>JANUYF010000004.1:221743524-222268524 GCA_026167975.1 Phrynosoma blainvillii | reverse complement strand
ATGGCAGGATTGAGGGGAGGTTGAGGTTTTAAGAGCCTGCCTTCCCTTTGGGGAGTGATGTGCCCCTCCAGGGTGGGACTGAGGGAGAGGCAGCTGCTTTAAAACTAAGGACCTCTGCAGACGGGTGGGCATGGGCCGCCCCGAGAAGCCGTGGATTGGGGCCGAGGTACCTGCACTCCTAGTCCCCAATGCACCCCTTTTTGGCCCTGGAAGGAGCACTAAAATAACACTCCTTCCGCAAGGTGCCGAAGGTGCACCGCAAGAGGCGTTGGGTGCCTCTTCGGCGTCTCTTCCATTGCAGCATGTCCAGACACTGCAGTGGAAGGACGTCATCGAAGCGCCCATCATGTGGAGCGATGGCCGCTCCGATGATATGTTCGGGATGGGTTTGGGGTGCCCAGCGTGAGGCTACCCCTCCCCTTCCTTACCTGCAAGATGGCGCAAAGTGCTGTCTGCGAAGGGGGTCAGTTAGCAGCAGCCAGTGGAGGATGAGTTTGGAACTCACCTCCCTGCACAGTAACATTCAATTACCTTATCTATTAGACCCCTGGTTTCTTGTGGTAAAAGGCAATGTTATTGAGTACTTTGTCTATTACTTTTCTGTTCTTGTCATTGTTATCTTCTTCTGTTGACCATTGGGCAGTGAATCCTTTCCTTCCCATGGCTCCATGTATTTCTCCTAACCTAATCCCCATTTGCCCTCTTACTATCTCCTAGCTTCCATTCTTCTGTTCACTCTGGAACTGTTGCTCTGTTGCCCCTAAAGCAGTGGCAATTCATGACCTTTTTCTTTCCAAATCATTTAATCTCCTTGCTCTTACTGAAACTTGGCTCCCGGCCCTAGCTACTGCTACCTCCATGGCTCTTTCTTTTGGTGGTCTCTCTTTCACCCACACAAGCCGCTGTGAGGTTTGAGGAGGGGGTCGGTATCTTCTTGTCTAAGTCCTGCCAGTTTCAAGTTCCATCTTTTCCCCCTAGCTATTGTTTTGCTTCATTTGAGTTTCATTCTATCAGACTCTTTTCCCCCCTACATCTGAGGGTTGCAGTTATCTATTGCTCTCCTGCCTCTGCTACCCAGTTTCTCTCTGCCTTTGAGTCATGGCTTACATTTTTCTATCAGATGCAGTCCCCTCTCTGATTCTAGGTGTCTCTCGCTTTAGTTCCCTCTAAGCCTCTTTCAATCTTCAACCTCATTCTAACTCTTCAACTCATTCACTCGGTCATTGTCTTGACCTAGTTTTTGCTGCTAAATGTGTCATTTCTGACTACTTGGCAGATGATCTTCCATTATCTGATCATTATTTAATTTCTTTTTAATTACTGTTTAATTATTATAACTTGCTTATTGTTTTAAATTTGTTTATTATTTTAAATCAGTTTTAATTGAAACTTGTATCTAATGTACTTTTAATGGGGGGTTAATATGAGTATATTACTTAGTTTTGTATTGTTGGGGTTCTTATTTGTTTTAGTTGTAAGCTACCTTGATTGCTATGGCAAAAGATGGGGTATTATTATTATTATTATTATTATTATTATTATTATTATTATTATTTTACTCTTGCTTATATTCCACCTCCTCATCATACTGTTCGACGTTATTTTCGCGATCTCCAGTCTATTAATCACGACCTTCTCAGTCAGACCTTGGATTCATCTCTGTCCTCTTTAAATCTTGGGGACTCTGCTGATTCAGCAATGTCTTTAACTACACTCTTTCTTCAACTCTTGACAGCTTTGCCTCTGTATCCGTGCACCCTGGCTTACTCCCACAGTTAGGTTTCTTCGGTCCTGCTCTCGAGCAGCTGAACATCTTTGGGAAAAGTCCAGGGAGTGGGCTGATTTTATTCATTATAAATTTGTACTTTCTTCCTTTTCATGTGCTCTGTCTATGGGAAAACAGAATTATTATAAATCATTAATCTGTTCCAATGAGAGGCACCCGCAACATTTGTTCTCCACCTTCAATACTTTGCTAAAACCTCTCCCTCCTTCTGTCTCTTCATTATTCTCTCCTAATGATTTTGCTAACTACTTCATCTCAAATATTACCACTATTTGCTCTCAGATAGTCCCTCTTGATTTTTTATCTATGGTACTACTAATTTTCTATCACTCTCAGTTTAAAAAAAATTTCTGCGTTTCCTCCTGTTTCTTTGGATGAACTCTCTATGCTGCTGAACTCTTCCAAACCTGCAACTTGTTCTCTTGATCCAATTCCTTCTCATTTTCTAATCTTGATAGCCCCTTCTTTTCTGCCCTTACTTCTCTATATCTTTAATCTCTCTCTACTGGCTCTTTTCTTTCAGTCTTTAAACACACTCTAGTTTCCCCAATTCTGAAAAAAAATCTTTCCTGACCCCTCTTCCCTGTCTAGCTATCATCCGATTTCTCTTCTTTTCTTTCCAAGGTATTGGAACGGATTGTTTATTCTCACTGTCTTGAGTTTCTCGAATCCAACTCCTTTCTTGATCCTTTTCAGTCTGGTTTCTGCCCATGGCACTCTACAGAAACAGCTCTCACAAAGATCTGGGATGATTTTCTGTGGGCCAAGGCTAATGGCCTTTACTCTGTTCTCGTGCTTCTCAATTTGTCTGTGGCCTTTGACACCGTTGATCACTGTCTTTTAGTTGATATACTTTCTGACCTTGGGTTCTCAGACTCTGTCCTTGACTGATTTAAATCTTATTTGTCAGACAGATCTTTTGCAGTGGTCACAGGCAGTCAGGCTTCGTCTTCTGTTCCGTTAGCTGTTGGAGTTCCCCAGGGCTCTGTTTTGGGTCCCTACTGTTCTCTCTTTACACACTGCTCCTAGGAAAATTCATCTGTTCTTTTGGCTTCTCTTATCATCTGTACACCGATGACACCCAGCTGTATCTTTCCACCTCTGACCTTTCTCTGGGTCTTAAACAGCTATCTCTTAGTGGATGCGCCATCAGCACTTGAAGCTCAATATGTCCAAAATGGAGCTTCTTGCTTTTCCATCAAAGCCTACTGTTCAATACTCCTTTTCTGTTTCTGTTGGCAATATCCAGGAAGCCCACAGTCTTGGTTTTATTTTTTATTCTTATTTGTCATGTGTCCCTCAGATTCAGGCCACAGCTGAGACATATAGATTCTTTTTGTATAATATTGCTAAAATTCAACCATTTTTTTGGGCCTCTACTGCCAAGATTTTGATCCATGCCCTAGTGGTCTCGCTACTAGATTTTTGTAACCTCCTTCTGGCAGAGCTTCCTTTTTCTCACCTCCATCCTTTAAATTTGGTCCAGCATTCTGCTGCATGCATTATCACATCTGCTCACCATTTTGACCATATTTCTCCTTTATTGTCATCCCTTCACTAGCTCCCTGTATTCAGTATAAGCTTCTGTTATTGACTTTTAAAGCCCTGCATGGGTTGGCCCCTCCTTATTTATCAGCACTTTCCCCCCATTACCATCCCACTCATGCCCTCCATTCCGGTAGTCAAGGTCTGCTGTCTCAGCCTAGGATTTTTACTGCTCTGTCCCAGATTTGTCCCTTTTCACTTGCCTCCCCTCATTCCTGGAACCTCCTTCCCCCACGAGCATGGGGCATCACTTCTTTAACTAGCTTCAAAAATGAGTTAAAGACTATATTGTTCAGGGAAATGTTCTCAGGCATTGTATGATTATTATTTGATGTTTTAATTTTTTGCCTCCTTTGTATTAATATGCATTATTTTATTATTTTGTAGAATGTAGGCCATTGGCAAGCTTATCTTTATTTATTTTATCTATTTTATTGATTGTATGTACAGCACTGTGTAAATCTACAGTGCTATATAAATAAAGCGCAATAATAATAATAATAGTAATAATAATTTAAAATGTGGCTTGGTGGCTAACACCATAAAATGTAGCTACATCCTAGTCATATACCTCCCAATGCAATTTTGGGAATTGTAAAGAAAGAAAGAAACAACAAAAAAGCAAACACCCCAAAACTTTTTTAATATTCTGGTCAGAACCTCCATCCATCTTGCACATGAAGCTGTAGTCTCTCTGGCAGTTGCTCTTCAGTCTTAACTAGGGTGTTTCTTTGTAACTGGAGACACTAAGTATTGAGCCCAGGTTTTCTACATGCAAGACATGCTTCCACCCCAACTTGTAGCCAGGATCAGCTCAAGACATTCTGCTGATTGAAGTATACAGAAAGTAACACACCTTACTCATCTCAGTCAAAATACTTAGAGCCCAAAGCAGAGCAAATAATTCTGGCAAGCAGAGCAGTAAATTCCAGAAACATGTCTCCTGTCTTTGATAACAAAAATTTAATAACAGCAAAATGATTAACTACCAGTTTGCTGCATTTCATGACATCCACAATCTGATAGTGCAGGAAGGCACCTCACTCTGCCTAATTGTTTGGCCTCTCTGCTTGATGGTAAATCTATGGGGTTGCAGACTGCCAGAAATAATGCAAATTGTAGGGCTAGGGTTAGGGAATCATGGAAACTGCATTTTATTGTGGCACTAGAGCTCTCTGACAGAGAAGGCTCAATGTCTCAGAAAAAAACAACAACAATTCCCATGATTCCCTATCACTAGCACTAGCACTAACCCTAAAAGTGGACTCAATTTGCACTATTTCTGGCAGTCTGCAACCCCCCTATGTCTCTTTTGTGTACCTGTATGAATTCCCACCAGGCATTGCATCAGCTTTTTGCACTGCACTCTCTCATTCAGGCCTGAATCCTAGGAGCTTATACCTTTGCTTGCTTCAAACTTCTTCTGAGATACAACTGAATGTTATCACATTTAAGTTGCACAGATTTTGCCACGATGCTGCAGGCCAAACTCAGTGTGGATCAGATGTGGGTCATAGCCATGTCCAGCCGCTAAATTTTCAAAAATGAAACCTTCTGACTTCAAAAATTTGGCAACTGAACATGGCTTTGGCCCATGTCTGACCCAGGCTGTATTTCACCAGTGGCATCATGGCAAAATCGGTGGTGACTTACATGTGATAATGTCCAGGTGTATCCTGGAAGAAGACTGAAGCTGGCAAAAGTAAGCCAGAATTTCTTGGCCGTGCAATAAGCTCCCTATTGTTAGTCTCAAATAATTAGATCAAATCAAAAGAATTTACAGAAATGTTGATTTATCAAGTTACCTTTGATTCAGTGTGGTTACTCTAGTTGCTAAGGTTAAGATTATTGGTTCAGAGTTGTTTATTCTAGTTGACACTGAACAGTATGTCAGGAGTGGGAATCAAATGGCTCTCCAGAGCTTGCTGAACTGCAACTCCCAGCACTCTTCATCAGTGACTATAATGACTGGAGTTGCTGGGATCTGCAGTCCAACAGCATTTCCACTTTCAGTTTAGTCTAGTGTTTCCCAAAGCCTTGTAGTGAGGGAAGTAAGCACAATAGTTAGAGCATTTTCATTCAGCAAAGCCAAATGCTGCATATTTTAAAATTACATAGATTCACAAGGAATGAAGGAGATGCCTCAAAGTGAAACACATTTGTTAGGAATGAAATCAGTCAGAGAATTGCCCCTGAGTTATGTGGTAGGTAACTTTATTGTGTTTGTGTGACAAATGTAATAGATACTTCCCCTATTTAATTATGTAACAAACCTTGTTGATTACTTACATGTTAGCATACTGAGTCAATGCAAACATCTAAGTATCCACAAAGCTGAGAGTTCAGTTTGCTTATCTAGCTAGGAGATATTTAAACAGTCTTTAACATCCAGTAAAACATTGTTGGGAGGTGTGAACTCTATCAGCTCCTTGTTAAAGCAAATGTCTTAAGACACTAAAGCTAAATATCTATAATGTGTAGTTCAAATAACAAAAAGCAACCATGCCATGGGAGTCTCTCACACAGATTAATAGTACTTAATATTGATAATCATTCTATTATTTAATCTGGGCAGCTAGCCAGAGATAAATCTTCTCCATTCAAGCAAACAATAATTCTTGTCCACTGAATGTAATAACTAGTATGACATGTTCAAGGAGAGCCCAGAGTTGTAGTGATATACCCATACACTTTATCAAATCACACTCTCTCTCCTCAATCAATGGTGAGTTCCCGTGAACTGCCAAAAAGCACACTGGACTCCAAGATTCAACTGCCAGTCTTTTTTTTTTTATCTCCACATTATTGTTTTAAACAAGTCTTTGGTGATGAGCAATACAGAACAGTGTTTAGATTTTCTTCAAGTTTACTATCCTAGAAAAAAATTCTCCTCAGACATATATTAAGCTTATTGGCCTACAGGGGAATTGTAAACTGGGTGAGACATTGACGCTAATCAGATTACCTTTTAAATTTACATGAGCCTATCGGTATGCAGCTGGGATGTGGCAGGAAGGCAGGAATTATCACACTGTAATTCGCTGCCAAATCTGCTGGGCGACTGCAGCCCGGGTCCCAGCTGCACTCAGCCAGCCACCATTAAACTTGGGAACTTTCTGTTTTTGAAAAAGTGTTGGCTGAGCACATCTGTTGCCCAGTGGATTCAGTGATGAATTACAGTGCACTAATTCCCTCCACTAGGCCGCGTCCCGGCTGCATCCAGTAGGCTGATATTGACTTAAAAGGTAATCCGATAAGCCTCTAAAAGAGTGCAATGGCTGACAATCTGATAGTTAGAGAATTCTGGTGCCACAGTGCCCATGATTCCCTAGCATCAGGGCAGTTAAAGTGGACTCAATTTGCACTATTTCTGGCAGTCTGCAAAGGCCCACAGTGACCTAGCTTATATAGTTGGGAGATAAGGAAGAAGGAATCCCAAAAAGTTCTCTGGTGATTTCTTTCTTTCTCCCCCTACATATGCTCAGAACTAACAACTAGGCAACCATGGGCAAGTTGCACTCTTTCAGAAGAAGAAATATTAGGCATCAACAGAGACAAACCTTTGGAGGTAGGCACTTTTAAAAGAACCAAAAGATCCCAAATGAACTAGTAACAGAATGGTCAATAGTGAAAACCTCTTTACAATTCTTGTAAATCCCATGGTTTGCCTCTACGCTATTTTGATTGAGATTAACAACTTAACTAATTAAATTATTTCAATTGTTAATGTTTATAGTAATGAATTAATTTGCCAAATATTAATATTTGCCACTGTTGAATTAATTTTCAAACCTAATGCTTAAATCTCTGACCAAGAGATGGGTGAATGTGTTAAGGAAGATTATCAAGGAGAGGTAAATTCTGTGCTTTTCTGATGGAATATACCTTCATATTCTGGAATTTCCCTCTGTATTAAATTTTATATGTGGGTAGTCATGTTTCTCTCCCAAACCAATCAGCATGGGACCATCAAAAAGAATCAATTTACATGAGGAAGAATGATTATAAGTTAATTTTTTTCTCCAATACAAAGAGTAGTGAGGTAGGAACAAGAAAACAACCTCCCCTGAAGATCTCGCCCAGGCAAGCACATGTGGAAATACATAGTCGTTCAAATATGTTTTTGGGAGTAACCCAGAAATCTGTATTCTTCTCTTCCTCCACATATCCCCAATTCCCAGGTTTTGCCCCTCACCATTTTGAAATGGTGCAAAATGGGCAGGAGGGCTAAAGACATAGCATATGACACAGAGTCTTTAATATAGGGGAACAGATCCAAGCATTGGACAATCTGCCTGCCATACAATAAAACCACACCCCAGCTTGCCAGATGGCAAGGGGAAACAAACCACAGGAGGACAGGCTAGTATCCCCCTATGGGCATATGCCACTTCATGGCTTCCCTGCTACCTGGGAGTGAAGCAGTGGACTCTGAGGACGTTATCACACACGGGGTCTCAAAGCGGCAAGAAAGCATCATGGAATCAATCCAGAACCATACCGGAATGGACCCAGATGAGAAAGCAGCATCATTCCGGTATGGTTCTACATCTCCCCCGGCCAGAAAGGCCTCTGAGGGACTCTCTCTGGCCTTTGGGACTTTGGGCTCTCTCCTCGGGGGCTGAAGGGGCCCCAGAGACCCCCACCATCTCCAGGCCCCGAGGGAGGAAGGAAGGAAGGAAGGAAGGAAGGAAGGAAGGAAGGAAGGAAGGAAGAGGACTGAAGGAGGGAAGGAAAGAAGGGCTGAGGAACTGAGGAAGGAAGGAACTGTGAGCATCCTCTCCTCCCGGCCTTCCTTCCCTCGCCGCCCTGTGCCCAAGGCAGAGGAAGCGGCAAGTTGCCCGGAGTGGACTCTCCCTTCCTGGCCTCAGCGCCCGGCCAATTGCCGGATCCCAGCAAGGCCGAGGGACCCGAGAGGGAGCTTGCGGAGGAGGAGGAGGAGGACTGAAGGCAAGGAGAGGAGACTTGAGAGAGAGAGACCTGTGGATGCGAATTGATTCTGGTCGCGGCAGTTGTAATTCCTCTTTGAAAGAGGAATTGCAAAGAACGGGGATGATGCTGCAATGCGCCGGGGATGATGCAGGGATGGGCGGGGTTTTGTGTGACGTTGTGTGATCACAGGGGCAAAGGATCCGGAATGGGCCGGGGATGGTGCGGGGATGATTCAGGGATGGGCGTGACGTCATGTGATCACAGGGGCAAAGGATCCGGAATGGGACGGGGATGGTGCAGGGATGGGACGGCTTTAGACCCCGTGTGATAACGTCCTGAGCTAGGTATGTTCCTGAAGGCCTATACTCTGGTGATTTCCAAATTTGGGGGAATGAATCTGACTAAAAATTCATGAAGAAGGATCAGAAAACTAATATACAAACAGCTGAGCATAAAGGGAAGAAGATGCAATATCCTGAAGGGAGGACTTTACATTCCCATGTGGACCAAAGAGAGATCTTATTATCTCTACTGTGTCTGACATGTCCCCCCTGCAATTCTGAATGGCTGGCTAGGTTGAAAGATCTGTGGAAATAAGAAAACATCACTTTTTCTTCAACATGCTTCACCAGTGGGACTATCCAATGTATTGAACATATTTTGAGGATAAGGTTCAGCATTTTGGAATACTCCTTTAGAGTTTGGACTAAAACCCAATAAAGCATCACTGCGTTACTGACCTAGAAGTCACCAGCTGCTACTGAAAAACATGTTTGCTTCTACTTTTTCATGTTTTAAAATTCATGTTGCATAAAATGCTATCTTGTGATTTTTTTTAAAGAAAAGGTATTTTTCAGTCATCAGACTTTCTTTTATGATGTATTTTAACACTGCACCTGTAAAACAAAATGATCCACCAACTCTTTAAATATGTGCATTTTCAGTAAATATTGAGTGCCTGTCCTTTATTGTGGCAAACTATAGACTCCAATGAGTGGTGAAGGCATCAGTTTTATGGTAGCAGTCAAAATTCAGAAAATAACTCTCAGCAGGATTTTCTGGGAAAACAAAATGATGGCCACTTTAATTCTCCCTTCCCATTTTCTCAGTATCTTAATAGAATAGGTTCACTTGTACTTGCTGAAAAATTAACCAGCTGTTTTTTCTATGATAAGCAAGGAAAAAAAGAGGACAATTTGAAGAAACGTGAGAATGATTTTTAATTTATTTTCAAGAACAGAATGTTGAAGATGGACCTCTAATTAATTACATAGATTGACAAATCTTTAATGCATAATAATTTCTAAGATTAGAAAATAACTATTCCTCTCCACATCTGTCCATCCTGCCATTCATCAATCACTTTATAGAGAGCCTTATTGTATGAGAAAAGAAAACCAAAATGGAGCAGGAGTGTAGCAGCTTTTTCTGTACCTCTCCACATGCTGTCATAACACTTCTATCCTCCTTCCTGAGGGAGATGGTCATAAAAACGTGCCTTTTGCCAAATGGATTTTTTCAGCATGACAAAAGACATGCTTTTACAACTGTCTCCCATGGGAAGAGAATGGAAATGCAATGATGCCATGCAGAGAGGTATAGAGAAAGCCAATATCTTCCCATTCCATTTTGGGTTTCTTTTTTTATGCAATAAGGCCTTTAGAGCCTGCCTTTCTCCCAGACTATGGAGTTTATCACATGGGTGAAATCCCATGCAGAAACGGGATTTAAAAGGTGGGGGAAACCCGCAAAAGCGGGCAGATTTTCAGACGACGTCGCTGTTAAAATGGGGTTAACCCGAACGGAAAGTAATCAAAAACTGCTTTCTTTTTACTTTCAGGATTTTCCGAAAGTAAAAAGAAGCAGTTTCTGACTACTTTCCGTTCGGGTTAACCCCATTTTAACAGCGACGTCATCTGAAAATCTGCCCGCTTTTGCGGTTTTTCCCCCATTTAAAATACCATTTCTGCACGGGATTTCCCCTGTGTGATAAACTCCTATGACTCAAGGCAGAAAAGACATTAAAACACACAGAGTTCTCATTTAGATCTGCCATATGTTTTCAGTAGAAAACTGAAATAAACAGAGTATTTTTTAACCTTCCCATCATGGGTAGTCCTACATGCACAGCACAAGTTTGCTTGAAACTTTATGATAGATAGGATAACCAGGGTGGGAACATTCAATAAGCTCCTGATTCATTACCGCTGAAAAGACATGGCCGATAGGTAAATCTGCATGCAGTGCTCCTTGAACACAACAGGAGGGAAAATACAGCACAGGGGTAAAATAAATGGATGAGTTCAGAATGAGAAATAGTGGTTTCTCATTTGGAAGCCTGCCATGTGAAGTCAGAAAAGGAAATAAATCAATGATTAGTAAATTTGCTCATGATCACTTGCTTGTTTTTCCCCCTTTTCTTTTCATAATAGTCATCTGAATGATTGTTGAGGTTTAGGTATTCAGTGCATCAGTAATAGCAGCGGAAACCAAGGAGCCAGAATCTTACAATGGAGACTATTGAGAAACCTGTGTGTGTAGCCTCAAAGGAGAGACTGTGTGTAGCACAGGGAATCCTCAGTACACTGCAGCTGCAAATATATTGTCTCACTCCAAAAAGCTGGGGAGAATTATATATAGGTTAGGTCTCCTTTTATATGAAGCCACTTCCTGTAGGAAACACTGTGTAACTCCATGGCTTTATAGGACTTCATCAATGATATAATGCTGTTTTTGTTTCCTTTTCCCACATCCATTATTCTTAACTTTCTACTGTAGCGTCCCTCTATTGGGCTAGGTTAGCACCAGTGGACTGATTAAATTTGAAATTGGAGGATGTCAGAGCCCAAGTCTCCCTGCATGCCACTGTTTATGGCTTGCAATTTTTGTCCCTAAATCCCAGAGGTCCCAAGAATGCTTGAAAGTAAGTTCTGAAAGGGAAATAGTCTGTAAATATACAAGATACACTCTCAATGTGCTGTTGCTTTCTATGCGGCACCACACAAACAGCCTTGGCTGAAACTCACATAAATCTAAACTCAAATAAAATGTTGGACTGAACAGACTTCAGTTTGAAGGACCTAGGGCTCTTCTAGAGTGAACAATGTATTAGAATGTTACAGTATTAATTGATGTACTTCTCAGGTTTTTTTTGATTGATTGTTTGTTTGTTTGTTTGTTTTAATATCCAGATGTTATTTCTGTTGTCTTGGACTTTTTTCTCATAATTTCTGTGATCACTAACTACACCATTTTGTTCCCACCCTTGAGTGGATTCCTTTTTTGATTCAGAGACATGTTGAAACAAAAAAGTATCATTTGTTCTCTCTCTCTCTTTTAAAAAATGCAGTTATTGTGCATCACTGGAATGCCACTATTGAACTATCACAATAAACTGTTAAAAAAAATCAGAGAGGAGAAAATTTGGCCTGCAAACCAAAGGACTGCTCCAGCAAGCCATGCCCCAGGCTCCCCTCCCCTCCAATAATTATCTTGTTTACTTACAAATCTTAACAGAATAGACTGTCATTTTTGAGGATATCCTCTAAATATATACAAGTGACTCTAGAAGAGAAAAAGGGATGTTGAAGGGAGGAAAGGAAGCTGCTCTCCTGTAATATGAATTTTGTTTTTTTTCTAAAGCAAGGAAGCTGTTTGAGCTATCGGAACCAATATGTTGGATTTGTTGACTAATTCACTTGGATTTTTAATTATGCCAATGAATTATATCTTTTTAGTTTTTGTACTAAAATTTTAAAAATTGGAAGAGCTGAAATGCAGATCCAAGAAATTGTTACAAACAACAGCAAGAATGGAATGAGTGGACATGGAGCCAACAACAACCAGCAAAATCCAGCAAAACTCACAGAGCTATAGTGTGAGAAATCATCCTTTTTTAGACTAGTCTGGATGAACACCCCTAGTCTAATTTCAACAATGAAAGTGTCCTATTCCCCAAATTTGGTAAGGCATAAAAATGTTCAGCTCAGCACCTTCAGACTAGCTACAGAAACTTACCCTTATAAAGTATGTTATCTTAAATGCTTGCGTACACTATGTCTTTTTTACTCCGCATGTGGATAACTCAAAATTGAATAATTTACGCTCCAAGTATTCTCCTGCTTTATATATCTGCAAGAAAGGAGATTGTTAGATGGGGGGAGCTAGGAGTAAAAGTCATACTCCTGGCAAAATAGCGCGATTGTGCAGAAGATTTTCAGACACATCATGCTTATCCAGGACTTAACCCATGAAGAACCAGCAATGCTCCAGCAGCAAACCATTCACAGGGAAACCATTCCTGGATCTTCATGGGTTAAGTCTTGGGTAAGCACAACATCATCTGAAAATCTTCAGCGAGACTGAGCTACTTTGCCATGAGTATGCCTCCCCCTCCTCCCCAGTCAATTTTTCCCCATCTGATAATCTCCAAAGACAAGTAAGGGCTTCTCCAGACTGGCCAAAATGTTTTGTTTTGTGTACTGCTTGTTCCAGTGTATTTTCTGGGAACTCCTGACAGTATGACCACTAGTTTTTATTCTGCCAATTTTTTTTCATCCCAGTCATTTCAAATACCTATTAATCTCAAAATGGCAGGTGGATTTATGCTGTTGCAGTGTATTCTGCTGTGTCTTTCAGCAGTCACACTGATGTCATGTCTGATGAATGCCAATTGTGGATGTTACCCTTTCTTCATGGTATGTTGCTGATGGCCCTCTTTGGACACTGTCATCTTTCACCTTCCTGTTCAACAATGGGGTATTTTAGCCCCCGCAGTTTGTATTTTGTTACAGAATTCACATATAACTAGACCCATAGTGTCAGCATTGTATCTATCTGCAGGTTTCACTTTATAATAAATGGTGTTACAGGTGAATGCTTCATACTCCTTGCTTTCTTATAGACATTTCAGGATTCCGCTTCTTTACTTTTACAATCTAAGTAAGAGATGTGAAGATCTGCCTATTTTGCCTTGCAGTTTAGGTTGTAGTATTATCTCCTGCTTTCAGACACATGCCGTCTACAGATTTCTCAGCATAAACAAAAATCAGCTTAGGGGACAAAAGTCCCAACTAATCTATCCCTGTTTTTGGTATGGGACACATATTTTATCCTAGACAATGGGATGTTTGGGGAAAACCTTGCATAGTGTTTTTCAATGAACCGTGATACAAGAATGCACAAATGATGTGTTTTAATTGTAAGCAAATTGGACAAAGGCATTTGAATTCAGTGGGGTCAGGAAATGCATCTACTACTACTACATCTACATCACCATCATCATCTCCTGTCATCAAAGTACATGGTACTTCATGTAATTAATCAATAAAAAGACAGCTCTGCCAAAGGGATAGAATCTCAATAAAAAGGCAAGGGGGCATGGAAGGACGGGAAAGAATAATGCAGATATAATTGTACAGTACAATTGAAAATCAAGCTATACAGATATATAAAAAATCCCTACTGCCAATAGAACACAAAAATAAGATAGCAAATATACAAGATTATGAAATTAAATTAAACTAAAATCCCAAAATATTTGGAAAACAAGAAAGTTTTAAATTGAGACTTAAAACCAATGTGGGAAGAAGCAGTCCAGAAACATTCAGGGAGCCAATTACAAGAACATGGAGCAGCAGGGAGGAAAGGACAAAGCCAAGACAAAGAAGAAGAAATCCTTGACTGGGTGGGAAACCTGTAATTCAGAGAATAAAAATCCCAAGTAAACTGACAGAAAAAAATGAAGGCTGAAATATAGTGGAGGAGCTAGGTCATGTAGGGCTTAAGTTAGAACAAGAGATTTATACTGGAGCCAAAAAGGAATAGACAAGCAATGAAGAGAAATCAAAAGTGGAGTGTGAGGAGCAAAACAACAGGAAAATAAAAGAAGTGTGTGTTTTGTTTTGTTTCATCTGAATTTTATTTCATTTTATTTTATTCCAGTTTGTTTTTCTGGCTCTAGGTTTTTGGGGTGGAGCATGCTTGAATCTGCACACATTCTTATTAATATGCTTTGTGCCTGGAACATTTTTATACCCCACAAAACAGAAAGACATCCAACCATTTGAAGTGCATAAATGTTTTCATCCTAGCTCAAAAGTGTGTGGCACAAGAACACACTTTGCCATGGTCAAACATATGCTTTCTAAGCATACCAATGCCACACTCTCTGGTTTCTGGTGTCATAATACAGCACATAAAAGGCTTGCATGGTTTAAATGTGAGTGGGAGAGTGAGATAAGTTGCCAGGGCATTCCTCACATCTGGTTTCCTCCTTGACACCATACTTTATTTATAATGAAGAAAAATAAACTTTAAAAAAGGCCAAAAGTTTTTGTTGTTCTTGTTGTTACTGGGGGGAGGGCAACAAATACAATAAAATAGTTATATAACCAGCTGTTCTTAATTAATTCTATCTACCCATTATAACAACTTTTTAAAAAGGCTTGCACAGCCTCTAAGGTAAGCATGCTCATCTTAACTATTATTAGTGTTTCTTATTTTGTTTTAGAAGCTAGGATTGCTATGGCAGACAAAAACATCCATACTTTCTCATGCAGAGCAAGAGAAACGTTGGTCTCTCCCACAATAAAAAAAACATTAGTAAATTCCATTGTGGTGTGAGTAATGGGGGGATGGGGGTGCCAGGAGGAGGAGGAGAAGGAGAAGGAGAAGAAGAAATTTGAACAATAGAATCTCCCTGCTTCCTTTCTCTCCTTCTGTTGTAGTCTGGGGATGTCTCAGAAGCAAAAGACCAGCCATAAGGGACCCAATATGGCAGGTGGGATGCAATAGATTTCTGGGTCCCCCTCCTTCTCCTGTGTGAACTGTATGGGATCCCCTGAGACCATCTTATTTATCTAAAGACCTTGCTGCCACCCCCCTCCCCCAATGATTTGACTTGTCTCTCTTTAGCTGGGATTCCATGGGCACATTCCTTGCAAAGACATTTTCCTCTCTTTCCTACTTCTGGAGAAGAGCAAGGTCTTGCCAAGCCAATGGATAAGGCACAAGAGAGAGATAGAGCACTTTTAAAGAAGACAGTTTTATTCTAAGTAGATGTTATCTTCAAAGCAAAATAATATCTATCGCATGATGGACACTTTTTCCCCAGGCACAGATTTAGAAATTACAAGTTCCAGAGTAGGTCATTTCAGCCAAATCAGGAAAAAAAACACACAAAAAAACCCCCTAATGCAACTAGCCAGTACATTCTCCTAATTTTACTCAAATGCCAGATGAGATTTGTAGTCCTTGATGTTTATGGGATAGATGGGAGCTTGGACTCCATTGTCCAACTTCCACCAGCCTTCCCTTTCAGTTCTCACCTTCATGGTCTTTTTCTAGTATACAGTATTTATAACCTCTGATCAAAATCATCTCAAAGGTTCTCACTTCTGCCCAACAGGTCTTCTAACTGGACATTTGCTATTTCATCACTCCTGTGATGCTGACCCTCATTAAAATGTAACTGTACCTTCTCCCATATTTAACCTTATGTTATTTGGGGACAGGCTGTGATAATTGGAAGAACTCCCATTTATCACACCCCCATCCCAAATCTCCAATTCTGGGGACAGCTAAAAGCTGGAGCCACACTGGCTGTGATTGTATCCTGTAACCTAGGAAAGAAAGACAAACTAAACATTATCACAGGGAACAAGGGATGAGGGACTGTGGGAACCCTTCTGCCCAGAGACAACAATGCAGCCACCCCCTTCCCGCAAATAGTAACAGCCAACATAAATTGCCTTCACCTATCTTGCAGTAAAGTGTGAGGAGTTGGGACCAGTTAGTGAGAAAGAAGGGAGGAGAAGGAGAATCATGGCAGTAGGAGGAATCTGTATGTGCATACATATGCATGGTGAGCAATGGGGAGTGGGAAAGGACACATAAAGTGAGGGTGGGAAGAGGAAGAAGAGGAATGAGATGTGGGGTTGCCTCAGATCTGTTAGTTGTCATCCAAGCAACAGCTATGCCCCCCCTCCTCCAAATCTCTTCTCCCTCATCAAGGGAGTGACATATGGGGAGGAAGTCCATAAGTATGACACCATAAGTTACCACACTGGGGTGACACCAGCCCTAGTGATATCCCTGTCCAGTCCCTTCACTTTTATAGGCTATGAAAAAGGAAAGAACCCTCAGAAAAGCATACATACATACATATCTTCTGAAAAATTATGGCTTTACCTTTAGTTTTTAGATTCCTGCCCCCTCCCACTTGTCTTTCTGTTGCCCTTCCTCATACACTTCCACATATTCTCTTAGGAATATTTCTAGAGTCATAGAGTGATAATATGTTTTTCCTGTAATCAGTTCTGGTCAGATGTCTGGCCAAAGCATTTTGGACCCACCACAATTTCTGAAATGTTTTCAAAGTCAGCTCTATGTAAAGTATGTGACAATGATCCAAACAGGATATGGTCAAGGCATATTCTCTGTTCTGTTTTGGTTTCATCATCTGAAATGCAAAGAAATACATGTATATAAATTACATTACCACAATTTCACTTACTTTAACTGCCTTCACTTTCAGCATTTGGGGGTAGAACTAATGAGACACTGCTTAAATGGCTCTTTGTAAAAAAATTTAACAGTATTATATTTAACAGTATATATTTTGAGGGATATGCAGAGACATGTTTGAAGATCTATGTAAAATAATTTTCATGGAAGTCTCTCTTTGCCATTTTATTATTGTTATTATCTGCCTGCCTGCCTGCCTGCCTGCCTGCCTGCCTGCCTGCCTGCCTGCCTGCCTGCTGAGGACTGAGCAATGACTATGAACACTCAGCCTAGGCACAAGACTTCACCTGCTTCATAATGCATTACAGTCCTACTGCAATTGGAACCCTAACTCCCTATTCAACAGCATGTGGCTCTGGATATCTACTCCAAAGTGCTTCCTTGAGAGTGTCATTGATTAATGGAAGCACAGACATAGGGTGCATCTAGACTATAGAAATAATGCAATTTGATACCATTTTAACTGCTATGGTTTCATCCTACAGAATCCTTGGATTTGTAGTTTTGAGGCACCAACACTCTTGTGCAGAGAAGGCTAAAGGCCTTGTTAAACTACAAATCCTAGGATTACATAGGATGGAGCTACTTAAAATGGTGTCAAACTACATTATTTCTACAGTGTAGAAATACACCCACAGCAAAAACATAAGAAGCAGTAAAAGGTTCATCAGTAATAAAGCACTTATCACTTGGAACTTTTGTGCACATGTGGAAGTGTACAATATGTGTAGTTCAACCATTATTTTAAGAGACTATTTGCTTTTTTACTACACAGTGCAGTTACAGAGGATGTAATATCAATAACTGCTCCAAATGATTTGAGTTGGTCTTCTCCCTGTGGTGCATTTGAATCCCTGCATAATGTCTGTAGCTGCTACGTGTATTTATTTTTTTGTTCCAGCTCACAATTTTATTGAGGAGGCCAAATCTGTTCCCAGTTATATGACCATGGCTTCAATATCTCTATTTCCTTTCCTTATCTTGCCTGAGGCTCTGGCTAAACAAGCCCAGATATCAAGATGTTCAAGATGGCAACCCAAGACAATAACAGTGTGCAACATTATATTATTTGCACAGCTGCTGCTAAGGTTGTTATGCCTCAGTCCTCCTCATGCTGTGAGTCTGTATTACACGCTGAGAAAAGACATATGAAGAGTTTGCATTTGCATGCAGGGTGATTTTCTGTTATTTCTTTTCTTTCTGATTTCTAAAGTGCTATGCAGTTTAGTAAAAAGAAACATTTAGTAAAGATTAGTAAAGGAAAACTTTAGTAAAATAGACTGTAAACAAACAGCAAATAAATGTATATATTAATTTTAACATTTTTATTTCCTCTCAAGTTATATCAAATCCTGACCTCATACATTTAACTCCATTACTATAGGCCTCATACTGAATACCTGTCAACAGGGTGTTATAATTTTTCCTCATTAAATTTTGCATTGCTAAAATTGGTAGTCATGTCATACTAAATATGAGTTGTCCTCCAGATGCAGGATGACTTGTTGCTAATATTCCTATGTTAAATGTTAAATATCTTTAAAAAAAAGACCAAACTGGAATATAAAATAACAAATTAGCATCAACTTGAAAATAATGACTTCACAGAGAACAAGAAGCAAAAGGAACTATGCTTTCATGAGGAATAGATTAGGCCCCAATGTCCCACTTTTCCCTTCAGCTGTATGGAATTGCTGCTTAGTTGATGAAGGCAGAACCTGGGAGCCTTTCACACAACACAACTATAGCACTGTGGTCTAGTTGTAACTGCTATGGCTCCATTCTACGGAATCCTGGGCTGAGTAGCTGGATGAGAATGAGAAATTTCTGGTTAAGAATTCTAAAGCCTGCAAATCCCAGCATTACATAGCATGGAGACATGGCAATAAAAATGGGATCATAGTGCTATAATTATGCAGTGTGAAAGGGCTGCTGGTTTTTGAGCAGAGCCAATGGAATGTTCTCATCTCTCCTTCTGCTGGTGGAATAGATGCTAACAGTTGGTACAGGTTGAGTCTCCCTTATCCAGAATTCCAAAATTCAAAATATTCCAAAAAACAAAACTTTTTTCATGGGTGGCTGAGATAGTGACATATTTGCTTTCTGATGGTTCAGTCTACATATACTTTGTTTCATGCACAACACTATTTTTTAAAATATTGCATGAATTTACCTTCAGGCTGTAAGGTATACATGAAACATACATGAATTTTGTGTTTAGACTTGGGTCCCATCTCCAAGATATCTCATTATATATGTATGTGAAAATACAGGTATTTCAAATAAATAAATAAATAAAAATATAAATAAATAAAAAAAAAATCTGAAATCCAAAACACTTCTGGTCTCAAGCATTTTGAATAAGGAAGATACAACGTGTAGTTGACTACAGATCTGATGGATCTGGTTCCTCAAAACACTTGATGGAGTGAATTTGTTTCACATCTCTCTCTCTGCTGTTGCTTGATGGAATGGCTACAACATATGAGTTCTGAAACCATATTGTGCTAGTCAGTTAGATAGAGCTGCCATAATTATCAAGTACATTCTTAATACATTGTGGCTGTTTTGTGTACATGGAGAAAACTTGCAACTACCACATTACATGGAATCAGCACAATATTAAGCAATTGCTATCATGGCAATTACATCCTGTGGCTCATTAGATTTACCAAATGTATCATGGTGTAAACTTCCAAGGGCTAAACCCCACTTTATCAAATGCACTTACTTAAAGTAAATAGAGAGAGGGAATGAAAGAGAGAATATGAGCGGTTATTTTGCAAGGGAGATTAAAGAAAAATAAAAACATATGGAAAACAGACGAAAACACCATGCGTATGCCAAACAATTAAAAATAAAAATGTTGGAAAGCAATATGCTTGAGGTTAACAGCTTTAGGGAAAACAAGATTTAGTTCAATATTAAAATATTACTACTATTATTCCAAAAAGATGTTGTAGCACCTTTGAGGCTGGGGGGTGGGGGGTGAAGCTTTGCAGACTAGTTCAGCAGATACTGATCCAGACAGGTTTGTCTTACTACTGGGTGAATAAGTCCTAGAAGTGCCCTCTGTTGGGACCACACAGGTAATAATTTTATAGTGTACTCCAGTTACACATGACTCTTAATAATGACTCAAATAACAATGTGGATTACACTATCAGGGGTTTACTTGGCAAAGAGAAGGTTTGCCTTTGCCTTCTTCTGAGGGTGAGAGTATGTGACTTGCCCTATGTCACCCAGTGGTTGTCCACATGGGCGAAAAGGCTTTTTTTTCCCCCAGCCTCATAGTCTCCTGTTTGGATGATGCAGGCCAAAACCCCAGGGCTAGGATCGAGCCAGATCTTAGTAGACCAGACACAGATCTGGTGGATCTGGCCCAATCCTAGGGCAAACAATCTTTACCTCGGATCAATTCGATCCCTGGTTTGCTGTGGAGTTTCCTGGAAAATCTGCAACAAACCCTGGCTGTTTAAATGCCCCCAAACACACCTTGATGCATTGTTGCTCCTACTGAGAATCCCTCTGGCACCACATCTGATGTGGAAAGGGGGCACCTGGCCATATGGGTGCAGCCAGGAGCTCCATTTCCACATCAAGCATGGTGATGTGGGATCTAAAAAAAGAAGACTTTTTTAGAGCCAAGAATGATGATGCAGCAAGGTAAGGACAATGCATCAGTAGCAGGACAGTGCAGGAACAGGCATGTAAACACCCATATGTCCCCCACTGACCCAAGGAACAACCCAGGTGAACACCCAGGCCAGAACTTGTATTATCATGGCCTGTCTGCTCAGCCCCCAATCAATTTCATGGCTTGCTAGGGATCCAAACCCTGCTCTCCAAGAGTCCTAGTCCAATACGCAGACTACAGTATGCGCACACACACACACACACACACTCATCATCATCATCATCATCATCATCATCATCATCATCATCATGTCTTCATGTAGAAATATTTTCTACCAGATTAAATCAGTTGTGCAACACTATTCTGTCCTCCAGGTTTCCAACAAATGGGGTATCTTGATTACCAGCATCACTGTTGCTTTAAAAAGCTCTGAGTCTTCCAGTGCCTCTGTGCTACCACTGGTACCTCATTCTCAAATACAAAGGCAAATTAGTTCTTCAAAGTACTGAATTTTCCACATTTTATTTCAGTAAGTCAGATTTTGAAACAGATCATCAAGCCTCACATGTGTTCACAGGTTTATTGGCAGTTCACAGGCTTGGACAGAAGCTTTTTGACTTAACTGGCTGCTGGAAGTAGGGCACAGGTTCATGCCAATAAATAAACCTTTTTGAGATGTTATCCTCTTCAGAGCATCCATAGAGTTTTTGGAAGGCTTGTTTTGTTTTGTTTTGTTTTGTTTTCGAGTAGAGTTTGTCTAAACTTGAGGAAGCCTTGGTATCAGTTTCAAATTTGTCCGAGGGCAAAGTAATATACTGTGTTCACAGAATACATTTAAGGCATTTTTCTACTGAGCAACCCAGTACCCTAAAGACACCAGATCCTGATGTTGGTTGGAAGCTAACCAGGGCCAGCTCTGGTTAGTACTTGGATGGGAGAGTACCAACAAATACCAGAAATATCCTGTAGGCTATATTTCAGAGGAAGGAACTAGCACAAACACCTATGAGTATTACTTGCCAAATAAAACCTTATGAAATACATGGGGTTGCCATAAGTTGACAAGCATAAGTTGCCATAACTTGAACATACACACACACAGCCCAACAGGATATGTTTACGTAGATCTGTTTTGTAGGACCATGTGAGGTTGGTCATTAATTAGTTTACCTTCCAGCTGAATCCATTTAACAGAATCTAGCTTTGTATATATCTATCAGGTGCATCTGATGGTTGTTGTGTTTCTTCAGGCCTTTTCCAACTTTATGATGACCCTATCATGGAACTAGTAGTGGAACAAATTAGCCAGATATGTCTGTTCAGCAGTTACAGCAGTTGTTCTGTTGCTATGGATTGGATAATTCTGAATAATCTTCAATAAATTCTGACTTGGGGATGATTGGTGCATCCTAATTGTTACTAAGTTCTGTGTATATGGTGAGCTACCATAACTTCCTGGAACATTGGGCCACCCTGGTAGCCAATAAGTTCACATGCTTTCCAATACACAACATGCATCCCACTTCATTCGGTAATATCATGTTCCTGTTTGGCACATGACTAAATTTAAAATTGATTACTTATGTGTCAGATAGAGGATCATGAGGACCTCCAGGTTTGCAGTCCAACAGCCTCTAGAGAAACACATCTTTCCCATCCCTATTTTAAGGAAGAGGGATAACTTAATAGTAGCACATGCTTTGCCTCAATTTGAATTCCCAGGTATTTCTGGCATCTCCAGTTGACAGTAGGATTGGCAAAGACCCTGTCTGAAAATTTTTTTTTTCAAAGGCTTAATCCAGAATTCACAATACTGGATCAATGGTTTGATTCAACAGAAGGAAACAACATATATTCTGTAAAAACATAGCTCCTTTAAGGAGGCATAGGCTCCATCTACACTGCAGAATTAATGCAATTTGACACCACATTAACTGCCATGGTTCAAAGCTATGGAATTCTGGGATTTGTAGTATTGTGAGCTATTTAATCTTTTCTCCTAGACTGATATGGTGCCACAACAAACTATAAAACCTAGAATTCCACAGGATTGGGGTATGGCAGTTAAAATAGGGTCAAACTGCATCATTTCTGCAGTGCAGATGCAGTCATAGCCATAATCAAATGAATCTGTGGAGAATTACAGTTGGTGGGTATGCCTGGTCTGCATATCCTCAGATGAATCTTGGCACACAGCCTATATAATTTTTCAGAATACAGTATAATCATATACAGATAATTTCTTTGGACATAGAGTTTCTATGAACAAATTAATCTAAGCATCTGAAGTTGGGGCCAGTGAACACAATCCTATTTTTCTTTTTACATTTTCATTGCATACATAAATGTTTTCTGAATGGGGTTGCTGAAGTCTTAACACAACAGCTGAAATCATCTACTGGAGGCATAACTATGATGACATAGCTACAGTCCCTCTCCCAATCCAACCTCCTAAGCCCACCTTAAAAGCCAGGCAGCCACACAAACTGAGGGATTTCTGTTTATTTATTTTATTATTTTAAGGATTTATATCACATCTTCCCCCTACAATGGGATTCAAGGCAGGATATACATCCCACAGTGAGGTTCTATGACATGTCAAGTGGAGCACAGTAATATGTTGTGTCCAGTCCCTTATCTGTGAGTTGCAGTGAGACAACCAGCATCAGGAGCCACTATGGGATCCTGTTGTAACAGCATGTCACACCATGGCTCACTGGTGGGAGTGGGCTTGGTGCATTAGCCTTCAGCACCCCACTCATGTGTGCTGCTGAACTCCTTTGAGTGATTAGCTATTTAAATGGATTATATCAGATGTTTGCTATTGTGGCAATCACAAATGTGAATACAAAAATTTACAAGATAATGAATCTATCTTAAAGGTAAATGTTTCTTCTTGACATGAATGTCTAGTAACCAACTGTAGGGGACAGTGCTTTTCTCCGTTACTAAGGCAAAAAGCCAACATTGTTCAAAGATGACTCGATGGCCATATAGCCAGCATGACTGCATGTAATGCTGTTACCTTCCCATGGAGGTGGTACCTATTTATCTACAGTTGCTTTCCATTTTCACAGGGGATTCATTCCAGGCCCCCCAGTGAAAACGGAAAATCACCAATATTCAAGCTTCATTGGCTTGAATGATGGTGTGTGTCCCATTTTTGTCCTCCTCCATTTGCCCCCCTCAAACTGGCAAAAGATGTGGACTTTAAGTCTGTGAAAATGGAGGGGCGACGGTACTTGCATTTGCATCCTTTTGAACTGCTAGGTTGGCAGAAGCTGGAAGTAGTGATGGGAACTCACCCCATCATGCAGCACCTGGGCCTCAAACTGCCAACCTTCTGATCTTCTGATCATCAGAATTGGTGTCTTAACCACTAAGCCACCACAGCATCCATTTGGAAAATGGGTTTCTTGAATGTCAGAAACCTTGATGAGGAAAATCCCAGACAGAAGAGAATGCTTGCAGTTTGGATCTTATATTGTGAGGAAAACACACACACAAAAAAACAAAAAAAAAAAAGAAAAAGAAAAGAAAGAAAAGAAAAGAAAAGAAAAGAAAGGGCATTTTCTATCCTGAAAAATACTATTTTCTGTATACACAAAAATCAAACACATGCATTTTGGGAGCACAGAGTAAGTTCTAAACTATGAATAGTCTTTGCACAGTTTTCAATGACTTGTGATGAAAAGAAAAAATGGTTAAAATATTTGATCTTGCTTTTAACAATTGAATTTATGAATATTTACATCCCTAATAAAGAGAAACTTACCTCAACTCTACTTGTAATTCTTCTTTACTTAGATCATAGAATCATAAATTTGGAAGAGACTAGATGAGTTATCCAGCCCAAGCCTTACTATAGAGGAATATACAATCAAAGCACTCCTGAAGATGGCTATCTAGCCTCTGTTTAAAAACCTCCAGAGAAGAGAGTTCCACCAAGGCAGCATAATCCATTATCAAACATCCCTTATCATCAGGACATTCTTCCTAATGTTCAGGCAGAATCTCTTTTCTTCTGATTTGAACCATTTGCTCTGTGTCTTAGGGGTTGCCTGAACAGGCCAAATAAAATGGCTTCCCCACCTATCCTCTCAAGTCTGGATGGCACAGGGCCCAATCCCTGGTTCTGGTGTGAACTGGCTGGATATCATCCAGTACTGAATAACCCCCTCCCCCATATACCTTCTTTAAATCATTTTTTTTTTAAAGTTGCCTTTTGCTCCAGTTCTTCCAGAGACTTTTGTAGCAACACCAAGTGGCTATTTACAATGCATCCTGCTGTGCTGCCAGGCACCACCACTGCCGGTGTGAGTTGCTCACTCTGAAGTCATAGTGAGGCACATAGCTATGTGATCGATCCTGGGTGCCTTGTTCTGACCTCAAGAGTGAGAGGTTTGCACCAGTCATAGTGGCGGTGCTAGATAGCACAGTAGGATGTTTATGTGAGCAGCCACCCAGCATTGCAACAGATTGCCCAAGGCAATGGGGGACATTGGAACAACTTCTAAGCCAGGATTCTCTGGGCTGCTCCAGGACTATTCTGACCTATGCTGACCCAGCCCTTTGGGGCAACAGAAAACAAGCTTGCTCCATCTTCTATATGACACCCTTTCAAATTTTTAAAAATGGCTATCATGTCACTTCTTAACCTTCTTTTAACACTAGTCTTCTCTTAACCTTAACCTTCATCCTCCAAAGTTTGTATTTATTTTATTTGCTGTAATCAGCTAAAGCTAACTATGAATGCTTCCTTATTTACTTTTGTATGTGTGCCAGTCGAAGCTATATTGTGTCCTGAACTGATTCATAATGTTCAAATTCAAAGATATAGCTGTGTTAGTCTGTAAAATCAGTATGTGAAGAGATCTTGTAGCACCTTTGAGACTAAGGGGCTAAACCAGGGACAGGCAACCTTTTTCAGACCTGGGCAGGTCTGCCGTTGGCCAGGTCTTGGCTGGGCCGAGGGGGGGGGGGTAATGGTGGCGCACGCGCTCAAAATGGCGGTCACGATGCGTTTGGGCATGCGCAAGAGTACTGCGCATGCGCAAACACATTGCGTCCACCATTTTGACTTCCAAACTTCCAAAATGGTGGCTGCCAC
This sequence comes from Phrynosoma blainvillii, assembly GCA_026167975.1. Classification (NCBI taxonomy): domain Eukaryota; kingdom Metazoa; phylum Chordata; class Lepidosauria; order Squamata; family Phrynosomatidae; genus Phrynosoma; species Phrynosoma blainvillii. Next base: position 222,242,988 of record JANUYF010000004.1, on the reverse strand, counting down.
AAGCGCGACCGAAAACACGCTCCGACGGTGGCGAGTGGCAGTGGCGGCGGCCCATGGCAGCGGTGATGGCGGCAACCTTTGGCCTGGGCTGAAGGCAACCTTCGGCCTGGGCCGGTAAGTCTGGGGCCCGGGGCCTTAACCAGCCCCCGGGCTGTAGGTTGCGGGTGCCTGGGCTAAACAGACAGGATCAGGGCTGCGGAGTGCAGTTGCTCCTTCTTAGAGTGGCAAAAAGTTCCCCTTACTGCCGTGGTGGTGGCTTTTCAGCACTGCGCCAAGAGAGCGCCCTGACACTGCCTGCTATCTGTTTGTGTGGGTGGTGTGAGGACAACGTGGGAGCAGAGTGGTCGCCACAATCCCGCTCTGCCCCCAGGCAGCCGGCATGTGGTCGCCACAATCCCGCTCTGCCCCCAGGCAGACCCTTGTAGCCAGTCTGTACAGGGCCTAACTGAAAGAAAGAAGTTGGTAGCATGAGCTATCGCAGACCAGTGCATCTGAGGAAATAAATTTAAGTTTATGAAAGCTCATGCTGCCAATTTCTTTCTTGCAGTTAGTCTCAAAGGTGCCACAAGATCTCTTTACATACTGATTCACAGGGGGGAAGCAGACTGGCGACTCTGTGCCGCCTCGGGAAGGTGCGCCGTAGGACCGAGGCAGCCCCTCGCCTCGATCCTGTGGCGCTCCTTCCCCATCCCTGAAAGGAGCGCTAAAATAGCGCTCCTTTCACAAGTCAGTGAAAGTGCGCCCCCAAAGCGTGAGGCGCACTTTCACTGACTTATACGCTGCAGCGTGTGCGGACGCTGCGGTGGGAGATGGCCCCCGGAGCGCCAGCTGTGCGGAGGGCCAGCGGCTCCGAGGGCAACCTTGGGAGGAAGAAGGGGCGCCGAGCGTGCGGCTGCCCCTCCTCTTCCCTGCCTCCAGGACGGCTTAATAAGCCGTCTGCCGAGGCCCATAATGTATCAAATTAGTTCTGATCATGGCTTGGAAGGAAGTAATTATATCACCAGTAATGTGTTACTTTTGGGTTTAATGAGGACATAATGGCATTTCAAAAAACTAACTTGATGATTAGTAATGTCATGAATTTTTAAACATGTAGCAATTAGTTCTTCCTTATTACTTATGGAATACCTTTGTGAAATCGTATTTTTTTAAAAATATTAATGTGAAAGTAACAGAAAAAACTTTTTAAAAAACTACAACTTCAAAATAAATTTAAAAGTAACAGAAAAATCAAGAGCCAGCATGGTGTAGTGGTCTGAGCACTGAACTATGCCTCTTGAGACCAGAGTTCGAATCCTTGCTCGGCCATGTAAACCCACTGGCTGACCTTGCGCAAATCATACACTCTCCGCCTCAAAGGAAGACAATGGTAAACCCACTCTGAACAAATCTTGCCAAGAAAACCCTGTGATATGATTGCCTTAGGGTCACCATAACTTGGAAATGTCTTGAAGGCACACAACAACAGAAAAACCATGTGTCAGAAAATGACTAAAGTGCATCTGGCGGAAAACTCGACTCTTATCTGACAAGACTCATCATAGGAACTTTCTTCGTTCCTATCGAGTGTCAATATAGGCAGCAAAGAGGTCTTTCTCCTCTGCCTGTACTGCGTCTGTGGAATCTCATCCAGCAGAACTGTTTAGGGTGGTGAGGGAACTGTCACAGGCTCCACCTGTACAGAACCCTTTACTTAACCCGACAACAGCCTGCTGTGATGCCTTTAACAACTATTTCGCAGATAAAATATCTCAGATAAGAGCCGACTTAGACGCTGGAGTTATAATGGAAGCAACTGATGAGGTGTCCAGGGAACCCGTTTATGAGATTAAACTGGATCAGCTTGAGTTGGTGAGTACTGATGATGTGGACAAGATCCTTGGAAAAGTAAGGAAGATGACATGCTCCCTCGATCCCTGCCCATCTTGGCTGGTTGTCCAGGGGGATGATGCATTGATGGCCTTCCTTAAGAGGGTCATCAATGCATCCCTTAGGGGAGGGAAGTGTTCCATCTAGTTTAAAGGAAGCGGACGTTAGACCACTCCTGAAGAAACCTTCCCTGGACCCCCTGGATTTGAAAAATTATAGACTAGTCTCACTTTTACCATTTTTGAGCAAGGTGATCGAGCGAGCCGTCACCTTTCAACTCCAAGCGATCTTGGATGAAACCAATTTTCTAGATCCATTTCAAACCGGCTTCAGGCCTGGATATGGGATGGAGACAGCCATGGTCGCTCTGGTGGATGACCTCCGCCTAAGCATCGACAGGGGTAGCATGACCCAGTTGGTGCTCTTGGATCTCTCAGTGGCTTTCGATACTATAGATCATGGAATCCTTCTGGAACGCCTGAGAGAGTTGGCAGTAGGAGGCACTGTTCTTCAGTGGTTCCACTCTTTTCTCTCAGGCAGATTCCAGAGAGTGGCACTCGGGGACAGTTGCTCATCTAAAACAGAGCTGAAATATGGCATTCTTCAAGGTGCCATACTGTCCCCGATGTTGTTTAATATCTACATGAAGCCACTGGGAGAGATCGTCAGGAGACATTGAGCAGGATGTTATTAATATGCAGATGATACTCAGATATTCTGCTCCATGTCTCGGTCGTCTACCATGATGGCAGATGGCAGTTCTCCCCTCAATCAATGCCTTGGAGCGGTAATGGACTAGATGAGGAAAAACTGACTCAAGCTGAATCCAGACAAAACGGAAGTACTTACGGTAGGGGCCCCTAAACCAGTGATTGGGTTGTGACCGCCAGTCTTGGATGGGGTCACGCTCTCCACCAAGGACTGTGTCTGCAGTCTGGGGGTGCTCCTGGACTCGTCGCTTCACATGACAGATCAGGTGAATGTGGCAGTCAGGAGTGCCTGCCATCAGCTTCAGCTGATATGCCAGCTGCGCCCATTCCTAAAAACAAGGGACCTAGAGACCGTAGTACATGCACTGGTAACCTCACGACTCGACTTCTGTAATGCACTCTACATGGGGCTACCCTTATACCTAACTTGGAAACTACAATTGGTACAGAACATGGCAGCCAGGTTAATCACTGGAAGATCTAGGAAGATCTAGGAGTGATCATTTAAAAATCTCTTTACTGGCTGCCTATTGGTTTCCGAGCATAGTATAAGGCAGGGGTAGGCAACCTTTCCCCTTTAAGGGCCGAGGGACTTCAGCTCCCAGAATCCCAAGAGCTATTGGCCAACATGTGACTATTGGCCAACATGGCTGAGGCTTCTGGGAGCTGAAGTCCCTTGGCCCTTAAAGGGGAAAGGTTGCCTACCCCTGGTATAAGGTGTTGGTAATGACCTTTAAAGCCCTACATGGCATGGGCCCAACTTATCTAAAGTACCGCCTCTTCCCATATAATCCGCCCCGTTCCCTCAGGTCCTCTGGGAGGCAGCTTCTTCAATCAACAAGAACTAGATTGACGGCAACCTCCCAGAGGACTTTTTCTGCTACTGCTCCCAGACTCTGGAATGCCTTGCCAGAAGAGATCCATCAGATATCTAGCATAGATGGCTTTAAGAAAGCTATCAAGATGGATCTCTTCCAGCAGGCTTATCCGGAAGAGAGTTAACTAGACCTGACCCTCCCCCATTAAGTGCTCTCTCCCTTTTTTACATGTGTCTCTGAAGGGATAATTTTCCCCAGATATAAACTGGGGGTGCTTCAGTGCTTTTGTCCAATTAGGAGCGTGAGTCATTGATATTGTTTAAAATATTAGATTTTAAACTGCTAGATTTAATTGTAATTTTAAGGGGGGGTGTTATATGATTGCTATATATTGTGGGTGTGTATTTTTAATATAAGCCGCCTGGATAGCTTTGGCTAAAGGTGAGGTATAAATAAAATGTTATTATTATTATTATTATTATTATTATTATTATTATTATTATTATTATTATTAATTATATTATTAACACTTCACTTTTTAAATAATGAGTAATGGACAATTCGTTTTTTAAAGGTAATGTTTCAGTCTCTGGTTCTGAGAACTCATGATTAGCTTAGTAATGTCAAGCAATATTTGATCTCTATGTTTAGGAATAGATCTTTCAGGGGAAGGGGAAGACATGTATATGTGTACTGATTTTGTTATTTTCAGTTATCAATCATTTTGCACCTATAATGTCAAGAGAAAGGATATTAAATATCACATCCAGTTTTGCTAAAGGCTTATTCTGTATACCTTCCTTGGTTTCCCCATATTATTCCCTATGAGCCTGATAGATTTTTCTAGATTTGACAGGTTCTGGACAAGGAGGGGTATAGATATTTTCTCTCATTCACCACAGTGAGTGTTAGTTTCCTAAGAAAACCCAAAGAATGAGATAAGGTGTGAGGAGTCCTTTGTTTTAGCCATGATTTAAGTTTCATCCCATGTCTTGTTTATCCAAAGGATTTCAGTATTACTCCTGGGGAGGGGCTTTGATCACTTATAGGGGTTAAACCTCTGGCTATTTTATTGATTTTAAGAAGATTAATATTAAAAGGAACTATTATAAATATTGCCTGGAAAGTGAAGAGATTTGAAACCACCTTGAAATACTTGCAGAGAGTTTAATATATTATATTGCAAATTGGAGAAAGGGGGGATGAAAAGGAATTGTGCTTGGTTGCTTTTGTAGCCTCAAATTTCTTCAGGTCTTTCTCTTTAGAGATTTTCAAATCCAGTGAACAGTGCAGATAGGATCAGCAATTGCTCCATCTGAATTTTGCTAAATAGCTAGTATTGTTTTGAAAGGAATATGATCCATGGTGTATTTTCTTTGACCCACATTTAATATAGAAATAAATGAAATGCATATGATGTTCAGGCTCCTAAAAGTTAAGCACTGTCAATTAACAGACTGAAAAAGTTCAGGAAGGAATGATTGGTAGTAACTGTATGTTATCCATGTTGAAACCAAAGGGCCACTCAGTGAGAAAAAAAAGTCAATACCTTGATCCACTTAAAGCCTTTATGTTGATTAGTTTATTCATATTGTCTGTATAAACAGCTGATTTTAAAGACATGAATAGGATCTGTGCTAGTTTCTAAGATGTGTGAAAGTTAGTACAAAATAAAAAATTTTGTTGACATACACATTTAATTCACCAGATTATTTAAATCACTCTGAGAAGTTGTTAATAGTGCAGCCTTATGTATGAAATCAGTAGAGCTTACTCCCAGGTAAGTGTGCATATGACTGCATTCTTTAATAATATCTATTCCATGGTTTTTTCTGACTAAGGCTGAAGTCCACTACAAGCTGGTCTGGGACTAGGGACTTTATCAGAAGAAGCTGCCAAAGCAGAATTATAGCAGGATTGTAGTGTCTGTGGCTGTATCTTAACACACTATTCTGTGTCTATCTTATAGATGCATACATACATACATCTTTATTATAGCTGTTTGGCCAGCAAAAAAATAACATACATCATAAAAACATTATAAAATAATACTATATAGTTTAACAGTTGCAGGAGCATATAAGTGTCTGCAGCCAGACCACTCCAACCTCTCAAATTTTCGAGATTATACAGCTAATCTATAACACAGCCATGTAGTTATTTGATTGTAATAGTATTCAGACAAAGATTTCTCCAATAAGTTAATTTTAAACATTCATAAAATCCCATAGATGGAAAAATAAACTAATTTTAATCTATACATAAGTCAATGGTTTTAATCTGTTATATAATCAATAAAATAGAATTCCTATCTGCCATAATTAGTAGAGGAACCTTAATTAAATAGGATAAATCATTGGTTTTCTCCTAACTCTCTTTCTCGTCAAGTGGTTATATATTAAATTTGAGCTCAAACAAAAAGCAATGTATGTGCAATTTTCTTCAAATTTCTATTCAAGATGGGTACTAACAGTCCGTCAACTAAGTCATAATTGCAAAATCAAGTAAAGGGTAGGACAATAGATTGCCCTCTGTGAGAATTTAGTTATATTTAAACTACCCTGTTTTCCAGATTTGAACCACCTCGTAACAATGGGCCTCTACAGACAGCGCAAAGCGCTGTCTTGGAGGCAGGGAAGGAGAGGGATAGCCCCATGCTGGGTGCCCCAACCCCTTCCCGAGGACATCATCATGGCGCGCGCTGCTACACATGGCATGCACCATCAAGATGTCATCATGGCTCAGTGTTTTTACACACTGTGCCAGAAGCGGCACAAAAGAGCCGTGTGGCAGCTCCTCAGGTGCCCTTTTTGCAGCCTGTGAAAGGAGCTGTCCGGGAAAGCTGCCAACATGTGGCTGATAAAGATAGGGGCCTCTTCCAAGACAACAACACAGTTGCAAGTAATGTACCACTGTTTGCTTGCAGCAGGCAACCAACAAGTCCAGAGTTCCGAAAGGCAGGTCCAGATGGCAATCCAAGGTCCAGGATTAACACGAGCAGGTAGTCCAGAGCCGTTCCAAAGGTCACAAGATTCAACAGTCTAGAGTCAAGCCGAGAGCCAAGAGCTTTCACCGGGGAATCCAAGATAAGCCTTGATTGAGAACTTGGCTTTTCCCAGCTGCTTATCTAGCCTCAGCTCCTCTCTCCCAGGTGTTTCTCTTTAGCTGCGCGTTTCTCAGCTAACCTTCGAGAACGCCGCAGCCCCGCCCTATCTGTTCTCCTCTGAGCAAAGGTAGGGATTTCAATCTCTTGCTCCTCTGCTTCTTCCTGGCCTGAAACCTCTGCTGGAGAAAGGCTTTCTGCTGGAGGAAGGCTAGGCTGCTGAGGAGGGAGGCTAGGCTGCTGAGGCAGGGGCTGTTGCTCAATGGGTTCCACACAGCTAGGTCCAGGTTCAGCTAGGTCTATGGGGGCTGGTAGCACCAAGCTAGGATCTGGCCCCACATCCTCCCCCTCAGAGTCCTCCAAGTCCTCCACCTGGCTGTCCCTGACAGGAGCGGTGTTTTGGCGCTTCTTTCCCAGGCGGAGAAAGGGAGGATCTGGACTGATGCTTCTGGCAGCCTCAGCCTCAATCCTCTATTTTCCAGAGTGGCCCAGGGCCGCCCATCTGCCTCCCCCTAATGTTAACATTTTATGGTATTAAGCAATATTATGATTTAGTAGTATCTTATCTTGTAGATACTTCATCTTCCATCCATTCCTGGAGTGCTCCTTTTTATTGATGGCCAAAACCCACCAATGCCTTCCCATTACACTGCCTTTCCACTATTGATTTGCATGTGATAAATTCCTCCCACTACAGTTCTGACATGCAGGCAGTCACATGGTGCAAGTGTGCCTTGCTATTCCCAAGCAGGCTGTTTTCATTTTTAAAAAAAACAAAAACAAAAACTTTTTTTTTTACTTAATTGCTGTGGTTGCACAATTGAAATTATTAAAAAAATTAAAATACAGATCAAAAGGCATGCTGGAAAGAGCATTGGTCAGGAAGGCAGGATTATGATGTCTGGTGTGCTGAAGACATAGCCCGGGATTATAACAGCACTATGGCATTTTTGAAGAGCAGTGGGGAAATAACTGTCCTCAAACTGTGTTTCCTACACTAATGTAATTGTAGCATCTTAGCACCCTGGTGTGATAAAGTCCTTGGTCTCACTGAATTTAGTAGAATTTAACTTTGAGTAGCCTTGCATAGGATTTTACTGTTACACTACAGTGATATGGACAGTTCCTGGGAGAAAGTTCCACTGAAGACAATGGGGCTTCAGAGAAAATATGTATTAGATTTGACTGTTAACTAAGTGGTTGTAAAGAATGTTTGTTCTTTATCTTGTGAATGCATCGCCTCAGTTCCCTTTGTAGTCGAAATATGGAAAGTTAAGGATGACCAAAATTTGGATACTATTATCTAAAATTTACCTATATAGCCTATATCACTGGAAAATACCACTGAGGAGGAAAAATTGGAATTTACTTTTCATATTGGAACATACTTGATTAAACACTGACTTGGGAGTAAGCCCCATTGAATTCAATGGGACTGACTTCTATGTAAGCATGTATAGCAGAAATAGTATCATGCTGTTCTGTAGATGTTGTTGAATTGCAGTTCCCAACATTCCTCACCATTGGCTATTATGGCTAGGCTGCTGAGAGCTATAATCCAAAAACATCTGGAGGTATACAATCTCACACCCCCAGATGTATAGGATTCTGTTTTATAGTTTTACTTCCATACAAATTATTTTCCAAACCTGATTGAACATAGTGGGGCTAATTTCTGATTAGACATACTTAACAATGTGCATGTTGAATAAATGTTAGGGCTATGTTGTGAATTTTGTACAGATGCCTCAGACCTGAGACTTTAAATTCAGGAATATTTCCCTCTCTATTAGTTCTTTGGAATTTCTTCCATTTCTTCTTTCTTGCTCTATAATGCTGAGGCATTCGTAAATGGAGATGAGATGGCAGGCAGAATGTATTTGTGCCCAACAACACTCCTCAGTGATTAATAAGTAGATCAATTATCCACAGTGATATGATGAATTGTAAATGTGCCATCTGTTCAGTAATTCTTAAGAATATTTTACCATATCAAAATTACCAGGAAGCTTCAACATGTGGTTACCTCAACATGTTAAAATGTCTGTGTTAATCATTTCTTACTGTCATGGAGGTTTGTGACAAACCTCCTATGAAAAATACAAATAATCTGATATGGCCTGAATATTGCTTTTCTATAGGATGGATTCTTTTAAAATCACAAGATAATATTTTCGTTTACAAGACTCAACCTAATCAGTTTCTGTAGTAATGTAACTGATGATAGCCAATTTCACCATTTGTGTTTTAAAAAAAGGCAAATGCTACTCAGTTTCATACTGAGTATGGATCAAAATGAGACACCTATTTACTTCGTAAGTACTGCTTTAAAGCTTTCTTAATGACTGTACTGAGCTGGTCTCTAGGCTCCAGCCATGTACCAAACCGAAAGTTCTTATACACTTTTCTCAGCACTGTGGTGGAATAACTCTCAGTTTTGCTCTCTGTCATTAGAGCCACAAAATGGGAAGTTTACGAACTATCATGCAATGTGGTCAAAACAGCCACGCAATGTGGTCAAAACAACCATGCAATGTGGTCAGTCTATTTACACCCTTTGTAAAGTTATAATTTCTGTATTTTGAAGCAGTGGGAACCAGGACTACATAAATGCTCTGAAGGATAACAGAATATGCAGCACATTCACTGGGCCAAGGGAATAGTCTTATAAAAGAAATTTTATCAACTTTTAATACATACTTACTTGCTTATCCCATTGCTGTCACTGTTTGTATTTTGCTATTCTTGAAATTCAGTTTCACTTACTGGAGTTAAACTCTGCCTCCTGCTTGTCACTTCTATTAGCAGCAATTGTGTTCCCAGTCTGCTGATGTCTCACTATTGCTTTTGTTTAAAGGAAAGGGCTTCATCACTGCTTAATCCCAAGCAATCAAGTATTATGTAGTGAACATAGTGAAATAACAGTGGAATGGAACTGTGAGGACAAAGTCCTGCCATTCTCCTTTTCTGAATGTAGCAAGAGGGGAGTTGTTTACTTTCTGCCATTGTGCTGGAGGCAATGGCTACTGCCACACTGCAGAATTAATGCTGTTTGACACTGCTTTAATTTCCTTGGCTCCATGCTATGGAATACTGGGATTTATAGTCTGTTGTGGCACCAGAGCTCTCTGACCGAAAACGCTAAAGAAATAAAAAAACTACAAATCCCAGAATCTCATAGCATTGAGCTATGACAGTTGTCAAACTGCATTAATTCTGCAGTGTAGATGCAGCCTATGACTAGTTGGGACAAAATAGGGATGAGAATTGAGAGGCACACCACAAAAAATGCTATGTGGATGGACAGCATCCATGATGTGCAAACAAATGTAGATCGCCATAAAAGAATATTGAGGCTGATTAATCCAGGCCGAGATGGTGCTTAATTCTAGCAAAATATGAAGCTTTGTAGATGTATTATGTAGTGCTGATGTTTCAGTTGACATTCCTTATGGACAATTTGGTGGCTGCAAAGGGATATTGTAGCACTAACTGAGAGAAAGAAATTTGTATTTTTATTATTATTCTTAATTTGAAAGCTAGTTAGAGCTGTGCCTGTGCTCTGTTTGGCTTTGCAACGGGCCATTTGGTCTTGGGTTAATGCAGAACTACTTAAGGTGGCACCTGATACTTCCTTGGTCAAGGGTGTTAATAGTACAACCACCAGTGTAACTGGAAGTTACACTGGCATAATGTCTCAACAGGGACTCTGGCCAATGTCTCACTTTTGTAGCACTTCTTGCATTTCTGAATCTCAGGCTGCGCAACTTTGTTGTTGTTTTTCATGTGGAAATAGCAAATTTTGATATGCGCTTTTCCTAATATATGCACATGTTTTTGCATTCTTCTTTAAACATTTATATGGTGTTTTCCCATTGACTTAATGTGTTTGTGTACAATTTTGAAAGTTACACATATTTAAATAGTGTGCAATTATTTAATCATAGTTTGAAGAGGAAAAGAAGAGGAGGGAAGGATCTGCCATTTGTGGTTTGGCCTCAATGTGGGGAAACCAAAATAATTGCATACACCCCCATCAGTCATCTTGTAGACTGTGAACTGGATAACTGTGGAAACCAAAATAGACTGATAAACATTTATTTTCCATCCTCAGTCTCTATTCTGTTCTGCCCCAACTATTCAACTATATGCATGGAAACCAAGGAGTGCCAGCCTAGTTCCCTTGGCAATAGGGGAGTTCCCACTTTCCCAGTGGAAAAAAAATGTGAAAACTCACCAAAAGGAGGTGGAATATCATATCTCAGGGTCAAAAAATTCATAAAGCACATGCCTTATTTTGGCATTAGCTATATTATCCCCATTTGAACAACACCCTGCTGCTATTTAATCAAAGTCCCCTGAATGGCTTATGCCAAAATGTGAAATAGTATACCAAACACATTTACTGAATTTGCTGAGCACATCATCAGACAGTAGGGGAGACTCCTGGCCATGATAGCAGGAAAATAATTCTAAACATCTTGTTTCAGGTTACACATTTTCCATCTGCACATTTCTTCTCCGGGCCACAAAACCTTATTTGATGAAAGACATAAAAGGGCAGAGAAAGAGAGATTTGAGAGTGTTAGTTACAGCTAATAAATTTTACAGTTTGTTAGAAACCACATTAAATGGAAATGTCAGTTTATAGATCAAGTCTGCAACTGCCTGGTCAAGGAAACAGTACTGGTAGCTTATTGTGTTTTCACCCAGTGAAATATATGCCACAATGCTGTTGCAAGAAAATAGTATTTCAAATATGTTCTGTGTGTGTGTGTGTGTGAGAGAGAGAGAGAGAGAGAGAGAGAGAAAGATGAAAACTGTATTTTTTTAAAAAAAATAAAGTTTTTTGTATAAGATAAAAAGAAGTTATCCTCTACTGAAGGTAGCGGGCTTGAGAGGGAAAATTAATGGTTGAGTTGAATCACTGCAGTTCCTACTGGACTAGTTTTAAGATGTGGGCCATCATGTTGGCTAGTAGTTGAAAACTGTCATATGTTTGACTTGGCCATTCTAAGAACAAGTGATGTAAGAATTTTGTCACTGGATCATACTAATGTCCAATTAAGCCAAAATGTTGGCCTAGATCTAATTGTTAGTCCTGACTAGAACAGACTCAATGAACCAATGGAAGATCAACACCTATGCAAGTTCCATTGTTTCAATGATCTATTCTAGTTGGAACTAGCATTTGAGTTTAAGCCTTTGTTCCCAACACGATGTAGTCAGGAGCCTTTATAAGGTAACAAAAAGGGTGTTAAACTGAATTATCGCTCCATATTACAAGACAAGAACATCCTGCAGTGGCATATTCCTACTGATCATACCCAGCATAGACAATGATACATTTTTAACAATGATGATCCTGATAAGTACCAAGAATAATCCCAGGTCATGATGCCTCAAGTGAGAGCGAGCTCGAATCATTGTTCACTCTAGCATTAACATTTAGAAGCATTCATCCCTAAAGGCCAGGATCTGGGTCAGAATAACAGAATACTAGTTCATGAAATCTAATCCAATCCTCTGCCATGCAGTAACATACAACTAAAGCACTGCCAAAAGATGGTCATCCAACCTATTTAAAGACCTCTAAGGGAGAAGGGTCCACCACAATCTGAGCAGTTTACCCCACTGCCAAATCGTTTTTATACAAGACGTTCTTCATAATTGCATGGAATCTGTTTTCTGGTAAAGGTAAAATAATCCAATCTAGGGGGAAATATTTACTAACCACCTTCACGTGCAACTAGAAGTCCTTGCTGCCAGTCCTAGTCATGTCATAACATGATATGCCCAACTGACTCATGTGACTCATAGTGAGTCATGTCATAACAGAACATGCCCACTGAGATGACAGTCTGTTTTGTTATCTTGGTTTCTAAGGAAAAGTCAGGTTTGATTTGTTCTAGGACCCATTTATTTGTCTTTTTAACAGACCACAGTATCCATAGAATTCTTCTCCAGCACCACATTTCAGATGAGTTGATTTTTTTTCTATCTGCTGTCTTTACTGTCCAGCTTTCACAACCATATATAGAAATGGGAAATACAATGGCATAGACCAGGGGTAGGCAACCTTTCCCCTTTAAGAACCAAGGGACTTCAGCTCCCAGAATCCCAGGAGCTATTGGCCAACATGGCTGAGGCTTCTGGGAGCTGAAGTCCCTCGGCCCTTAAAGGGGAAAGGTTGCCTACCCCTGGCATAGACAATCCTAACTTTAGTATTCAATAATCTATCTTTACAGTTTAGGGGCTGCTCTAGTTCCAATGACAATATTCCTATTTTAGGTCAGTAAAAATGCAGCAGAAAGCCTATTTAATTATGCCTTACTGGTTAAATTCAGATTTAGTTGAATTTATTGGACCCACTTAAATCAATGAGATTCTAAAAGTCCATTTGATTTTAGTGGGTTTAATATAAGTCCACATACAACTTTTTGTTTTAATTACTAGATAAAGGTAATTGAATATATTGTTAATAAAATACCCCCAAAACCCTGAAAGTATTTTGTTGCACTATGTATAATTTATTTTCCTTTTTAAAAAGACCTTTCAAGGAAAGGGCTGTGGCATGGAATAAGAAATAATAGTTCATTTCCAGTTCAATATTTTCTGTTCTTTTTTGTTATGAACATAGATTAGAGATAAAATCTAGTATGTTCTCACCATTTGTCTCTCAGGCAAAAGGAAGAAGAGGGTCAGTGAGTATCTGAAGCTGACGCACAGGAAGAGCAAAAAATCATTATATTTGATAATACTTCCTTGAACCTGTCCCCTTATAGAAATATGAGTGCTTATGAATTTTTATTAGAGAATCCAAGAGATCCTATTTTGTTATTCATGGGCATGTGGTGGCCCTTTCAGGGCTACTGCATACATCTCTGCACTGATGCAGGAGGTCTTCTTTCCACGATACTCTGTATGTGTTTGGCAGTCTAGGATAATATGCAGTTTCTCCATCTTACATGAATGTCCCCTCCCTCCTGACAGGACAACAACTTGGTAAAAGGACTGAGTGAGGAATTCTGGAGCTTGGTTATAGGGAGCATATAACTCACTCACTGAAACAGCTTTGCTGGTTATGGATCTCATTCTGGGTATAATTCAAAGTGCTGGTTTTGACCTATAAAGACCTATATGGCTTTGTTGCTAACTGCCCTTGAGACGATCTCGACTCATGGCAACCCTATGGATGAGACATCTCCAAGACCCTCTGTCCTCCACTGCTCTGCTTAAATCCTGCAACCTTATACCCATGACCTCCTTAATAGAGTCCATCAATCTAGCATGTGGCCTTCCTCTCTTCCTACTTCCCTCCAACTTCCCCAGCATTATTGTTTTTTTCCAAAGAGTCTCCTCTTCTCATGATATGTCCAAAGTACGACAGTCTCAGTTTGGTCATCTTGGCTTCCAGGGCCGTTTCCAGTTTGATCTGTTCTAGGACCCACTTGTTTGCTCTTTTGGCTATCCATGGGATCCTCAGCACTCTTCTCCAGTACCACATCTCAAATGCATTTATTTTCTTTCCTATCATCTTTCTTAACTGTCCAGCTCTCACATCCATACAAGGTAATAGGGAATACAATGGCTTGTGTGATTCTAACTTTTGGGCTGAGTTGTATATTTTTGCATTTTAGAATCTTTTCATAGCCACCCTCCCCATTCTTAGTCTTCTTCTCATTTCCTAACTGCATTTCTCATTTCTGTCAATATTTGATCCCAGGTATGAGAATTCTTTTACTATTTCTATTTCTTAATTGTCTAGGTTGAACTTGTGAAGGTCCTTGGTGGTCATTATTTTGTTTTCTTTATGTTCAACATTAAGCCTGCCTTTGCACTTTCTTCTTTGATCTTCCTTAGTAAGTGTTCCAGGTCTTAGTAAGTGTTTTCTGCTAGTACTATGGTGTCATCTGCATATCTCAGATTGATGATATTTCTTCCTCCTATTTTCACTTCTCCTTCTTCTGTGTCCAAGCCTGCTTTTCTTATAATATGTTCTGCATACAAGTTGAACAAATAGGATGAAAGGATGCAGCCTTGTCTGACTCCTTTGCCAATTGGGAGCCATTCTGTTTCTCCATGTTCTGTTCTGACAGTAGCCTCTTGTCCTGAGTACAGATTTTTCATCAGAATTATCATATGTGCTGGCACTCCCATATCTTTAAGGGCATTCCATAGCCTTTCATGGCCGATGCAGTCTATATGGCTTAGGTCCAGACTTTCTCCATACAAGCCTACCTGAATCTGATCATCTTTGAGGAAAGGCTTTCTCTCCATCTCACCACTCTCTGAGGCTCAGTTGAGGGGCACATGGGAGAGAGCCTTCTCAGTGACTGCTCCTAGGCTTTGGAACACCCTCCCTAAAGAGGTCAGATCTGCCCCCTCTCTGTTGTCTTTTTGCCAGCAAGCAAAAGCATTTTTGTTTAAACAGGCCTTCAGCCTTGTCTGACCATAGTGGTGCGATGGGTAACTAGATGTGCTGTTTTGGAAAATTGATTACTGAAAGGAGGGAGGACTGGAAAAGACTAAAATTACTTTGGGGAAATAAATGGGGAATAGGAGCAATAAAATTTTTAGAAAACTGAAAAACAAGTTAAGAGTTAGGAATGAATATTTACACATATACACAAAACAGCCAAATAATAAAAAACAAACAAAGAATGACATTAATGAATAAAATATTAGATATACTAAAACATTAACGACAGAACCTAGTTAAGAAAGGGAAAGATAATATAGAGAAGTAGATAAGAGGAGCCATTAAAAGTGGGAAAACCTGGTGGGGAACTCCAACTGCCTGACTATAGATAGCTGGATGCACAAAATCCAGTCAAGGTTTTTGTTTTTTGTTGTTTATAATATATGTTATCCACCAGACATTTTATCCTTCTTTCTTGTTGATCTGTCCTTGCTGACTAATAGCTACTAGACAAGTAGCAGTCATAACATTACACCACTCTCTTTACAGAAGTCAGGAATTTTCTTGTTCCAGATGTGGTCAAGTTTAATTGTTAACAGTTGTATCAGACATAATTAAAAACCTAAGGATGCAATGAAGAGGATCAATGAATTGTTCATCTGACCAGTAGCCAGTAGCTTTCGTGAGTATAAGAGCCAATGTCTGATCTTTGATGCCCTTCAGGGTTTTGCATGGACAGCAAAAGAAAAAAAGAAAAAAAAGGAAATGGCTGGAATTCCATGTCTGGTGTTTTTTTTATAAAAAACAAACAAACTGGTGGTTGACATTCTGCTTTGCAGTTATAGATTCATAAGCTAAAGATCTGTGACTGCTCCATATTCAGATATATTTGTGTTGCTCGTAAAATCCATCTGGAACCCACCTTAAATTTCAGGGAGCCACGCGGAGCAATGAAGGTCTGTGGTGCAGATAGGTGAAGCACTTCAGGATCCCTGTCTAGTCCTCTCCCACACCTGAGCCATGGTATGATGGGCATCCTGCTTCTCACACCATAGTTCAGGGGCAGATAGGGGCTCATCACACCATGGTCTAAGGGTGAGAGGGAGTTAAGCTGCATCATCCTGAAGCATGCCACTCATCCGCACCACAGATCTTCATCGTTCAGAGTTTAAGCTGAGTTTAGGAACCTTACATCATTCATAACTATGGATCTCAGATTGTACTTTTATATGCCAAACACTACTGGGGAAAGAAGACCTGTATCCTATTTAAAAGATGAAACCTTGCTCTAGGGCAAGAATTCCTCTTCTTTTTTGCCAGAAGAAAGGGTGTTTGGAGGAGTTTGGGCAGGAGTTGGGCCCCCAAAATAACTTTGGGGGACATATTTGGCCCCACAGCTGTACTTTGCCCACCCCTGCCCAATAGGACCAGATGAAAGGCTGACTTAGGGGGGAAGCAGACGGCTTAAAGAGCCGTTTTGGGGGAAGGGAAGGGGAGGGGCAGCTGCATGGTGGGTGCCCCAACCCCTTCCCCAGGTTGTCCTCGGAGCATCCGGCCCTCCGCACAGCCGGCGCTCCAAGGAGGACCTCCCGCTGCAGCGTCCATACACGCTGCAGCAGAAAAGTCGCCGAAGGTGCACCGGCAGCCTTTTGTGGTGCACCTTCAGCGACTTGTGGAAGGAGCACCAATTTAGCGCTCCTTCCAGGGGCGGCGAAGCTGCACCGCGGGGCCGAGGTGTGGGGATACCTCGGCCCCATGGCGCAGCTTCCCGTGGCGGCCCATGGCCGCCCGTCTGCTTCCCCCCTTAGTCCCAAATTTTCTTTTTGGAAGTGACCATTCACCAGGTGCCTTTGGGATGGTTACAATCATAGCATTCACTTCTTCAGCATCAGGGATTCATAGGTATACACACTGATGTGTATGTATGTTTATGCTGTGTGAAGAAAGGGAGATGGATCCACAGGCTCTTTTCTTATTATTCTTATGGAAATAGTTGTGCCAAAATGTTTGAATTAAATCTGCCAAGCCAAACTTCCTGCTTCATATCAGTTACTTCAGTCCACCACCCCTCTGAGTTGTGCCACATCTGTTTAAGGCATGAAACATGAGAGCGTGCAGCTGAGCAATTCCTTTTTAAACTTTAAACTGGTAGTTTATTGCAATAATAATTAGGCAGGAGGCTCTGGATAACCTGACAAATGGAACCTCTGTGTTTTTATATAATTGTTGATAGTCTGGCCTTTTCATTGTGTGGTGAATATGATGGTTAACAGCCACAGAACATTTTCTCTGTAGTCCATTTGCTGGATCTTTCCTTGCTAAAGTAATCTGCCACAGATATACCTAAATATCACAACCACATGGCTTATAGGGAAAATATGTTCCTAAAAACAAGACTATGTATTAAATGAAGCATAACTTCCAACTCAGGCCTGGTTTACATTTACAGGGATCCCTATCAATTCAGCTTGAAAGCATTGGGGGAGGGGGTGGTTTTCTACTGGGAGTCCACTACAGCAATGCTATTCAAAGTGGTTGGTGGTGCTCGGATCAGTACCAGTCCCTGTCCCATTGGTTCTGGTCCCTGGTTAGTTTCTTGGAGGGAGGGAGGAAAGCAATGTTAGCCAATGGGCAAAAATGTTGTGCTGATCCCTGGCATATTGAAAGAAAAATATTGTCAGTCCCTCACATCAGATAACTTAAGAAGAACTGTACTAGAGTACAGAAAAGGTGTATTTTGAAATGTGTCTCACAGAATCCTCCAGTCAGCATGGCCAAGGATTAGTTGCTGAGTTCTGGTGTCCAGTCATGTAACAAGATTGCTGGTGAGGGAAGAGCCTGTTGTGACTTTGCAAATCATTCAAGTTCCAAATCCACTGGTTTTACTCTGCATGAATTATACCTCTCTGAGAGCCTGGAAAACTGTTTGCTTTCAAAGATTTCCCATGTGAGGTGTCACATGTGTGAAGGTGCCATTAGGTTTTTTGCTTTACTTTGTTCTCCTTTGCCAGCCGCTCTTGCCTCAATAAAGACCAATGGTGTGGTCTCATCAAACACACTCATATTAATTACAAAGTAGGACATTAATTCCCACTCATTCTGTTTCCTTCCAGGCCAGCTTGCCTTAGAAGTTAAATTACCAGCTCAACATGCAAACCACAAACTACACCAACATGCTGCCTAGTTCAAAACTATATTCAGTACTGGGAAAGGTTAGAATAAACGACTGTGTAAATCACAACTTCATTGCACAATGTTGTAATGCTTGTAGTGAATAGAATGTCCAGCTGACCAATCAGGAGGCAGCTGAGAGCCAGCCAATGGGATTCCAGCCGGGAGCATTTAAAAAGCCCAGGCTGACAGTTGGTGGACAGTTAGAGTTAGTGTTGAGAGGAGCAGACAGTTGAGAAAGTTAAGCTAGAGAGAGAGGGCTGTGTTTTAGGGTGTTCCTGAGGGAATTGTATTTTGGGGAGTTAGAGTCTAGAAAGGAAAGACTCTGAACACTTACAGAACTCTAAAGAAGAGAGTTCCTGTGGTGTTCTCTCCAGATAGATATTGCTAGCCAGTGTGGCTGAGGAACTGTGAGTGAATTAGAAACAAACGTTATAATTTTGTAACCAGGAGAGACTATAGTAGCAAGTTCTGATGCAAGTTACATTTATTACATGCTGTTTTAAAATAAACTTTTCTTCTTGTTCCAACATCGCTTGGCCTACATTTTAATCTCAAACCATGCTACTAATATTTTGAAGTTTTGGAGGTGGGACATCATACAAAGGGCAGTGTGGGTCCCTTACACTTAATTAGGTGGCAAGAGTGGGGATAACAAGTTCCCACAGGACTGCCAGCTAGAATTAAAGTGAAAAAGGAGAAAGGTGGCAGTAGTGTGCACCACAATGCTCAGTTTGTATGACTAGTGTATAACAAGACATCAGCCAGTAGTGTTCATAAATCCACTGAAAAAAGTATATTGTCAAATCTGCAAACAATAACGTCCATTCTACCTTCCACCAACCAGGTTCACTCAGGGCCTCAGCAGACGGAGGCCCCGGAGACGCTGCGGGTCGGAGCGCCGCTGGAGTTCAGCCTCCGGACCGCGGCGCTCCTGCGGCGCATCTAAAAGGAGCACCAAATTGGCGCTTCTTTTAGATGTAAGGGAAAGTGCGCCCTAAAAGCGGCGGGCGCACTTTCCCTGGCTCAAACGGCGCAGCGCATGTGGACGCTGCGCCGTGAGGTCATCCCCGGTGCGCCGCCCGTGCGGACGGCCAGCGCTTCTGGGGGCGACCTCGGGGAGAGGAAGGGGCGCCGCTCGTGCGGCTGCCCCTCCTCTTCCCTGCCCGGAAGACGACTCTTTTAGTCGTCTGCCGAGGCCCTCAGTCTCAGCACTTGATTTCAAGACTGTATTGTATCTCCCAAAGCTTCCAGCAGCCTTTGCAATACAGCCCATGGTGAGAAATACACAATACCTATATCTGCTGTAGAAGCTACTACTCTCCCCCATTTCTAGTTATAAAGATGGAATGTAATTGAGCAGTCTTGTCCTAAACATAGGGCTGTGAGCATGTGATATTATTATGAAAATTACTGTGTTACCAAAAGTAAAAATATTTTAAAGATGCTTATATCCTCAAGCTAACACAATTAAAGGCTTGCTGACATTGGACAGTCCTGTTGGTGGCATTACACATACAAAACCTGAAATCAAAACCTGAGATCATACACATGCTTATCCTTTTTTGAATGGTGCAGTAGGAAGTATTTAAGGGATGCAGTGCCTTTGTGGTTAATATGCCAATTCTGATGGTCGTACGATCAGAAGGTTGGCAGTTCGAGGTGAGCTCCCATCACTAGTCCCAGCTTCTGCCACCTAGCAGTTCGAAAGCATGCAAATACAAGTAGCTAAATAGGTACCACTTTGGTGGGAAGGTAACAGTGTTCCATGCAGTCATGCTGGCCACATGACCACGTAGTCATCTTTGGACAATACTGGCTCTTTGGAGATGAGCACTGCCCCCTACAGTTGGTTATGACTAGACATTCATGTCAAGGGGAAACCTTTACTTTTACCTTTACCTTTAGGAGGTTTTTGTTACCTTCTTGTGCACCATCTATCCCTCCATTCCCCAAAAGCAGCTTTGAGGTTCCTGGAGTGTACTACCATGTGTAGATGTTGTCCAGGGTAGAGGTAATGAAGAAGAGAGCTACCCCAGCAGTACCTGGCCCTGACTGAAGGAGAAGAAAACTGATTTCATCCCTACAGGAGTGAGTCACTGGAGATCGGGAAGATGACCTCAGTTCTCTCCCCTTGTTACTGGTCAGCAAGCAAACTGCAACCAGGTACTATGTGATTACTTCCCTAGCCCTTTGATCAGGATACAGTCATGGCAAAATAATCCAAGCACTTGAAAGCTGTGTTTGGGAGGCAGGAGGATTGTGTAACAATGCAGACTGAGCATTACGTTCCACCTTTTGGAAACAGGGTCACATCCATTGATTCCTCATCTTCCTGCAAACATCTCCCTCTCAGCTGCCTGCCTGAGTCCATTCTAGGAAGAGAGCAGTAAACAGCAAATGTTCCAGAGTCTGATGTTTTAAAGTGCCCCAGATATTCATTATGCTACCTTGTTGTGACACGTTTTCTTAGGATAAATTAGTACTAATTCCCCACGGTGATTTCTCCACATGGCTGTGATATGAGTACAGATCTGGCTTAGAGCATAGATATAGCTAATCACATTAGTATTTCCCAATCTAATTTTTGTCCCATTTAAAGGGATACTGCTGATTTATTTCATCACGTGGTTGTACCATTCACACTCCACAAGCATGGAGGAGAGCACTTTGGGGAAACAGCTAGCATGCATCTTGGAGCTACCTGTGAAAGGTGCTGTTTGCATCACTCTGTCAAGGAATAAACAACATGGGTCCCATTACAGATGGAAGGTGGCATATAAATAAAATAAAATATAAACATATTTTTGCCTTGCATCAGATGCATTTGCACCTGGAATTTTTGAAGTGGATTTTGCACATTACAGAGCTCTACTTGCAGTGTTTTACAAGGCTCAAATCACACATCTCTTTGTTCCTTCTTTGTTGGAACAATCTCTGAGGTTATATGGTCAGAGGAAGTGAGGGTGTGCCTCAGCAGTTAACGCCAATGCAGAACCAGACTTCCAAAGTCTTCACAGGGCTTGACTTGTCTGACATGGACATCCTCTTCCAGTTCCTGCTTAGGGATATTTAGACTGGTGTGTACATGTCTACTGCACATTAGAAAGGTCACAAGCAACTTATCTCAGGGCCTAAAGTTTACCTCAAGATACCTATGGATAGTTATCCTGTTGAAACCATTCTGACTTGCTTCATTTTACCAAAGCTTATATAAATAAGTTGTGAAATTAGAACATAAATGGGTAGAAAACACTCAGGCATACTATAATCAGGCTCAAATGTATGATGTCACCAGTACTTCCAATGAATGGGCCCAAACTTATACTCCCCTAGCAAAGTTCTGAAGCAGGACTTAAAACCATTTAAAACCTCAGTGGTCCCTTCTGTCATTTGTAAATCATGTGTTAATGGCTGAATGGTCTGTGACAGATATGCCCTTTCCCCAAACACCTTATATGAATGACATAGTTTGCTGACATTGAGGAAATGCACATATATCTTTTTAGGCCCAAAGCAATGTTGATTTCCCCTCCACATGTGTAATGTTTGACATACAATGAAAATTTACTTTTACAGCTTTAGACATACCAACTACTTCATGTGTTGTCTCCAGTATATGTCTCTCTGTGTGTCTGTGTCTTAAAAATACAGTGAAAGGCTTGTTTCAGCAAACATTTTTATCTGGTTAAAATATGCACAGAATTCATATAATATAAGAAAATAAGTAGCCCTGCTATAGGCTGTGGTCTTCATCTCAGGCAGCCAATTTGAGGTGCTATGAAAAAGACAGCTATATTGTCAGCTCTTCAAATTCTTGCTATTGTAGTTTTATTCTTTGGGAGGGACACAGACACTTGTGGAACTTTCTGTCTCATTATTTGGGTACTCCTGAAATAGGCATGGTTTCTCATCTCTGTCTCTTTAGATTGAAGGATTGCCATTTGTCAATTCATCTGGATTCTGTCTGGGGTTCTGTCATCCCATTCTGGCCACCCCAGTGCCTAATTCAGTATGGTGATTAAAACTATCCAGGCAGAGTTAACATCAATATTCTATTTTAAGCATTCTTAAGTATTGGAATCTCAAGATATTTTCATGGGATAATGAGCAGGCTCTTTGAAAATCTTTCAGTCTATTTATTATATCATTTAACAGATATACACACATATACATTGCCCTTAGGGAGACACACATGTCAATGTCTGGGTGCTTGCTTTCAGCACATTACTTATATGTAAGCCATCATGCATGTAAAGCTTTATTGTGGAGAAAAGGCAGATTGGAACGTTGGCAACATCCAATCTGAGTGAGCCTGGCAACATGTAATGGGAGCAAAGCCAAGAAAAGTTGAGGGCTACTCCCAGGAGCAAGTATAAATGGGAAGAGAGGAACATGTGGGAGGTAGATATGGACCAAGTCTGGGTCTAGAATTAGATGTTTATTTGATCCTGAGGGTTTTAACAGCCAAGGTGGCTGGGTTATAATGCTTAGAGGGGCAATCAGAAAAGGGTTTTGAGTACACAGGTTAGGGAACAGGAGAGTGCATGGTTAAAGGTGCTCCATAAAATCCTGAGGAATTACAGCCAAAAAAGGCTGGGGAAACTACTATAAACCATTTGAAGGGTGAATGAATTGAAGAGAGTTTAAGTGTGGAAGTTTAATTAGGGTGACTAGGGAAGTCACAGTTTACCAGAAAGGATATAAAGCTATAAGGAAACAATTACAAAGACAAGCTAAAGGAATTGTAAAACTGTGTAACAAATAAAGTATCTAAACGCCATATCCAATGTGAACACCATCCACTAAAAAAGATACGGTATTCAGCCTGACTTGTAAATAAATCTATTACTTTGTTTCAACAAGCAGCTGTCTGGAGTGATTTCAGAAGTTCATTAAAAATGCTACCAACATTGAGAAAAGTCCTTTAGGTTTGGAACACACTAGATAGTGGGTGTGTGGCTATCAAAGTGGGTGTGTTGATGCCAAACTGGGGGGAAATTTGGAACCCATAGAGCTGAGATCAAGAGAGAGTTATAGTGCAGGAGACACACAAGTGAGTCCTGAGTTTAAGTGTCTCTGTCATATAATTGGTGGCAATGGTGGGATAAAAAAGGCCCACCGTGCTGCCATCAGAGAAAAATAGTTGGGTGAGTGAGACTCACTATCACAATCATACATTCATTGTAACTCAGTATTAGGGAATTAAGATGTTACACTCTCATATGGACTGAACCGTTATCTCAATGGGCCTAAGCAGACAGCTTAAAAGGCCATCTTGTGGGCAGGGAAGGGGAGGGGCAGCCGCACGCTCGGCGCCCCATCCCCCTCTTGAGGTCGTCCTTGGAGCAGCCGGCCCTCCGCACAGCCAGCACTCCGAAGAGGACCTCCCACTGCAGCCTTTCCACGCGCTGCGGCGGAAAAGTCAGCGAAAGTGTGCCGCAGCCTTTTGCGGTGCACTTTTGCTGACTTGTGAAAGGAGCGCTAATTTAGCGCTCCTTTCAGGGGCGGCGAAGGTGCACCACAGGATCGAGGCATGGGGATGCCTCGGTCCCGTGGCACAGCTCGGCCCACGGCCGCCCGTCTGCTTAGCCCCAATATCTCTTTAACAGGATTTTTGTAGTTACCACATTACCACCTTAAACAGTATAATTCATCCATATATCTAGCTATCATCATCAGGTTTTTTCATGCTTTCCACTGTGTCTGTTGTTGCTTATACAGACAGTTCATAAAGGCTTTCACATGTCTAGAATTCTGTCCCTTGTATGACATCCATAACCATCTATCCATCAAGGAATAAAATCACATCACTTGAGGCACTACACGTCTCTAAATAGGCTTCTGTGAACACACAGGCATCCAAGGAGTTAATATCCTTGAGCATTGCTATATCTTAGCAGAATTTGCTATAGCCCTAGGTATCTTAATGGGCCAGCATTACAACTACAATGGGACATATATTCATTTTAACATAAGGATAGATGCTTGTCTTACCAATACTATATTTTTCTTAGCAGCATAACCTATCTTAACCAGTATGTCTAGGCAGTTTATCACTTATCAGGAACAGCACAGCTGTCATAAACAGCATTCTTCATCAGTGTAGATTGTAAAGCAGTCTAATCTGCTGGTTCTAACTCAGCTCCTTTTCTCTCTCCAGCTGCCAATCAGTTGCCCAATCAAAACAAATCAAAACAAATGTACTTACTGTTACACATTTATGATATCAAACCAAAGTAGAGATCTTAGCCATAACCCTACTTACAGTAGAGTTGGATTCTCTAATTCTAATTACATAAGCCATTACCTGCTAGGATATTATTATAGGTCATATCTGCTCAAATCTCACAATGTTGTTAGAGGTCCAGGCATTCTCATCCCTTATCTCATTTACTTTTTAATAGTTATTTTACCCAGACTTAAGCTGTCACTAGATTCTCAGTTATACATACCAACACATGCTATCACAATTACCAGTAGCTTCTGCATTATATATATATATATATATATATATATATATATATATATATTGCAGCTTCATTTATATACCACTTCATATCGTGCTATGGGATGTCTAAGCAGTTTACAACTGTAAGCTCATTGCCCCCCAACAGCTGGGTACTCATTTTAGCGACCTGAGAAGGACGCAGGCCCGAGTCTAGTCTGAGCCCTGGCTAATACTGAACTTGCAACCTTGTGGTCTATGAGTGAGTGGCTGCAGTACAGGCATTTAACCACTGCGCCACCAGGGCTCTTCTCATATTGTAAATATTCATATTATAAATCCTATATTGTAAATATTGTAAATCCTATATGCTCTACACTTTATAGGTTACATCTCTACCTCATAGGTTTATTCCCTGGCCACAGTAACCGAATAAGCCTGGTTTATAACATTCTGCCCATTGATTGGCTTGAAGGAGAAGAGGCTGATCCTTTACACAGGAAGCAAACTCTCTTGGACCAGTTCTATTTCAGAATATAAAGTACAGCTACAATCCAGTGGCAGTTTCTCTTTATATGCCAGGAAGATTTCTGTGGGAATTATGGCAGGTAGAAAATGAGTTAAAATTTCCCTCTCCCCATAGTGTGTAGCTGCATGCATTTCCCCTGGGCTGTTATTTACATAGCAAAAACATGAATTGGTTGAATTTACACAATTTACATTGTCTCTAGTTCAGAATGCTTTGGGATTTTAAATATTTTTCAGAGACACAGACTAGATTTATGGATCAAAATATTTTCTTTTTCTTCTTGCTTTTTGTCTTGGTAGCTATCTTTCTTGGGGCAAAAGCTACTAGAAGTTACACTCATTGGTTTCATTTAAAAAAAAATAACCTGTGACTTTGTGATGATTTCACACTCATGCTATCTATGGAAATACTGAAATTGCAGACTATGATTTTAGTATTTTGACTATTAGTGGATTTTTTATATTTAAGCAAAAATATGAAAGGGAACTTCAAGGTTTTAACCCCTTTTTTGCTGTGGAAATAAATATAATGTCTAATTTAAAAGGATACACACTTTGAACCTGAGAGTTAAGCCAGTGGCCTAAATCCTTAAACATTGCAAAATAACCTGACCCAGACCTTGGAGGAATTGAGCATTGCTGGATTAAACTGCAGCTGAATTGTAGAGCAGAATCTGGCATTTCTATGTCCTACTATGGTCAAGTTGAGAGTCAGAAATGACTTTTGCTTCTAGGCTGATATTTTCTTAGGCCCAAGATGTGTGTGCATCAGACTTTCTGGGCTGGAGCAAGTAAATATATCGATTTTTATCTCCTTGGTTATAATGCCAACATATCTAATGTAGTTTATGATATATTTCATTTTAAATTGTCCAAATCCCATCAAAGCAGCTGTTATTTATATAGCATTAAACTGAGAAACATAAGCCCCTCTGATACTGTTTAGCATTTTATATAGTCTGGAAAGTTACATTTTAAAAACAATCCATTCTTCTTACTCATTTCATTCACTGTTAAGTTTTTCTTTTTAAGTAACTCATCATTGCCCATTACATTATTAGAAAATTGGGTTATTATTTTGCTTCTTGTATTACTTAATTACATACGGTTACATTTTTTGAAAATTATCTTAGGCTAAGTTTTCTAAGAAAGGAGCATAAAACATGAAGAAATCCACTTAACTACTTGAAAAACCTTTTTAAAGTGTAGAAAATGTACTTGTTGCAGCTAAAAATAAAGAGAGAGAGCAACAGAAAAATAATTTCCACAAATTTGCATTTGAATTGTAACATATTCTCATTAAAGAAAAAAGTACAACTCTCTTGTTATATATAACAATTAACTTTCAGGCTCTGGAATTTGACAGTGACAAAGTTTGACAGATTCAAGCAATATGCTTTACCAGATTTTGTCTGAAATTTCAAATCAATCCTAAAATCTCTGTATGGAATTCTTGTCATGAAAACGAAGGCTTTACCACCTTCTTCTTTCTACAGTAGTTTCTTGATCACCTGAGATTACAAGGCACTCTTTCTTTCTTTAATTAAAGTATTTTTGCATTGTCTTCCACCCCACAAGGGTTTCTGAGGCAATGAACAATTTAAAATAATTAAAACAATATAAAGATGAATACATTTTTAAATATATCAAAGCAATCTTTTAAAAATGCCTAAAATCAGTTTAAAAACAATCTTAGGGCCTTTGCAGACTGCCAGAAATAGTGTAAATTGAGTCCACTTTAACTGCCCTGGCTCAGTGCTAGGGAATTATGGGAACTGTAATTTATTGTGGCACCAGAGCTCTCTGACAGAGAAGGCTCAATGTCTTAGAAAAAAATATAATTCCCATGATTCCCTAGCACTGAGCCAGGGCAGTGCCTCAATTTAAAGTGGACTCAATTTGCACTATTTCTGGCAGTCTGCAAGGGCCCTTAGAATTCAGTTTTCAACCATCTGGGGCTGGAAGAAAGGAAGATGTTTGTTGTCAGGGAAAAAGGGTTCTTATCCGTGAGGAAATTGGCGTAACCATGGACAATGAATAAAGATGCTCAAGTTGTACATCATCTTTCACAGTTTTTCTAAGGGCCCTACAGGAGTTGCAGGAAAGTTAGATAGAGAAAATAACTTATATGGGACTCTAAGCAGCTTCGGAGCTGTATAAGTGTGTATCTGTGGGACCAGGTGTGCCTGCATGTCTGCATCATACAATGGAATAGAACCAGAATCACACAGAATTAGAAGCTCAATAACTAGTTCCTCTCCAGTCTTCCAGAAACAACATCTACAACAGTTTTGTGTTATTTTGACTTACCATATTTCTCAGATGTGTTTTGTCTGAATGAGTCATCCCTGTGTTTGAAACAGAAGGATAAAACAGAAATGTACATGTCACCTTACATCTTTTTTAATATGGATTCAGAGCAAACTGAAGTCATTGCCACTTATTAAAATGGTTTATCTGAATTCAGTGGTATTTGAGATTTTTTAAAAAAGAAAAAAGAAAAGTAATAGATCACACAGAATGATTATGTGAATTCACTCATGAGCTCTGTCTCATATGTATCCACAGCATGGATTTTATTTCATATATCTGCTGATAGCAGCACTGAAGCCAGAGACATCCACTGGATACCTTCCTTTGGGTGCCTTATTCTTTGTAACATTTCTGTAACTAAAATAATAATACTCTTCACAAACCTATTAACATGTTTTTTAACTATATATGCAAAAGAAAGGTGTTTTAGACTACACTGGCTCTGCAGAAATAATGCAGTTTGATACTGTTTTAACTGCCATGGCTCAATGCTATAGAATCCTGTGATTTGTAATTGCTGTGGCACCAGAGTTCTGACAGAGAAGGCTAAATATCTCACAGAACTACAAATCCAGAATCCCATAGCATTGAGCCATGGTAGTTTAAGCTGCATCGACAGCATTATTTTTGTATTATAGATGCAGCCTTAGTTACAATAATTATTATTCCCAAAAATATCAAGACAGAGAGTATTTAATTATTTTATTTAAAAATATTTTAAAGGCCAAAAGTTGCTTTCCTACAGTCTTTATTTTCCTGTTTGAGTGCCAAATGCAGGGTACATAAATTGCTTAGTTCGCCAGACCAGTGAACTTCCGTACAAGATTAGCTGCTCCAAAGCCAGGTGTATATCAGTGTTTTAGCTTTTAGAAACATGGCTTATCAACATAATGT
Organism: Phrynosoma blainvillii; assembly: GCA_026167975.1. NCBI lineage: Eukaryota > Metazoa > Chordata > Lepidosauria > Squamata > Phrynosomatidae > Phrynosoma > Phrynosoma blainvillii. The sequence goes on along the minus strand of JANUYF010000004.1, from coordinate 222,214,712 downwards.
CAAAACAGAATATTATTGTCTGTTCAATGTTTGCACTAGTGGCAAAAAGTATTACAGTCTCACAGGATTTATTTTTCTACTTTGCCTAGTTATGTTCATTAGTTTTAGGTTGCTTCAGCTAAGAAATAATGCAGTTGCCTTTGTAATATATGCCTATTTGCAAATAAACAAGAAGAGCACATGGGAAGCAAGCAGCAGACATGTAAATCATCAGGATAAATGGTCTCCTGTGCAATTGGCAGTGCATCCTGCAATATTTCTTATTTCCAGTCACACCTATTGGTCTGCTACTCTATCTTCCAAATTGCCAATTGTCTTCTCTCTTCCTCTCCCTCCCTTTCTCTCACACACTGAAGATCCCAGGGCTGCAGCTAACAAATAAATTCCAGCTGAAGAGAAAATCAGGATAATAATAATAAAAATAATAAAATTTTATTTCTATCCCGCCCCTCTGCGAGCGCAACCTTTGATGGTTGATGCAAGAAGGTTCTGATGCACTAAAATACCAATGATCTGTCAAAACTGACACAACAAAAAATTTCAAAAGTAACAGAATGGGCTATACAGCAAGGAGAAGTAGCAAAGCTATTACATTGTTAAAGCTATGAAATATTAAAGCTAAGAAAATTAGTGTCAGACTGCACTTGCCCTGCAGAAATGATCCAGGCTGACCACTGCCATGTCACAATGCAACACAATTCTGGGAACTGTAGTTTTGTGAGACATTTAGCCTTCTCTGTCAGAGTTCTGGTGCTACAACAAACTACCATTCCAAGAATTCCATGGCATTAAACCAAGACAGCTAAAGTGGTGTCTATTTGGATTATTTCTGAGGTGCGGAGGCAGCCCAAGATTTTGAATTGCATAGGTCTTGTCATCACTGACTAGGATATTCTGTGGCAGCCTGGAGTATCCTGGCCCCACAGATGCCCCATTTTCTCCCTCCCCCCATCACCTGACCCTATGTTTCCACAATGTTGCTGATGTCTATGTCCTACTGAACCTCCCAGTGCATCTGCCCCTGCTTCTGAGTTCAGAAGAGGCATCCCAGTGATGTACACAAAGCTTCGCCCCTCATTCTAAGCTCAGAATGAGTGACCTGTGCTGACGGTGGACACACCAGGCAGCTCAGCAGGATGCAAGTGCAGACAGCCACCAGGGTACATGAACAGAGGGCTCCAGATATTCCTTGAAGATCAGGAGTAGCAGGTAACATTTTTAATGCATGTTACAGCACATATAGCCTGGTTCTAGTGTGGAATGTGCTGGATATCATCTGGACTGACAGTGGCATCACTAAGCAGGTGCAGGGGATGCAGATCACACAGGGTGACACTCCAGAAGGGTGACTCCCAGTGAGCTTCTCTGCACCTTATTGCCACTGCCTCATTCTCCTCATAAGGCGAATGATGCTGCGACAACAGGGAAAGTCGAGGGCTTGCCCCTGCACCTCATCACCACAGCCTCATTCTCCCCATGAGGAGAACGACGATGCAGCAATGAGAAAGGCTGAGCATGTCCCCCACACTTCATTGCCAATGCTGTCATTGGAAGCCCCACCCCCTGCACTAGACGCCCCACCCCAGGAACCCCTGTTCCCCATAGCAGGTGACACCAGAGGCAGGGACACCACTGAGGACTGCTTGAATCAGAGCCAGGATTTGGGATGTGTGTAATTGAAACAGGATGGTGCCAGTAATTGAAATGGGGGGGGGGGGGCTTTTGGCCCATGCAGACAAGGCCATAGTGAATATGACACCATACCTAGTGAGGGGAAGTGGTTCATTCTGAATTTTAAATACCTGCTAGAGGAATATAGCCCCCAAATTTGGTATTTGAATTACCAAGTGATGTTGAAAATTTCTGGAGTAACAAAAACCTGGCCTTTTAAGCAACAAGGTAAATTGTGACTATAAGACAGTCTAGTGCTAACTCAGTGCAGGATGGGGCTCATGGAGAGAAGGATGCAGCAGCAACAGCAGGTCTCCTTGCTTCCTGTACAAGTAAGATCAGATGTGCCTGTGGAGAGCAGGCAGAATTATGCCAAGTTAGCAACAGCCAAGCAGGAGTGAGCTGACAACAGCCGATAGAATTTTGTGCTGTAGGTGATAAAGAATTCCATTGCTAACAGTTAGAGTTAGACCAGGTCTGGATGTGTAACAGTCCAGAAGACAGGGACTATGAAGGAAAAGACCAGTAGTTAGGGACTTAGGGTCAATGCAGACCGGCCTAAAGGGCTGGCCTGCGGGGTGGAGTTGGGGCAGGGCAACCACATGCTGGCAACCGCATGCTGGCCACCCCAACTCCACCCTGATACTGCAAACCCAACTGCATGGTGCATGGCATCAGGGCACCCCATTGGCACAGCGTGCAGACACGCTGCGCCAAAGGGGTGCAAAAGAGCTGCAGCGGCAAAAAGGAGGATTGGGGCCATGGTGTGTGGTTAGCACAGCCCCAATCCAGTGCTCCATGGGGCAGCACAGAGCTGCCCCTTAGGGGCTGTCTGCATCAGCCCTTAGTTTGAATACAGAACTCCAAGTGAGGGAGTTTCTGGGATTTAGTTTGCCTGAGGGTTATTATAGAAATAAGGTTAAAAGGATGACCATAAATAAGGACGGTGTGAGGGTTTTAAAGAATAATAACTGGTGTTCTCTAAAGTTAAAGAGTGTGTAACAAAGTATAATAAGAACAAGTGAATGCAACATCGTAACAAATGAAACATTGTTAACCATCATTCAAATACAGTTCTATTGTTATTTTATTACAAGCTTGTCTAAATCTGGATTGAATTTCCATGCTACTAAGAAATAAAGAAACCAAGTTTGGGGAGTAAACCCATAGATATATATAAAAGTGGTCTCGTACATCACATATTAGGCCAGCGGTGGGAATCACAATACCCATTGGACTGCCACAAAGGAGAAGTAAGCAGTGCTTGTGACAGTGCCCCTTAACAAGAGAGCATGAAGTGGAATCCCAGCCTTCTCCTTTACATTTTTATTCTTGGATCCTCTTTGCTTCCCTACATGACTGTTCTGTATTATGATCCTTTTAAATAAGCAGCCTGTCGTTAGCTTTTATCCCAGTGCTTATTCAGCCAGACTAAAGTTGAGGCTTCTTTGTTTTCAAGACTTACATGGTGTGTAAGTGGCAGATGTTTCCCATCTCTTGACTCTTGATGAAATAAACAAGAGCTCCAGTACCCTTCACCTTTCAACTGCTACATTACCTATTTCTAAACTACAAAAAAGTGGATTTGTGTTTACACAGTGAGGCTTTGAAGTTCCTTCCAGGTTTCTGTCAAAAATCTATTTCTGGGCAAAGACAAGCAGAAGGTAAGAAAGAAACAGTGATAACATAACAAAATTCACCTCTTGTATTAACCAAGAAACTAATTCTTAAATCAAGAAAATAAATTGGGAATTGTGGGTCACTTACAAAATTTGGACAGTCATCAACAGACAGGGCATGGGGCAACCAAAATTGTAATCACTTTTGATACATTGGAAGTGGAACTGTTGATTAAAGCCGCATACTATGCTGATGTGTTTCCAGTACAATAATGTAATGAGAGCAATTTGATTTATTCGTATATGGGACTCTTTCCCTATTACCCAAATGGCCACAAGTCCAAAGTCAGCACTAAAATTTTAAATGGAATGAAATATTATTTTGCATGATGGCATATATGCTTATATCTTTTGATTTATCAATAAATATTCAAGAAAATATTCAAGCAGAGGACATTAAGAGCAAACGCTAGGTCTCTGTATACAGTAGTAAGAAGTGCTAAACCACAAAGCTGGCAGAATGGGCTGTGATAATTTCCATTGCATTACATGTGTACCATACTACTTCTATAGTTTTCCCACATCAAAGGCTTCTTGGAAATAGAAAAACATAGTAAACAAGAGGGAAATTAGCCTCGATCCTTTCTCATTACTTTAGTTCCCTCTTTGTAAAATGCTGTCATGACATAATTGCCAATGAAAATCCATGTGAAGTATGAGGTGAATCCATTCTTATCTTTATTCCCAACTTTAAAGGAATGACCCAAGGATTGGAATCTGTTTTGAAAATAAGGTCCAGCACTTTGGATAAGTCCTTTAAAAGTCTGGAATAAATTCCAGAGTGGATTCATTTCATTCCTGATACGAAAACCAATGGACCACCATGGATGATTACTTACCTATGGCCTATTCTACCATCTCAGTATTCTGTTGCATGGGTATACCAGCCAAATAGATACTCTAGAAGCAGGCAGTAGAATCTACTAATCCTGCATCCAGTACCCAGAGAGATCCTTGCAACTCAAGCAACTTTACCTCCAACCATCATACTGGGATCTCAGGGTTGCCAGATGAAATCCTAGTGAAACATCAGAGTCTAGGGGAAAGAAGCACATCACACCAGCACAAAGGCAATATGGCAGCCAGTCCAGGTCTTTCTTCCCACATTTTACTCTAGCCAACACACCAGGATGAGCAAATCTGTCTGGTTTCATTTTTATTTATTGAAAATCCATCTTTTCATTTTGTTTCCAAGACAGGCAGGACACCCATCATCTTCCTCCTTCCTACTGATATGCATTGATTTGAAGGCCAAGACAGAAAGTAAACTTTATTCATTAAAAGATATAGGGTATGTGACTTCATAAGGGTTATATTTTTATTCACACTTAGTATATCTGAAATGTACATTTATTCAAGGAATAAAGCTCTTTCTCTTTCTTTCTTTCTTGGCCTATTTCTTCACAGTATAACCTTTGCCCATCAATTGCATCACTCTAAGATGTTGTGCCAATAAACACTGAACTACAAAATCTGTATGCCCTCCAGTAATGTGCTGAGACAACAACAGAAATGTTAGTTGTAAAATAAACATTCATTATGATTTTTTTTATTGCTCTCAACTACTGTAAACCATGAAGAAACAGAGCTGCAAAGCCAGCCATTAAACTGTCTACTTTTTCCTGTTTAATCAAAGCCCCTCCTGGGTTTTTTAGCTGCCTGGACCACTACATTTTAACATCCAGGAAGGAAGACATTTCTAAAGTAACTACTGATGGGGGCTTCAATGAAGGTTGCTCCCTCAAAGTGCTGAAAAGTCGAGAGTGAAAAGAAGCAGTTCATGGGATAATATAATCTCCCCACCATCACTACCAAAAGAAACCATTCTTGTTCACCAGCATTTTTTTTATAATGGTACATTTTCAGGAATTAATCCCCCTTTTAAATAGGTATGTTGTTTCCATATTGCAAAACTATTTTTGTCCCACCATCCAAAGCATAATTTACACAGTGGGACAGAAATACTGTATAGCTGTTAGGTGCATTACTCCACCCTTTCCTATCCTGCCTAGCTCTGGCTGAAAGTTTACAGAGAGGCACTTCATGTATTCATCTTTAGAAATCCTATGCTGAAACCAACATTGCAGAAAACCCAGTTTACTCTCTGAAGCTAAGGCACAACTAGAACATAGAAGATAAACATATGCAGCTCAGTTGCCTACAAGTATGTTTATCTACAGTGCAGAGCAGGCCCTAGTCTTCTTATTTCTTAACTGCAGTCTCTATTCTGATTAATAATTGAGCCAAGGTGTAGAAAATCTTGAATGATTTCAATGTTTTTATCCTCTACTTTAAAGTTATGCAAATCATCTATTGTCATTATTTTTGGATTCATTTAAATTTAAATTTCACTTAGAGCAAATGGACTTTGATAGCATGGGATGAGCTTATGCTATTCTGGCCCAGATGCTTACCCAGATTGTCCCCTTGGGGGACAGGTGGGTGTTTACACACCAATCCCTACACCGCACCTGACCTGCTACTAGTGGACACTCCTTATATTGTCATGACTTTGCTCCTTTTTAGACATCTTCCCTTGCAGTATCTAGATATAGAAATGGGCACCTAGCTGCACCCACTTGACCAGCTGCCCTGTTTCCATGTCAGATGCAGTGACAGGGTTTCTCAGTAGGAGCAACAGTGTGGCAAGGCAAGGTGCAGGGTGTCTGTGTGTGTAAACAGCCACAGTTTGCTCCACAGTTTCCAGGAAGTTCCCAAAAATCAGGGTGAGTCAATGTGGTGTAGTGGTTTGAGTATTGCACTACAACTATGGACATCAGAGTTCAATTCCTGCCTCAAGCATAGAAACCCACTGAGTGACCTTGGGCAAGTCACACTCAGCAGATGTCAAGAGCATACTCTCACACTCTCTCAGAGGATGGCAATGGCATATCACCTCTGAAGAAACATGCCAAGAAAACCCTATGATAGGTTCACTTTAGGTTTACCATAAGTCAAAAATGGCTTGGAGTCACACAAAAGCAACAACAAAGGCTGTTTACTCTGGGATTGGGCCAGATCCATTGGATCTGTGTCTGATCTGCTAGGATGGGTCCCAATCCTAGCTCTGGGGTTTTGGCCTGCATCGTCTAGACTAAACAGGATGACATGAGGCCAGGGAGAACATGGGCCTTTTGGCCCATGCAGACAACCCCTTAGAAAAACATGAGGGGAAAGGAAAGCTGGGGACTAACTTTTAGGAAAGCATTTCTAATTACTGTGGCAACAGTGACGGAAGTTGAGATTTAATTTAGGTTACCCAGAGATAGAGTAAAAAAAGTGTTTTCTATGCACCTGAGTAAAGGTGTATATCAGGGGTAGGCAACCTTTCCCCTTTAAGGGCCGAGGGACTTCAGCTCCCAGAAGCCACAGCCATGTTGGCCAATAGCTCCTGGGATTCTGGGAGCTGAAGTCCTTCGGCCCTTAAAGGGGAAAGGTTGCCTATCCCTGGTGTATATTATCCAAAACCTGCCATGTGGTTTTGATAAAGAAGGCAGAACATCTGTAATGCTTCTCCCCCTTTCTGGTAGTAAAAATACAGTAATAACAAATTAAATGCATGACACCCTAAATCTGCTGCCTGAGGTTGCTGTCTCACTCTGCCTACTAGTAGGCCCAGCTACTATTAGGTCTACTGATAGCAGAAGAATTAAAAACAATGTGGAGGACAGAAATAAAGTGGTCAGTGCAAGAGAAGTTAATCCCTATTGAAATACTATGCGGTACCTATGAGCATTGTCCAAAGAAAGAGAGTAGAGCTGAACCTAAAGCAAAACAAAGTTCAGATCTAGGGCAATGATGAAGGGCACAACAGAATTTGAGATACACCCACATATCCAGTAAGAATTATTAGCTCTAAAATGCCATCTGCCAACACTCTTTTACTGCTGATGCTCAAGATAAAAATAACAGGTCATCTGTCAAACTGTGGGCCCATGAGGGCTGGAGTCTAATTTTTAGGCTCCAGGGGTTGGTATAGGTTCAAAGGTCACTTGACAATATCAGTCAGTGAATTAAGCTGAAGCTCATTTTCACTCAGAACAGAGGCCATGGAGCACAGCCCTGTAGTAAGTCAAATGCATGTATCTGGAGAATCTCAACAGTGAACACTTCTGTAGAGGATTGGTGTTCAAGACCTAGCAGAGACTCACAGTGTCACTGGCTAGGAGGCTGGTGTTGTGTTTCCAAAATAGCAATAAAAGGCAGTCAAAATCTAATGACATCAGAATTGACAACCAGGAAACCACTATTAACAAGTTTGTGTTCTACCTAATGTCAAAGGAAAGCATTGATTTCAATTAACCTAGACACGTATTTCTCTGTAAAATTTATATTGTCCATGTTCATAAATTACATGATGCACACATTTTGGGCATTTTGAAGGGTCCAGACCCCATAACACAGGATTTATTTATTTATTTGGCATCTTGTTCAGGCTATATAATGGGGAAAGCTTTCCAGCTCTCAAATAGGAGACATCCTTATAATAAGTGACATCCGGCAACCCAATATTGTTTTGTTTTGTTTTTAACTTTGATTTTTTTAAAAAAGAATTAAATATGAAAGTGAGGAGGGGGGGACAAGTAAGATATGCCAGAGAAAAATATTTTGTCACTGTTTCAAAAAATATGTGTCAGGATTGCTAGGACACAATGGTCAGAAGGTAGGATATGTCTAGCAGTCCTACTATCAGGCAGAGTGAAATAGTCACCTCAGCAAATGTTGAAGGGCAGTAGTGGAAGCCTACAAGCTGGACTCCACAGATGTTTCCCTCTGCTTGCCCTTGTGTCCCCTGAACTAACATAATACCTCTAGGGTTCATGAAGCCTCTCCCATCACCAGTGTGAAAAGGAGATTAAACTACTAGCCAGGTTCCAGGCACTGAATGGAGGAGGACATGGTTTTGCCATAAGTAGTAAATTTTTTGGGCTGGCCTTGATACCACTTCCTTCTCACACTGCAGGTTGAATATTCTTAGTTGTTGAATGACAGTCTGAAGGGGATTTGAAATGTCAAACAGAAATTCATAGAAGTGCAAAGAAGATGGATGGGCTACTGTCTATGTTAAAATGTGGAAGGTTGCTTATCTTCAGTAGAGACACAATATCACACGCAAAGCAAAAGCAGCTTTACTAATGCCAAATGTCTGTGTATGCATACAGTCTGTATATTCCACTAAATATTTGCTATAGTCCATATATTCCACTAGTATATTTGGCTATACCCCAGCAGTTTAATGGGTAGGGATTGCTAAACATGATTTGCTGCAAGCCCCATGGTCTGAGGGGAGATAATACTTTGTAAGACATCTCCCACTGCTCAATGTAAATTATTATTATTATTATTATTATTATTATTATTATTGATAATAATACATTGTATTTATTTCTTGCCTCTCTTGAGGCTCAAGGCAGTGTACAACATGTTAAAATATAAACTACAATTTTAAAAGAAAACACATAAAACCAACAGTTAAAATACAATACTAGAGAAACATTAAAATACACTCATATAATATATAGTTGGCCCTCCATTTTTGCAGGGGATCCGTTCCACCCCACCCCCTACAAAAACAGAGACTTGCCAATATTCAAGCCCCATAGGCTTGAATGGCAAGTATCCCATTGATCTTAACAGAGGTCGCCCATCCATAAATATTCAAAACCACAGATCTCAAGTCTGTGAGAATGGAGGGGTGACTGTATTCTATAAAATATACCAATTAAAAAATCATGATTTAAAATTGACTGGGTAGGCCTGCTGGAAGAGATATGTCTTTAATGCTGTTTTAAAAGTAGTCAACATTTTCATCTGTTGGATCTCCTCTGACAGATCATTCCACAGTCTGGGGGAAGCAGACAAAAAGATCCACTGGGAAACCATTGCCAGTCTAGTCCTGGTCGATTAGAGCAAATATTTCACAGAGGACCTGAGTGTACGACACTGATTGTATGGAAGAAGGCAATCCTGTAGGTAACCTGGACCCAAACCATGTAGGGCTATAAGGTAATAACCAACACTTTGTACTTTGCCTGGAAACCATTGGCAGCCAATGGAGTGATTTTAAGATCAGTGTAATGTGATCCCTCCTGGATGTACCTGTAATCAATCTAGCTGCCATATTCTGAACCAGCTGGAGTTTCTGAACTTGGTACAAAGCTAGCCCAATGTAGAGCTCATTGCAGAAGTCCAGCCTTGAGGTTACCAGCATGTGTACTACCATTTTTAGGTCTTCCAATTCCAGTTGGCGTATCAGCCAAAACTGATATCAGGGACTCCTGACTGTTGCATCTATCTGAGCTGACATTTAGAGAAATGAATCCAGGAGCATTCTTAAACTGCAAACATAATCTTCCAGGGGGAATGTAACCCCATCCAGAACTGGTTGACACACCTACAGCCCCAGATTAGGATGATTGATAGTAAGCACCTCTCTCTTGTTTGGATTCCATTTCAATTTGTTTTTCTTCATCCAGCCCATTATCTCTTCCAAGCATTCATTCAGAGGAGACGCACTATCCTTAGCTAAAGCTGTTTTTGAAAGTATGGAGAAGTATATTTGGGTGTCATCAGAGTACTGATAATATCTTGTCCCATGCCTGAGGATGATGTCTCTTAGCAGTTTCAAGTAGATGTTGAATAGCATTGGGGATAGAATGGCATCTTGTGGTACCATATAACAGCTCCTTTTTCAAGGAGCAGCTATCCCCAAATCACCATCTGGAACCTGCCTGAGAGGTAGGACAGGAACCACTACAACATAGTGCCTCTGATTCCCAATCCCCTCAGGCATTCCAGAAGGATACCATAGTTGATGGTATCAAATCCCACTGAGAGGTCCAAGAGCACCAGTAGGGATATACTCCCCCTGTCAAGGCAAAGATGATCCACTAAGGTGACCATATCAGTCTCAGCTCCATATTCTGCTCTGAAGTCAATTTGAAATAAATCAAGGAAGTGTGTGTCATGCAATACCACCTGGAGTTGGAAGACAACTGCCTTCTCAATCACTTTGCCCAATAAAAGGAAGAATTGATACCGGTCTGTAATTATTGAGTTTCAGTCTAACTACTGCCTCTTTTAAATAGGATGGAAAGTTCCCCTCCTTGAGAGATGCGTTGATGATATTTTGTATTTGAAGCCTAATTGCATCTCCTCCCTGGTTGACCAGCCAAGAAGGACAGAGGTCAAGAAAGCAAGTTGTCTTCCATACATGTCCCAGCAGCTTGTCCACATCAACAGTACTCACCAATTGAAAATGATCCAGTGTAATCCTACTCACAGAGTCACTAGACACCTCATTATTGACTTCCAATCCAATGATGATATTTAAGTCAGCTTTTATGTGAAAGATTTTATCTGGTTATTAAAAGCATCAGAGCAAGCTACTCAAGGTTCTAAGATTGGGTTTTGGGGGTAGGGTGCCTGAGTTAGATGTCTCACCACCCTGAACAGCTCAGCTGGATGTGAATTTGCAGACATGATATGTGCGGAAAAGAAATCTTTCTTTGTTGCACATATTGTCACATTATAGGATCAAAGATAATGTGTCTTGTTGCATAGAGTTGCTCTTGATCACTAGTCCCACCCTGTACACTCTGTGTACAGTATGAAGAACCTGCATAGGTGTGAACAGTATGCATGTAGGCTTTGTCCATGTAATCATACACCATACTTATTCAGAGTTCTACAATTACATGGACAGGCCTATGGAATACAGCTTTGATTTCCACAGACTCTTTTTGAATTTTTGCATAATGTTTATGTTGGGTAAAGGTGGGGCCAGCAGCAGTTGTGTACAGCTCTAGACTGTTCTCAGTTGATTCCCTTTAAACATGATACAATATTCAGTGTACTTAATTCTCTGCATTTTAGAAATGAGGAAGTTCACACTGAGACTGTGGTTATACTAAGTGACAGATCACATATCTATGGCAGACCAAGTATATACTGTACTTGACATGGAGCTAGCTGTCACCTCATGCCAACATCTTCCCTTCTTTTCACTAACTCATCCAATTCCTATGTTTCTTTGCCCCCATTCCATATCATTATGGCTAGTAAGAAAATTGAAGGAAATGACACCAGAAAATATGTCTACACTGGGAATCCATGACTATGCAAGAATGAATAATTATAGTAATTTTCTCCCTGCTGCAGAAGAAAACATACATTTAATGCAGTGATCTCCCTGAGAGCTAGGGTGGTGTAGCAGTTTGAGAGTTGGACTGCGATTCTGGAGACCAGGATCCAAATTACACTGCAGAAATAATCCCAGTTTGAGACCACTTTAACTGCCCTGGCTCAGTGCTAGGGAATCCTAAGAATTATAGTTTATTTTGGCAGCAGAACTCTCTGACAGAGAAGGCTAAATGTCTCACAAAACTACAGTTCCCAGAATTCCCTAGCATTGAGCCAGGGCAGTTAAAGCGATCTCAAATTGGATTATTTTTGCAGTGTGTTTTGGCTCCGGGTCTGAATCCTGCTTGGCCATGGAAACCTATTGGGTGACTTTGGGCAAGTTGCATTCTCTCAGCTAAGACTGCCAAGAAAACCCTATGTTCAGTTTGCCTTGGGGTCACCATAAGTTGGAAAAATCTTGAAGGCACTCAACAACATCATGTGCACTCCCTATATTTGAATGCTGAGAAATGTGGAGAAATTATTCCGTGGAGAAAAACCCTTTTTTTGGGGGGGAGGGGGAACCCAGCTTTCTGCACAGGAAACCCATTTATGAGCACACACCCAAAAAAGGCTTTTGCATAAAGAACCCATATATTTTTCTCTGCAGATAATTTGTCCACAACATTTCATGATGTTCAAACATTCATGATATTCAAACACTGGAATCCTTGCTGGCCTATTCTTCCCAACAGAGTTTCCTGACCATTGGGAAACTTTTTTTTAACCTAACACCAAATAATTATGAATATTATTTCTGTCCCTAGTGTATACATAATGGGAAGTGTAGAAAGATTTCTGATCTTGGTGTCTCATTTTCTTTGTGATAAATATCCAGTGTTCATCCTGTTCTCCACCTATATCTACTTCTAGACCTTTTTTCTGCTCAAAGCAAAATTCAACCCTTCAGTGCTCACACTTTGAATAAGTAAACTATTTGTGACATGAAACACTTTCCCCATTTGTCTATGTAATGAAGAGGTACATGGAGCTGGTGCATATAAATACAAAGCAATAACATTTCTATGAGCAAGATAAAGGGAGATGGAGATTTGGCCACCCAAGAAACCTGCTAAGCTTAAACACATAGTAAAGGAATGTATTCCACTGTAGATAAAACTTTATTAGCAATGCAATGCTAGTGATTCTTAAAAAAAACAACTGCTTTAAAAAATAGATCAAAGGTGGGCTGTTGTAATGCACTCTTAGTGCGTGTTTCATTATAGGATTTTGACAAAACAATGCCCTTGTGGAGGTTTATAACTCTTAGGGAAGCAACCGTCATATCTCTGGAGTAGTTCTAAGAGCAAGATAGGTCTAGAAAGGACTGAAGATAGGGATGAAAAAGAAATTAGAAATTATTGTCATATTGTTGTAGTCATTCACCAGCCAGAACACAATTATTCATAAGGTGTTGTACTTCTCCAAATTTTCCAATGCACCTTTCATACTCCCCACCATTTCACAGATGAAAACTGGGACACATGTGGCCAAGCAACATCTAAATTTGCTCAAGATGGCAATGGTTATAAGGAAGAACACCTAGGCTAGGAGAGACAGCAGGTTGCTTTTGCCTGAGCCTATTGAGAAGAGCAAGATTCCATCCCTCCTCTCATTTTAATATACATTTCTGAAAGTGTTGCCTTTGCACTTTCTTCATGTCTCAATTTTTGTCTCCATTTTCCTAACAGAAGTTTCTCCAAGGAGAAATGCATACTGAGATGCATATGTTAGCAGAAATGTCTGCAAAATTGCATACATTTGGAGAAATGTAGATGAACATCCATAAGTTTAGATTACACATTTTTGTAAGCATTTTTAATATATATAAAAGAGGAATCATACCTTCCAACTGTCCTGATTTGGCAGGAACAGTCCTGATTAATCCTCTGTCATCCCACCTTTACAGCTGCTTTTAAAATGTCCTAGTTGCTCTCTCCTTTGCATTTTGAACTCAGTTTGAAGCGACTAAGTAAGCTGAGGAGAAAGGGGGAAAGTGGGAGTAGGAGGGAGCAACTAGGACATATTAAAAGCAGCTGTAAAGGTGGGATGACAGAGGATTAATCAGGACTGTTCCTGCCAAATCAGGACAGTTGGAAGGTATGATTTCTCTTTTATATATATTAAAAATGCTTACAAAAATGTGTAGTCTAAACGTATGGATGTTCATTTACATTTCTCCAAATGTATGCAATTTTGCAGACATTTCTGCTAACATATGCATCTCAGTATGCATTTCTCCTTGGAGAAACTTCTGTTAGGAAAATGGAGACAAAAATGGAGACATTAAGAAAGTACAAAGGCAACACTTGCAGAAATGTATATTAAAATGCATATCAATTTTTTGTGGAGACTTTTAACATACTATTTTGCAAACTGTTGTGGAAACAGGATGGAAGAGACTTGGTTTTTCAAAAAGCTCAACGGTTACTGAGACCAAATAGACACGTTAATCCATGCCTCATTAAGAGCAAAGGTTAGGTAGAATTGTATAGCTGATGCTTTACCAGATGTTTGGAGATGGATTATAATGTAAAATCTGATTTTATGAGTGTTTGCTCAGGATTATCTTTATTTCCATAAAATGCACAATGCTGAAATCATTTTGGATACAGAAAGCCCCAGGTTCAATACCTGATATTCTCAGTTAAATTGATCAAATAGCAGGTAAGGTAAACAACCTCTTCCAGAGACCCCAGAGAAATACTGCCCAACAGAGTAGACAATACTGTGCTCAAACAGTCTTTGGTCATGGTACAGGGAAGCTGTGCATGTCTCATATTTATTTGACTGAAATTTCCACTGAACTCAGTGTGACTTACTGCTGAATAAACATGTAAAGGGCTGGACTACAGATTACTTTTCAGATTTTCTGAGCACTCAAATGGAAAAAGGAAGACTTTAAAAAGTGGTGATGTGGTAAATTTTGAAATACAAGAGCTTTTCATGACAGTGAGTCTTAGCAAGGAGCCGAGGTATGTATACTATTTCATAATACTCAATTGATAATAATAATTTTCAATTGATTGGGGTTGCAATTCTAGACAACTTGAGCATAAGCTGATCTTAACTATGGATTATAGAGACCCAACTTGTAAAACACATTAAGAAGAGAGCTTCAGATAGTTGAAATGCAAATTTTAGCTTTTAATTAGAAATTGAAATAATGTTTAGAAGATATGTTCCTTTCTAAATAGCTAGTGTGAAGAACCACATGAAAGAAAAACAGAAAAGCATCCACCCTTGAGAGATCTGGTGTGGCGTAATCATTTGAATGTTGAACTGTAACTCTGGAGACCAGGGTTTGAATCCCTACTCAGCTATGGAAACCCACAGGGTGACCTTGGGCAAGTCACACTCTCTCAGCCCCAGAGGAAGGCAAACGCAAATACCCATTCAACAATCTTGCTAAGAAAACTCTGTGATAGGGTCACCTTAGGATCACCATAAGTCAGAAATTACTTGAAGGGATACAAAAAACAAATCTAGCCTTGATTATTATTTTTTAAATTCTCTGACTTATGTGCTAATGTATCACAAACAATAGTGAAATTTGAAAGCCTCATTATCAACCCTTGCCTTCTCCAAACTTTAACAGTTCTTTCAGTTACTCAGATGCCCTGACCGAGTACAACACTGCCACTGCTAGTATCCATACTCACAAGTATATATTTATAAAATAAAAAAGAAATTTTAAAAGTGTCTTCAAAATACTTAACCTGAGCATGATAACACTCTTTTACTTGGTAAATTAGAGAGCTTGTTTCAGCTTTCAGGGCTAAAAAATGGATCAAGCGAACAATCTTAACTGGCCAATCCTACAGTTAGTCCCACCTAAAGAAGATTGGATTAAGGGATTTATATAAATGCTGAGTCAACATTCAAAAACAGATTCAGTGGTTCTGCTCTTGTTGGGGGTAAACCCTATGATTGAAATCCCTGACAGCCTAGGGATATCAGATGTTACTTGGAACTACCCTTGCCCTGAACTAATGTTTGTGTTGGTCTTGTGTGTCTCTGGGTTGGATGGGACTTAGATCTGGCACAACTCAGCTCTTCTTTTATCTCACTCCTTCTATGCCAATATATATATATATATATATATATATATATATATATGGGGGAGGAATGGCTGTCCTGCCAGCAAGTCTTAGCTGACTTAAAGGTCCAGCTGGTAGACTGGTCTATCATCATATCTCTGAGATCAGGACATTTCTACTGACATAAGAGTAGATCTAATCTCAGCCCTCTGCAGCTAGCGCTTGAGTTAGGACTGCACTATAAATGACCAGCAGATCCCCATCAGGATTCTCCTCAGATTGTCACAGAATAAGCCTAGCTATTTTGCTCTAAAATTAGAGGAATCTGGAGCCAATAACTATCATATCAGACACTCTGAATTGGTAACTTGATAGGATTTAACTGCACCCTCATTCCTCATGAGTATTCAACCCATCCCATCCCACATGCCTTTTGCGCAAGTATTCCCTAAACCAAGGTAGAGTATCTCTTCCCTTTCTAAAGCCTCCAACACAGTCTAGCTGTTGTGGCATCTATCCTAGATGATATAGGCCTTGCTAAAGTTTCGGCAAAGTGGTTGTGACAGCCAACTGGCTTCCATGTTGGAGGATAGTGAAAGTACTTCAGATTTCATTCCAGACTTTAGAAGAGCTGTACAATGTATTGTATCATAGCCCCCCCAGTAGATTCAACATTTTGGATCCCTTTTTTCAAATCTAATATGAAACTCAGAGTAGATTCACTGCATCCCTAATATGAAAGCCACCAACAGCCACACCAGAGTGAAATGGATTTGTTCTACCAGAAGCTTTTGGATCAGAACAGGCTGGTCCACCTACTTCCTGCATGTAGCAATTTGATCTGTATGAGAGGTGGTCTGTCTCCAAATGCAGTTTCAAGATAGACAATATAACCCAACAGCAAGCACAGGGCTGTGCAACTTCACTTTGCAACCATAATGGAGGGCTTAGGTGAAGCTGTTACATACTTATTTGGGGCTTATTTCAAAACCCCACTTAAGTCTGTCTGTGGGTGTCTTTTCATTGTAGCACTCAGGTTATTATTGCCAAGGCATTTTGCCAAAAAAAATTCTCTGTTGCTTTCTTTTTAACAAAGCAGAGGTTAGGTGAGGATATAGGAGAAAGTGAAAGCCACCTGAAGAAATAACACAAAAAACTCTCAACCTTTCAGGGGCAGCTGAAAAGAAACACCAAACATTAACCAAGTTTATTTATTTATTTAATGCAAAAATGGTATTTTCCCAATTATTTTTAAAGATCACTTTCCCAGATTCAAGGTTATTAAATAATCCAGTAGAGGTTCCGTTTGCAATTCTTAGCATCTCTCAACACCTAGTTAATTTAGAAAAGATGTGCCAGACAGACAGACAGACACTCACACATAAAGACTTTAACCTTTCAGCATCTTTTGACATCTTAAGTTCCTCCATCCACCTCCATCATCATCATTCTGAAATTTTCACTAATGACTGTCAATTAAATTAAGTGAGCAAAACATAAGACAGATGAAAATGACTGTAGTGGTGCTATGTTTTTCTGCTCAAATTTTGCACATGAACTGAGCTTCTCAAGAGCAGACATATAATAGTTAAGCTATTAAAAGCTTTGAGGTTCTGAAGGTTACAAGCAGAGTCAGACGTCTTTATGGAACTAGGTAGTTTCAAGTTTACCAGGGAGCCTCTTTGGTAATTGAAAGATCAAAATGAGGAGTGTTAAAACAATCATCCTGGAGTCTATGCATTGCAACTGAGGAAGCAAAAATCACAATTCAGTGTTAGCAAGACAATGGAAAGCCTGTTATTTGTTCAACTGTTCAGGGAAGTTGAAAACATTGTCTAATCCAGATTTAATGGAATCTTTTACTTTAATTATATTTTGAGCCAAATTTCTGTTGTATGAAATAGATCTTCCCTCTTTGTATTACTGTTGGCACCAAGTAAGGCTTCCTTTAAGCTACTACTTTCCTGAACATGGGTTCAGAACAAATTCTATTGAATATCAATGCATGAGTATAAACTACTAGGGGGCAAATTACTTCCCCCTTCTTTCTAGTATCACTCAGAGAATACGATTTTTTTTCCACAGTTTGTTTTGAACCAGGACTGATAAGACTGGACTTTGGAATCTGAGTCTGTGAGACTGCATATCAGTTTAGATCTTTTTCTTCTTTCTTTCTTTCTTTCTTTCTTTCTTTCTTTCTTTCTTGTTTTGCATTTGAAGGCTGCCTGCAAGAGAGCAGTGTTGCTGAGAAAGTGCCCTTTCTTTTGCAACACAGCCAGTTTATTTATATTATTTGATGTTAAAGAATAATTAAGTTTCCCTTAGAATTTAATTTTTTTATAATGTATCCATTAAAAGCAGGAGATAGAAATAGTGCAGTTCACTATGTTAAAAACAACAACAACAACAACTTAGAAAACAGTTCCAAAATGCCTGTCAGGATTTTGTTTTAAAAAGTCTTTATTTGCTAATGGAATGGCAACAGGGATGGAGCCAGTCTAGCTTCTCTAGGAAAAATATTGCACACCTCGGTCACTGAGAATACCTTCTCCCACATCCACACAAGATGTCCCTATAAAGGAAGCAGGACCAAGAGAAGGGTCTCTCCAGAAGATCTCAAAGTCCATGCAGGCTTGCATAGGATAATATAATATTTTAAATAGCTAGGAACTGAGCTGTAGAAGATCATAAGGAGCAACTTGAATTGTGGTTTGGAAAAGACTGGTAGTCACTGGAATTGTTGTAACAAGGGAGTCATATGCTCCCTGTTCAGCCATTGTTCTTTGGACCAGTTGAAGTTGCTATGCATTTTTCAAAGGCAGCACCATGTAGAGTGCATTACTGTCACCCAAACATGGTGTAACTAAAGCATGTGTCACCATGACCAGATCAGATTTCTCCAGGAACAATCACAGATTGGTCCACAAGCTTTAACTGTTCAAATGCATTCCTGAGTCCCAGCCAATGCAGATGTCTGAGTGTCTAGACCCAGAACTGAATCCAGGAATCCAACATATAAACTTGTTCCTTCAGTTGAAGTACAATCCCCATTCTTCACAGGCTGAATGCCTATTTCCTGATTTGCCTTCCAATAGACTAGAAGCATCACTCTCTTTTCTGGATGAATACTTGAGTTTGTTTACCCACATTAAGTCCATTGGTGATGACAGGCACTGATTTAAAGCTAGAAACACAAAGCAAAATTAGCTGGAATACACAAAAACATACAAAGGATTGCTGTATATATACTAGGAAGTCTTTTTAATGAATGAATGAAAAGTAGGCTAGAATGCATAGATGTATGAAAGAAAGAGAATGTATATGAATGAAAGAAGGATGGATGTATGTGAGAAATATGTAAATGGATGGATACTATATGTTGTGTTGTTGTTTATTTTGGTTGTTTTGTTTTAACATATATGTGGAAATCAATAAAGAATATTAAAAAAAAAACCTAGAAAAGCTTTCTTGGATATAGATAAAAAGGAGAAATAGAATTTGGTGCTATCCACACATACCTGGCATCAGATAACTAAACTTCTGACAACCTATCCCAGGAGTTTGATATATATGTGACATAGCATGGGCACAAAACAGAAATCTGACAGACTCCATAGGCGAATGGCAGGCATACTAGTCACTGCAAGAGGGTTGATCAGACAGATAGCAGTAGCTGCCCCCTTTCATCAGCCAGCTATTAGTTTAGATTGAGAGGGGCCCCCAGGAAAAAGTGGGAGGAAAGGCCTTTGTAAAGATAACACTGATTTCATTTATATTTCAGATGGGCATCTGTGCGTGTGTGTGCATCTGTGCCAAATTAAGAAGAGGAATGGGTATAACATCGTGGACGTTATTACTTGTTTTAGTGCTTATTTCATGTTTTCAGACAAATGAACACTGTAATCCTGGAATGATTCCAAAGGTGCATAAAGAAAGAGAACAATCCCAATTGAATAGCACTTTTACAAACAATGCTATTGTAGCAGGAGAAGACCCCCATGCAATAAAGCCCTGCGTTTAGGGTTCAAATCACATCTGCAGGTAACAGTCATCTAGCTTGATTCTATATAGCAAGTTTAGAAAACATTGCAAATCCAAAATAGTTGTGGCATCCTTTAGCTTTTATTTTTGTCCATGTACACTCTGCTGGTAGATGTTCCCAGCAGTAAAATTAATAATTATTACCAGCACTTCTCAATAACTGAGAGGCAAAAGCATGTGTGCTGCTTCATCACTAAGCAATCGGCACCCTGGAGCTCTGTGGGCAAATAAGGATGGTTCATATTTCCTTTTCATCTGGGCTCTCTGTATATATTTCCACATAAAAGTCAGCTGTTTGCAGCCATGGCTGGAGCAGAACCCAAATGCCAAATGCTTTTGTCTCAGAAGTAGCATCTTGATTGGTGGTTTCCCCAGCTAATAGCTTTGATGGCAAGACAGAACTGAACAGGTATAGAATTATACATTTGTAATAAGGTTCTGTGGTTAACTTTGCCTCGCCATATTAGAAAGAAAGAAAAAAATCATTCCAGAAACATGTGAACTATGGGGAAGTCAACCTAAAGACCTTTCCAGAAGGGTGTGTTATTGCACATGGAATGTTTAGTCATTACTCATTTCGTTTTTGGGGAGGGAAGGATTCACCATATCTTTTCTCAAGCTAATGGATCAGTGAGCAAAGGCTCAAGGCAACTTTAAGCCAGCTAGCATACCACTTGTGGAGGAGTTTCACCTTCCCAGACTTCAGACTGCAATCTGGTGCTGAAAGTGAAGTGTAATTTTTCAATTCCACCCCCCCCCATTAATGTTTTCAGTTCAATTTTAATTTGTAGTGCAGAAGACATCCACAGAAATCTGGTGCACATATTCCCCAAGGGACTATACTCTGTATCTACTGAGAGCAGGGATGCCTGTATCTCTTGCCTCATCTTCAAGGCCATTTTTTCTTGCCACATCTTCAACTGCCGCAAGTAGTTTGCAGAACCATATTGTGATGGTGGCAGTAAGCATGTACATTTGAAACCACCAGGTGATTCACTCATCCCTTTTATAAAGGAGTGGCTAGCTCAAATGATAATAATGGGAGTTAATCAGGCTGAACATTTACTCTACTATAACCCTATGGTAATAGGAAGTTGTCCCTGAGGCCATAGGTGATACCCCCCCAAAAAAACCCACCCCTTCCTATGTTGGATCATGAGAAGTCTGATTGTGAAGAGAGAACTCCATTTTTAGAGGACAAAATCTGAAATCATAAACCTGTCTGCGTCATTGCAGAGGTTTCCATGGTCATTTCTTCTGACACTGAGGAACTTATGTAGGAATTACAATTTCAAGGAGAGAAGAACAAGCAGTATATGAGTAAAGAGCTGGTTGGCAGAAAGGGAGGACTTATAGATCCACCTGATTTGTAGATGGATGGGTCCAGACATGGTAATATCTGGTTGTGGGGCTGATTTAAATGAACTCCTTCCTATTGTTTATAATGGAAGAGATGTATTTATTTATTTTAAATAGGAAAGTAGAAAATAAATGTATGGCTCCCTCCTAACTCCTGCCCTGCCAGCAAGAAACCAGAGGTGCTTAGAAGATCAGAGGCTCTGACATCTGAGTGCTGTTTCAAAGAATCCATGATTGCTCTCTTAGGGACTGAGACTTCCAAAATATTCAATCTCTACAAAGTACACAGAGAGGGAGGGAGGGAGTTTCTTGTTATTTGTGGGTACAAATCCTGATTCTGAAACTAAAAGTAGCAAACCACTTTAAAGGTGAGAAGCATAGGTATGCTCTGACATTAGCCAGATTCAATATTTTACTCTCTCCCTGGACCTCTACAAGCAAGATTCCAGGGTAATTTTTTGCTGCATGTTTATGACCTTTTGGGCTTGTTGTGGGGTAGTCTGTTACATGCATCATACAATATAGTTCATTTTGGGTTGAAGTCTGGGCCCTTTCACACAACATAATCACAACAAATTTGGCTCCATTTTAACTGACATGGCAATTCCTGTGGAATCCTGGGCTGTGTAGTCTGGGAAATTCCAAACATTCCTCCCTAAACTCCAAATCCCAGGCTTTAATAGGACATTGCTGTGGCAGTTGAAGTAGACTCATAATGTTATAATTCTGTAGTGTGAAAGGAGCACAGATTGTAATTACTGCAAGATTAACTAAATAGTTGAATGAACGGTAAATAAATAATTATCATATTAAAGTGTGTGCAGAAAAGCCCCCCCCCCCAAAAAAAATACTAAGAATAAGATTTGAGAAGTGCTGACTTAATGATTTAAAATTGGGGCTTGGTTGTATTTACACTGGTCTATGACCATGACAAACTTTGATCTGAGTGCTCAAATGGGCATGCTGAGATCATTCCCAGTGGAGATTAACTTGTAAATGCTGCCTTTTTTTTGGCAAGGAAATTAGATGCCACTCCTTGATTGCTCAGTCCCATCAATACGAATACTGTTACTCAATTAATTATGGAGTGGGCATCCCATTACTTAACAGCCCCTCCCTGGGAGCTGTTCCTTTTCCTGTGTATTTGCTGCTCAGAGAAGCTTCATGTGTGATATCATAAGGAAACATGTGGGCTTGGACGGCAATGCTGGCAGTCATCAGAACTGGCAGAATACAATGCACTGGTCAGGGGGCAGGGGTGATGGAAATAGACAAGGAGTTTGTAGAGCTGATTGGAAAGTCATTGTGGACCTGAAGTGGCCCGGGGTCACCTATTAGTAAGGGAGCATGCTGAGTGCAGAAAACATTGACCTCTGGCCAATGGTTGTTTGCTTTATGGCTTTGCCAACAGAAATATATGAACATACAATGTATCTGATGTCAACACTGTTAAAAACTAATTAGTTGTCATTGTGGTTCCAAGCCCCAATGTACTATGAGTTGTTGCTATGTGACATGACTCAATGATGTAACTACAATTGTAATTGAGCAAAGTTGTTAGTTACAGTATAGTTGTACCAATTAAAAGTAACTCTAATTTTCCATTTCACAAAAGTAAGGAAGCTCTTTATGCTTTAGTTAGGGCCTTTGCAGACTGCCAGAAATAGTGCAAATTGAGTCCACTTTAAATTGAGGCACTGCCCTGGCTCAATGCTAGGGAATTATGGGAACTGTAATTTATTGTGGCACCAGAGCTCTCTGACAGAGAAGGCTCAATGTCTTAGAAAAAAATACAATTCCCATGATTCCCTAGCACTGAGCCTGGGCAGTGCCTCAATTTAAAGTGGACTCAATTTGCACTATTTCTGGCAGTCTGCAAAGGCCCTTGATTTAAAATAGGTATCTGAATGCCCAAAGCCTGGGTCCCACCCACTCACTGTCATATACCTCATTCTTATTTCAATATCCCAACAGACTATTAGCCGGCAGCAGAAGCCAATAGGACAAGTCAGCACGTGAACCATGTAATAATATTCCTTCTCCACTATTCAATGAAGCAACACTGTTGTAAGTGTAAACATTCCAAGATGTTATATAAAGGGAGAGAAGTTATCCCTTGTGAAGTTACAGCTATAAAGAAACGTAATGATACCTCTGTCATTTGGGAAAGGAATTAGTCTCAGGCTTGCAGCTTGGGTGTTCTGCTGGACTCAACTCTAAGCCTGGATGCTCAGGTTTCAGCAGTGGTCTGGAGTGCATTTGCAGCACATCTAAAACTAGTGTGCCAGCTGTGCCCATTTCTTGAAACATCTGGCTATGGTGACACTTGCCTTGATTACATCCCATTTGGACTACTGTAGCATACTCTACGTGGGACTGCCTTTGGAAAGTGTTTTAAAACTTCAGCAGGTGCAAAATGCTTCAGGCAGAATGCTGACCAGGACCAGTTATGTAACTCCTTTGTTGAAACAGCTTCACTTGCTACCAGTTTGTTTCCAGGCACAATTCAAAGTGCTGGTAATGACCTATAAAGTCCTATATGTCTTAGGTCCAGATTATTTGAAGAACCATATCTCCTCATATGAGACTGCTAGAGCCCCAAGATCTTGAAGGGGAGTCTTTCTGTTGGTCCCACCACCATGAAAGACTCTCTTGGAGAGGACATGAGAGAGAGACCTCTGTGAAACACCCTTCCATGTGAAGCTACACTGTTCCCCTCCCTACTTGCCTTTTGTGGGCAAGTAAAAACGGTTTTATTCAGGAAGGCTTTTAATATACAATCATGGGGTGGCTTTTATATGGGGTGATTGTTATATGGGGTGGGTACTTTAGTTTTTAAAGTATGTAATTTTATATTGTTTTATTTGGTGTTTTAATTGTTTTTTATTGTAATGTGTTTTTCAAGTGTTTTTATTTGTGAGTGGCCTTGGGTCCCTTTCTGGGAGAAAGGTGGCATAAAAATGAAATACATAAATAAAGAAAATACAGATAATGTTTGTAATGAAGTGCTTTTGTGCTCTGAGAAGCACAAGCTCATAGATACCTCTTATGCAGTTTCTTGAGTAGGCGGCAGTTGTCACCTGTGTTGTTTTTAACTATGGTATTTCAGCTGTTGCTTGTCACAGACCACACAGACTCATCTACATCAAAGACAAAAGGGAGCACTTGCTAAACAACAAACAATTCCATATGGCACGTTAATATATGCATTTCACAATGGGGAACAAAGGATGTTGTGATAATGTGTTGCATAGCAGATGCATACAGACAAAAGAGGATGCTCCAGACAACAGAAAGCTTTTAACACACACACACAGTTTAATATTAGCCTGCAGCCATCAAACTCTTCTTGTTACTGAATCTCTTAGAATGAAGGCTACTGGGGTTTCAGACAAGGCATTACTTAACCCTTGTGTATTTTCTTTAATCCCTCACCAAATATGACCCTCTCTAGAAACCCCTTTACAACAGGGCCGTCAATATTGCTTCACTAGTGACATTATGGATCCACGTCTGGTCAGGCAACCAGCAAAGCAGATGCAATGGCTCCAATAAAATGAAGCAGACTCTGTAAATCACAACTTTTTCATGTAGGGACAACAGACGGGATATTACTGAACTCACAAAACATATGTGAATCATTTAGGAAAGGAGATTCCACAGAAAGGACAAGGATGCTGTGCATAATGCCGAAAATATGAACTCGGCTCTCAGAAAATAATATTCTCTATTCATAGATCTGTTACTGACAATGAATATTTTTCACTGTTACCTGAATCGCAATGAATTAGGCAGTATCCCTCACTCCCCCTGAATCCTTAGTAAACTAAAGCCAGTTGAAAGAAGTTGACAATAGACAAATGATGCTCATTCCAGTCTTGCCTTGCTTTGCTTAATGGCCAATTTTCTATTCCTCAACATTTATCAGTGACATTACTATTAAAAACATATTTCCTACAGGCCTTTTTTTATTTCTACAAATAGAACATGGAAATAAATCTGCTCTTAAGGAACTGTTTGAGTATCAAGAACAGGGTTGAGCAACAGAGCTTGTATTCCATGGGCCAGATACAATTTTCAAGGCCCTTGGGGTTCTCCTAAGAATTTTTAAGAAATTCATTGTCCTTTCTTAGCTTCCCTTCCCCCTCCCCAAAAGTTTTCCATCCTCATTGTTAAACATCTAGGCTAATCTAGTTAACTAGGCTAAACTTCATCTAGCAAAAGCCAGTCCTGACTAAATCATGTCACAATGAATATATTCCTTGATTTAAGTGGGCCTTAGCATTAATAAAGTTTAACTGGATCTGGACCAAACATTCTGAAAAATGTGAAGCAAATAAAAATAAATCCAAGCTCTTAAAAAAAAAACACTACTCTTATGATATATAAGTTCATACTACAGTATTTTTTTTAAAAAAAAAAACTTTCTTTTTAAAAAAGAAAATATTTGAGGGCAACAGTTCTGAATCTGACTATATATTAGGTCACCTGTTAATAGCAGAGGGAGATGCAAATTTAATGTTGCAGGTCTCTTTATATAAAGAAGGAAGGTTTAAGATATTTTGCTGCTTGTGTGGAACAGCTTACCATAATACCACAGAGGTAAGGTATTATGGCACATGAAACACAAAATCCAACAAACATATTTGTCCTAGGCAGTCCAAAGACAACATTAACCATTTCAATAGGTTAAAATCTGCTGTGCCTTCATGGCAGCAAAGTAACATGACTTCTGGAGAAAGGTAATATAATGTTTCCAGCAGATCATTCATTTATCCAGGCCAGGTTTGTTTGAATGTTATTGACTGTGTATGGATTGAGTTTAGGAAGGCTAGAGCAGTTGGCCTGTGCCCTTGGACCAGGAAGGGACTACAGAGCAATAAAAATTGCAACATTTCAGTGTCTGAAAAGCCTACAATCTCCCTTTGAGAACTCCAGGCTCCAAACACAACAGGGAGGTGGGCAAGGAAAGAATTGGGATTTCTCCCAGAACGGAAAAATGGTAATTGCATATGCTACTACTTTATTTCAACTGTATTCTGAAAATAGTAAGAATCCTGCCCCTCCCCAGTGAAATTTTCTTTCTGTTCCCAGATTTTTAGAGAGTAAGACAGTGATTTTTTTCAAGAACATACACATTTTCTGTATCTGCATTCCCTGTGTAACTTTGATTGCCCCTTTTCTCCAGATGTCAAAACTGTCTGTCTAAATATTCAAATTATATTTTTAATTACTGAAATCCTAGAGATTTGGGCACTGAAGGAAAAGTTCATTTGTGGGTCAGGGTTTTTTATTTTTATTTTTGGTTTTTTTGTGTGTGTGTTTGTTTGTTTGTTTGTTTTTGTTTTTGTTGTTGTTTTTGCAGGAAGGGCAATGCTCTCATTTTCACACACATAGCATATCACACACTCCTGGCTTGAACACCAAAGCTGAGTCTCTCGCTGCCCACACTACATGGGGACATCTTACCACTTGTGAGGGCTGACAATTGCTGTGGATATCCCCCTCTCAGTTCCCAAGGACAAGAGTGCAATGCAATCATCTTGACTGAACTAATGGACTGCCAGTGTTGGAAAAGAGTATTGTGGAGGACAGAGAAGAAGCCACTGCAGGAACAAAGGAGAGGAGAGTACCTTTCAAAAGATTGGAATAGGAAGCAGCAGTAGCCACAGCCCTGGATCCTGAGGACAGCTATTTTTGGATTCACCCATCCAGCTGCAGAAGAGTACCACATATGCATGCTGCCTTTTTGCTTTTCTTTTCCCTTTTTGCTTTCCTTTCCCTTTTCCAAGATGCCCATTAGCAAAGAATAATCATTAAGTGTTCTGGCAGTTGTTTCTGTTCTGAATAACTTTTCTGAAGAACTTTTTGCAACCAAA
Organism: Phrynosoma blainvillii; assembly: GCA_026167975.1. Taxonomy (NCBI): domain Eukaryota; kingdom Metazoa; phylum Chordata; class Lepidosauria; order Squamata; family Phrynosomatidae; genus Phrynosoma; species Phrynosoma blainvillii. The sequence continues at coordinate 222,187,862 of JANUYF010000004.1, read as the reverse complement.
TATAGGTATGAAGAGTACCACATATGTATGCTTCCTCCGTCCCATTATACATTGCACAGGAGCTTCATAGCCCATCCTGGGAGTTAGGCATAGAGGCCATGCAAACAGCAGCAGAGGCCCCACTGTGGCAAGGAAGTTGAGAATTTGCCATATGTCAGCATTTTGCTTCTTGAGGTAATTGCTTCAGCCATCCTCGTAACAGCTTAGACCCTGACCATGAATACCACTAGCTACTCTTAGAATTCTCTATGAATTTGTCAAATCCTCTTTAAGAGAGAGGCTCTGACAAGTTGAAAGAAAGAAAGAAAGATGACACCAAATAGATACAAATATGATGCCAGTCCCTCGCACAATGGGGGGGGGGGGGATGATTGGCAGTCCACCACAGAAAATAGCCTGAGAAGCACTATTATAGCGACCATCACAATGTCTTGTGACAGAAAATTCCAGACATTAATTAAATACTCAATGAAGAAATACTTCCTTTTCTCCATTCTGGATTTCTTGCCAATCCATTTTACTGGAAGATCATAAGTTCTTGAATCATTAGAAAGAAACAGGAGCTGTTTTGACCCTAAATTTGCAGTGTTGAACTAAAGGGAAGTGATATAATATACTTTGTCCTAAAGTCATGTTTCAAATTCAGTTCTATTGTCCCTCAACCCACTCAAAGAAGGGGGGGAACTCTCCCTTTTTTTGCATTGCAAAATAATTCATATAAAATTCTCTTAATTGTTTGAACAAGACAGAACTGTAATTGCTTTCCTTTTTCCAAGCTGCCCATTAGTGAAGAAGAGTCATTAAGTGTTTTGGCAGTCATTTCTCTTCTGAAGAACTTTTTGCAACCAAATATAGGCATAAAGTGTACTAGAAAGTATGCTGAGTGCTTTTCAAAAAAGCTGGATCAAGGTATTAAGTACAATCACAAAATGAACATTAATAGAGAACAAATAGGAAGTGCCTGTTGTGTGAGGAAATGCAATGAATCAGTTTAGTTTTATGCAAAAGTTGAGTGTTTTTTAAAAAACAAAAGGGCAGCAACCCTTAAATCTCAAGAATTTTGCACTGATGTGCTTACTAAAGTTTATCTAACTTCTTCTAAGTTTAAACTGAGGATTTCTTTATGGGGCAAATGCCTTCTTCCTGATTATTCTCACTCAGTGCAGAAAGATACAGCCACAACATTTGAAGATTTTGGTGACAATATTATGACTACAGTCTCTGCCAAATATACCTTCACCAAATAATTAAAACATTGTAATACAGTGATGAAGTGGATAGAAGCTTGATAACTTCCCAGATGTGGTTGGGTTGCAGCTCCCATCAGCCCTAGGCCAATACAGCCCATGGTGAGTAGGTGCAATGGGATTTGCAATCCAAGAACATCTGGAGAACCACACATTCCCTCTTTAGCCTTTCCAGGACTTGGGTACACATTATCCTTGATCGAAAGATGTAAGGAAATGTTTAGGAAGTAGATCACTGCCCTGGAAAGAAATCAGGGAACTGCTTACTGCTGGTTGTTCTCATGTTGGCAGGGTAACCTATTTTATGGATAGCGCGGTATGAAGCGGTATATAAATGAAGCTACTTTGCTTTTATGGATTGGATTCAACATTTTGGTAGCTTCTTTGATGTTTATATTAAAATCTAGAGGGGATTCACTATTCCATTGAAATGGAAGCCACCAATCACTCCTGATTATCAGAGCTACTTCACAGTATTTGTATCGCTGTTCTGATGTACTTAGCTTTACCATGTAGCTATCGTCAATTTGGGGTTAGTCCACACATTCCAGTTGAATAGAATGTGATCCAGTCATGTGCAGTTTGCAGGAATTGAGGCTTTTTGTGTTCCTTTCCCCCAAAAGAACCCTTAAACTCTGGGGAAAAAAATGTTTTGCCGTTTATCTGCTGAAATCTGCAGAAATAAGCATTCTCACATGTGTGTCCATCTGTCTGCCTCACATGCATTCAAGATAGCTGTGCATTTTTGGCTGAGGGAGGTAGATTAGATGCAGACAGATTCAAATGTTTGCAGGAAAGTGAAGACAATTAACGATCAATGTGAATGTACAAAAATGCTCAGCAATTCGTATAGTACACTTACATGTAGACCAGCACTGGAAGAAGTATAATCCATGAAGCTATCTAGTTCTTTCTGAAGATCAACTTCTTAAATAATAAGCCTCATGTGCTAAACTAAAGAGAGATAACTCTTGGATGAAGAAAATCTTTGTAATATGTTACAAAATACTAGAATCTCCTTGAGTTGAATCTGATTTTGTCCAGCCTATTTCATATGCTCATTCAGTTTTAATGTTCATTTGAGATCAAGGTGTATATTTTCCCCAATCTATATTTCTATTTTAGAAAAGCTACTGTGTTTTCTCATATGCTGTATGAATGACAAGCAAACTGGACAAATCTTGATGTCTGGAGATGTATAAATATCACTGTTTACATTGTGATATAAAGCCATATTTTGTGATGCTGTGAGGGAAAACCTTCAAAAATTGCTTCACTTTGCATGTAGTACTAACACAGCCTACAGATATTACTGTCCAGAGTAAAATAAACAAAACAGAGGAAATATATTGTCAATTTTTTCTTATTTGCCCCTAAACCTTTTATGATGGGGTTAGCTAGAGATTTTAATTCACTGTTATTATTTGGGGGTTCTGATCTTAGGGCTAAAGGGATTCATACAACAACTTAGAGCCCCATGTGTTGAAGATATAATAGGACTTCAGGTGTATCTTATATTATGTAATAAACCACATTCACTTGTTGGTCTCAATTAAAGTAGGCCACTACATTAAATAAAACTTACATAAGAGCCTCCAGGATCAAAATTTCTTGCCTTGAATGTGCCTTAGTTTTTGGTTCTAACTTTTAAATTGTTTGAAACTGCTTGAATTTCTTTTAAATTGTTCTTGCTCTTATAAACTACCTCATATCATTCCAAATTTGCTTTTGTATGTATAGGCAAATCTTATGATAAAGTGTAGGATATAAATATTTAAATAAATATAATATATAAAGAATATTTGACTTAGCACTTGCAAAGTTAAAACTCCCCTGCCCACTGCTGAGAGATGGTTACTGCAGACATTGGCAGCAATGGTTGCTTAATGGCAGGGAAAGGTTCTTAAAGGTTATTTTTGTATGGTGTTTTACCAATACACAAAAGTAAAACAATGCAAAGAAAGAACTTGATGCCAAATTAATTCTCTGTCATTCCACCTTTTCAGATGCCTTTAAAATATCCAGTATTTCTCTCCTCCATCCACTTTCTCCTTTTTGTCCTCAGCTTTCTTCAATTGCTTCAGATCCATTCAATTGCTTGAATGGAATCCTTTTGATCAGGATGCAGTGGGAATGTTATTTCAAAGTGCAAAACTGGTCTGCACTCCATTTTATCAGCCAGGGGAGAGGAGAAGGGAATGGAATCTTGCCTTTCCCAATAAGCACAGGCAAACACAAACTGTTGCAGCCTCTTGTAGCTTATGTGTTCTTCCCTATTAATAACATTCATCATCTTAACCACACTCTTGCTTGGCCATATGCATTCCCCTTTTCATCTGTGAAATGTTAGAGAGTATACAACACTATTAAAAACCTTATTTAAATGCCAACATTTTGACATTCTAGAAAAGTAAACCTACATAGTACTTTAGGCTCATGCAGATGAATTGTTAGAATATGGATGGGTTATCATCCAGTTAAAGGTGAAATGTAGAGATGTGTGTGTGGAATTTTCCTCATGAGAACAACATCTAGAGAAACAAAGTGAATCTAACACCAGATGGCTACACAGACATAGGACCTTATCACATGGGGGTCTGAAGCAGTCCCATCCCCATGGCATCCCCGTCCCATCGCGCCTCCTTTCCCCGGTGATCAAACGACGTCGCAGGGAAACCCCACCCATCCCTGTCGCATCCCCGTCGCATCCCCGTCCCATCGCACTTCCTTTCCCCAGGTGATCAAACAACGTCGCAGGGAAACCCCGTCCATCCCTGTCACATCCTCGTCGCATCCCCGTATCATCCCCGTTCTTTTGGATTCCTGGTCGAAATGGGAATTACATTTCCCGTGACCGGAAGGAAGTGCAATGGGATGGGGATGCGACTGCTTGGACCCCGTGTGATAAGGTCCATAAACATGTACTTTCCCAAAGATACAATTCATAGACACAGATTTTGTTATGGGAAGCAAGAGATATCAAAAAGGTAAACAATACATCAACATCATTAGGTCTTGGGAAAGGAGTCATATTGGGGATGATGGACAGCAAGAGGCTGGGTTAATATACATCATACAGACATTATCCAATTAGCATAAGGTTAACACCTAGAAGGTGGAGTATGGGAAGGGCCTAGAAAATCCTTTGTTTGAGAATGTTTATAATTCAAGATATGCACGTGAGCATGTCTGGCAGTGATGGTTTTAACCATGGAGCTAAGTGTTAGCTTGTAGTTTTTAGTATGTTTATACTGCTTTTACAATGTAACTCCTGGATCTGGAAACATGGATCTGTAACCTCCTTAACTTTCCACTGCAACAAGTTGGGTTCCTATGTTTTTGGGGTTGTTAACTTGTAATCTTTCATGGCTAAACTGGACAAGTTCATCACAATGGATTTTACTTAGCTATCTTATTTTTCTTTTATATGCATTAATAAAACTATGCTTTTGGACTTTACAATGTGTCTTCTTGACTGAGGAAGACAGGATCCTGAAGAAGAGAAGCTGAGCTAATTGATGGTAAGAGATACAAAGTGGCTGTGGATCACAGCAGCCAGCTTGTCCTGGAGATTCTGCTGGGTGTCAAAGAGCATCACTGCAACACCCATCATCCACACACTGACATGAATGATCAAGAGAAGCAACACATTTGTCAAAAATGATTAGTTGGCTTACTGAACTCACTGCTATCAGTCAGAAAAAGTGGAGGCATTGCCATTCATGGCATTGCCATTTATACTGCTGTGAAAGAAGCAGAAAGGTAAGTCTCCAACACTTGGAAAATTAAGGATACATTTAAAAGTATGCCAGATATCACTAGATGCCTAGATGAAACATTCATGTAGTCAGTAATCATGTAGTCATATAGTTTTATCCCATGCTTTTGGAGGAAATAAATTAGTGTGGACAAGTTTAGCTAATCTATCAAGTTGATCAACAAATTGGCAATGTTAATTGTGAGAATGGGGGGGGGGGAATCATTCAGCTCCCAAATTAACCACAATGCCTCTTGGATGGTAAGGACTTGTGGCAAATAACAGTGCCTTATTCACAAGCAACAGAAAAGGACTGGCTGATAGCAGTCTATCAGACTGATAGAAATCAAAGGAAGGAAACACAATTTAAACATGTCCATTGATGGAATCTCATTTCTAAAATGCTAGCAATGGAGCCTGTGGTCTATCAGGCAAGAATGCAAAGCTCTCAATTCTGTTTTTTTTTTTTTTTACAAGCTTATTCATCATTGCACAAGTGGGCCCTTAAATGCTTACCTGACCACCCACCACTAAGACAGAATACAGATCAACAAGATTAGTAATAGACAACATCAACTACTTCTCTTGGAATGACAGATTGTCAGTGTTGTAAAGGTTCTGGACATTTTGACATGCTTCCACTCAAGGAATGATACATTTATAAAGCCTTTGATCTCCATTTTCTTCCAGGATTCTGGTTGTTCATAAGTACTTCTGTTTGTTTTATTGTTACTTTGTAGATTTTTTTTTTAAAAAAATAGTTTGATCATCCAAACATGATTGCCATTTGCTTTTATGAAAAGGGCAAAATATATATACCTGATTTTGCTGCCTCTCAGATTGTCTGCCTGAAAACTTGCTTTCAATTCTACCTATGCATGGTAAAGTGGAAGGTAGGAAGATAAGAGGCCAATGTGGAAGACACATTATGGATGGATTGATTCAGTATAGGAAGACACAGCCAAGAACTAGCCTGAACAGGGTGATGGCCCAGTTTCTTGGTGGTCTTTCATTTATAGGGTTGCCACAGGTTGAAGATGACAAACAAACAACAACAAAATATGGTATGTACAGCCAGCCCTCTGTTTTTGCAGGGGATCCATTCTGGAACCACCACCACCCACAAAAATGGAGACTTGCCGTCATTCAAACCCCATAGGCTTGAATGGGGTGTGCTCCCATGGGCGTAGGCAAGTACGTGCCCATGGGGGCACACCCCATTGATTTTAACGGAGGTCACCCCTCCATGAATATTCAAAATCGCAGACCTCAAGTCCACGAGAACAGAGGTGTGACTGTATACTATCATGTATGCCTTTTTATACACTGACTGGGCATCTCAGGCCTAAACCCAATTGCTAATCTTAACTAGAGCAGACCCATACAATCAGTTGCTCAATATAAACATCCTATTGATTCCATGGTTTTACGCTTTGATAAAGAGAAGTTTAGAAATATTTTAAATAAATAAAGTGTTCCAGTAAACTTTTCCTTAGCTGATCAAGCCTCAGAATCTATTAACAAAGCAAAACAGAACCACATAAATTAAGATTATGTTTTATTGTTGTTTCTAAGATACTTTGCACACCACATTGAATTATTTTGAGCAAAAGGGTGGTGAATACCTTATAAAGTTTTTAAAATGCTTTCACATTCACAGCCTTAGCTTGTTAAAGAACCTGGCAGAACTCCTTATATAAGCTCATGTTGAGTTGGTGGTGTTTTTCAAGTGTGCTAGAGAAAGTGTAGGGTCACCTTGTTGACCATTCATATGGGACCTCTGGAGGAAAAGTTCAATAACATATATCACCAGTAGCAACAGCAACAGTTATTATTTTTACTGTGGTTAATTTCATGGAAATGAGAGATACTTTTCACATTATGCTCCAAGCAAATAATAATTGCCTCTTGGCTTCTTTGCCTGATGGTGGCATTTGTGCACCCCTTCTCACATCTATGAGCAGCAGGCTACAAATGTACCCATACCACTTTGTATAATTTGAGTGAAAACAGACAACCATAACCTGGAAATAGGTGTCAGCAGAACTTCCAGTCATCATGATCCGTCCTTTCCACATGGTTTTAATTGGCTTTTAAAGAAAGTAAAACAACGTTATGAATAATCTAATAAGGATCAGCAAGCACCTGTGAAACTCTGGTCTACAGCTGCATGGAATCAAATTCAAGAAGCAATAACAGAGAATACTAAGAAGGGCAACACATATGTGCATTCTCCACACTTCGTTTCAAAGCCACAGCAAAGGGAATGGATTAATGCCCTTTTTGGCATTCAGGGTGCATGCCACTCTGGAAAAGTATCTCCCATGAGTGTTTGCTCAAGAAACTTAAAGCATTTGCTTTCAAAAGAGATGGTGGTGCAGGAAGGGCAGCCTGTTGGGCGATATTCTTAAAATGCACAGGAGATTGATCTTGAAAAATGAGATGTAAAAAGAAAAATATGTAGACTCAAGAGGGCTTTTTTGTTTTGTTTCTCTACATACATGATTGGGGGACTTTTTTTGACTCAGGATTAGAGAAGTTGTAATAGTGGTGGTGATGATAATAATGCTGATAACAGAGTGTCAAATTTGAGGGTGGGGAACATTCTTCCACTGAAAAGGTTCCTCAAATGTTACTGTTGTTGTTTGATATAGTGCCATCTGTGTACAAGGCACTAGGAACAGTCATGGTTATTACCTACCCAAAGGGACTAAGAATCAAAGTCAGACAAAGGGGAATAATAGAGGGATGGGTAAATGGGCTCAGGGTAAATGGGGGAGTGGAGGGCTCATGGTTAGCCTCAAATAGAGTAGACCCATTGATGCAATAGGATTTACCTATGTGTTAATTCATAATTTATGAATTGATTCAATTGGTTTACTTTAGCTGTGGATACCCATGGGATTCAGGTCACAGTGATCACAGTATAGAAGAAATGCATGGTAATAACATGTGAGTTGTAGTCAACTGGGGGTACCTACACTGTAGAAATAATGCAGTTTGCCACCACTTTAACTGCCATAACTCCATCCTACAGAATTCTAGCATTTGTCATTTTGTGAAGCACCAGCACTTTTTGGCAGAGAAGTCTAAATATCTTGTAAAGCTACAATCCCAGGATTCCATAGGATGGAGCTACAGCAGCACTTAAAGGGTGTCAGACTGCATTATTTCTATAGTATAGGTGCTTGGAGATGTCTCATCCATCATAATAATAATAATAATAATAATAATAATTTTTATTTATATCCCACCCCTCTGCCAAGCAATCGGGGAGGCGTACAACAATACAAAACATCAAAACAATAAATCAAATTGAAATCCCATCCCTCCTTCGCCCACTCACCCTTCCCCCAAAAACATACAGAACAAATTAAATAACAATAATTAAAAATGTACAATTCATAAATACATAATTTTTCATGTCATTGTGGTCCTCCAAGGGCTGCAAGATGGTAAAAAAAGTCCTCCGCGGCCATAGAGCGCTGCCGCTTGCCACGTGGTGCCGGCAGGGGATGGAAATGGGTGGGTTTTAAGTCCGCTGGTGCCCCTCCCGGCTGCCTCCTAGGTGCGGCAGCTCAAGCCACTCAGGTGGTGCTTGGAGGGTGCCGATGTTGTGGGCTGGAGGACTCACAGCCTGTGTTGTGGGCTGGAGGGCGGTTTTTTTTGAAGGAGCTGCGGTGCCTCTCCTCCTCCACGTCCGCTTCTTCGACTCGCAACTGGTGTTGTGTCATGAATCAGGGGCTACATGAAATCAGTTAACAACATGATGCACCCTTACACTGCACTTTTTGGGTTTTTTTTAAATGTTCCTTTAAACACTATGTTCCTTTCTGACTATAGTGGATACTACAGGAAAAGCAGGGTGGATATTGTACCTGTCATTCCCTGTCTTCAGCCCTCTGAGTGCAGCTGCCAGGGTATCTGGCAACAGGGAACAGGCAAGATATTTAACAACTCACATGTTATTACCATGCATTGGCTGCCCAGGTGTACTTCACATCCATCTGGGAATATGGTAATTCTTTTTTGCTTCACACTTATCTGGAAGAAACACATTTTAGTTTGATGACTCCTGAGTGGACTTGTAGCTTAAGGCTACAATGCTATGTATAGGACTTAGTCTGGTTAAACACTGTAGAGTTTATTTCCAAGTTCACATCAACAAGGCTAATCTGAGCCCTTTACTGGCCATGTATATATATATATATATATATATATATATATATATATATATATATAAAAGGCTTTACTTTTGTGTGGTGGAAAAGATGTTATAATCTGCTGCTACTGAGTGCAACTACATTAATATGGAGGAATTCATGGCAGGAAATTTGTAACACCTCTGAAATTTCACAAGAAAAAAAGTCATCATTATGTTTTCAGAGCCCTTTACATATGTTTTCCCCCCAATGCAGAATCTTCAAAAACAATTTCTTAACAAATCAGATGATCCATACAGAGAATTTTTTGTCTCACAAACAATGTTGGGTGAGGAGGAGGAGAGTGGGGGAGGGGTTAACAGCTGTTAAAGAAATGGATTTGTTTAGATAGTTCTGAATCGGTGGTGTTCAGGGCATATTACAGGGTATGTACAGAGGAAAAACACTTCTGGTTTTGATTTGAAGTAGCCACATCAAACTGCTTTCATTAAATTGAGCTGAAATATTTAGGGGAAAAAACACAGTGTGTTTAAGATATTTTAAAGGAAACATTTCAGCAGGTTTTTCCAAAACAAAGGTATTAGGTGATCTTCACAAGCCAGGTTGTTTGGGAGGATAATATTTTTGCCTCATGTAATGGAGCCTTATGAGAAATTGTAAAGGCGTGACAACAATCTCTTTCTTGTTTATACACTAGAGTTTGTCTTTTACTGTAAACTGCTTAGGGGACTTTCATTATTGGATGGTAAAAAAAAAAAATCTTCATAAAAGATTTTCATGTCCATTAAATCAGAGCCTGAAAGAATTATATGTGTGTCTGCGTGTGTATAAGAATTCACAGAATTTTCCAATTAGCAGCGACTATGGAAGCTGTAGTTCAAAAAAGTAGATATCTCAAGCTCTGCAGAAAATTAGGGATACTGTACACTATGAGATACAACTATTTAACTGGACTAAGTCCTGTACATAGCATTGCTCATTGCTTTAGGATTCTGGTTGTCAGTAAATCTGCACTAAATAGACTTCAACTTTGATGGAATCAGCACCCAACATATTGCCACACCAGTGAAATCCTGGGATGCCTTGTTCATTAAAAAATGCTCCAAGTTCCATTCAACTTTCCCACAATGCCCTCAATATAGCACCACTCTGATGGTTCAAGGAAAATTAAATTGTTAGTCCCAACCCAGGTAGAATTGCTCAGCAAATGGCAGGGGAACTCCAGTAAAGGTATGCTGGTAGAGATTTCTGCCAGAGAGGATCAACATAAAGTGAATGAGGAAATCAAAATAGTTAAAAATTTCCCATACCTTGAGTGAAATATTGACCAGAATGGAGACTGTAGTCAAGAAATCAGAAGGATATTAGGAATGGGGAGGGCAGCTATAAAAGAACTAGATAAGATGATCAAGTGCAAAGATATACAATTGAACACCAAAGTTAGAATTGTACAAGCCCATGACAGTGAACCTATGGCACGTGTGCCAGAGGTGGCACATGAGGCCATTTGCCTGTTCCTCCCTCTCCCTGACCTCTCCCCAGAGGCAGCTGGAGGCCAGCAAACGTGCATGGGGAGAAAGAGGAACAGGCATAAACCCCAAAAAGGTTTGCCTTCATTGGTCCAAGAAGCCATTGTGTTCCCCATCACCATTTACTGATGTGGCAGCTGGACAGTGAAGAAGGTGGACAGGAAGAAAATCAATTCATTTAGGATGTGATGCTGGAGAAGAATGTGGAGGATACCGTAGACAGCCAAAAATGCAAACAAATGAACAGATCAAGCCTGAAGTCTTCCTGAAAGCCAAGATGATGAAACTGAGGCTGTCATGCTTTAGTCACACCATGAGAAGGCACAACCCATTAGAAAACCTAGGGAATGATACTAGGGAAGGTCAAAGGCAGTAAAAGGAGAGGCAGACTTCACACCAGATGGCTAGACCCAAGAGATTATCGCACTACCTTTTTCCCAGTCTGGACTGGACTGGGACTGGGCTGGGACCATGTCTTATCACACAGCTCCATGCCAAGATCATTATCATCCTATCTCCAATCAGAATGTCTCCCATTATGCAAAAGTGTTTTTAGCTAAGGATGGGAGAAGAGCCAGGATGGTAACAATCTAGACATGGAGCTGTGTGATAAGACATGGTCCCAGCCTGGTCTCAGCCTGTGCCCAGATCGATAAAAAGTGGCTAGTGCAATAATCTCCCCAATCAGGGAAGACACGGGCTAATAACAATTATCAGCAAGGTGACCAAGATCATAACATGAACGGTTCTAAAACTAGACTAGAATGGGTCTAGAGAATCAAACTTATACAACAGGTGCAATAGAGGTACAACACTTCACGCTTTGGCCATGAAGTGAATAAAATTAAGAGGTAGAAATGTTCATATCCCTTTTCCCTAAACTCCATATGTTGAATGGATAGTCTGAAAATGGAAACCTGACAGCACATGGCTGAATATGCATAGACTTGTCTCTGCAGCTAGCTGAATGGATTTACATTCCTTCTGCTGATCTCCCACTTGATGTGCAAAATTCTCAGCGTAGCCTGAAGAAGATGTAATGCTGGGACTGGAACAATGATGCCAGGCATGCACATGGCCCAGTTACCCAGTTTTGGGCATTGTTTGGATGCATTCTGCCTGATTGCTTTTCAAAGAATCATCTTAATTTGAAAATGCTGCATGTCAACCATTTTTTTTAACTGGATCTTTTTGAAGGATGGCTGTTTTATAGTTGTTGCCATAGAAACCACGTTTGTTCAAGCTAGATAGTCCATGGTCAGAAACCCATTGGTCTGCTGTGTAAGTAGTTGTTCTTCTTCCAGGCCCAGAAACTGTAGGCAAGTGAAGGCAGGAAAAATCAGCTAGCACCTGCTGACATTTTTTTCTCCAACTACTTCCTTCCTTCTTGTAGAGATGGGAAGAATGTTTTTTTTAAAAAAAATGTTTGCAGAAAACAAGTTTTCTGTGCATAAAACAGCATTTTCTAGCAGAAAATTTTTTTGTATGGAAAATAAAATTTTGAGACAGAAAGCAAATTCCATTGGGATTTACCTTTGTGCTGACTTACCAGTCAGTTATTACTTAAATAGGTTTAATCTTATTGTGCGTCTTCAAGTCAATATTGACTTATGGTGAACCTAAGATGAAAATACAAGGGGTTTTGTTGGCAAGATTTCTCCAGAGGAGGTTTACCTGTGCCTTCTACTGGGTCTGAGAGTGTGTAGCTTGCCCCAAGTCACCCAGTGGGTTTCCATGGCTGAATGGGGATTTAAACCCTGGTCTCAAGAGTCAGGGGGGTTGCAGACTGCCAGAAATAGTGCAAATTGAGTCCACTTTTAGGGTTAGGGTTAGTGCTAGGGAATCATGGGAATTGTTTTTTTTCCTGATACATTGAGCCTTCTCTGTCAGAGAGCTCTGGTGCCACAATAAACTACAGTTCCCATGATTCCCTAACCCTAACCCTAACCCTAACCCTAAAAGTGGACTCAGTTCGCACTATTTCTGGCAGTCTGCAACCCCCCTCAGTGTCCAATGTTGAAACCACTGCATCACACTGGCTCTCACTTTTATTCTAGTTGGGATTAATCAACATGATACCAACCAGCATTTCTATGAAGAAAATGCCCTTTTCTTTGCAGAAAAACAGATGTATATTTGCACAAAATAAGTTCCCAAACAAATATTTGTTGAAAACTGTGCAGCTTTCAATAACTTTCTTGCAGGGAGGAGAAAATACTCATGATCAGAGCTTGGGAAATTTTCTTTTTCAGATGACAACTCCCAGAGTACTCAGTAGCACTCTACATTATGGATTCTGGTAGTTATCACCCCAAATAGTAACTTTTCCAAACTCTGCACAAAACTATTTTCACAGGGGCATGCAGTTGTGGAGCCAGAAATCCTTCTCCCAAGTTTGACTAGTATGTCCAGCAACAAAAGAACCACACATTCCTTCTTCTGTGTTGAAGAACTGAAGCCTTTCCCCTGGGTAACATCTTTGGGTACACATTTCACCTTGAAGGCAATGCTGCAAAATAAATGATACTTCCTCTGATTCCTTCCAAAGGGCAGCCAGGCTCATCTGTTGTTTGTAACAGCAAAAACCGCAATCTCTTCCTCTCTCAGGTGTCACAAGTGGCTTTGTTGTTCCTTCTGATAAACTGCAATTGACAGCAATGAAAGGCAAATTGCTTGTGCAGCCATACAACTCTTGTGTAGTGTGCCAACACTAACAGCTCTTTCTTGCCAATTGTTTGCAATCTTAAAGAAACACAGACAACCCAATTCTATGCTTGTTGAGTCAGGAATAAGTCCAATTGAGTTCAGTGGCACCTACTCCCAAGTAAGGTGCACAGATTTGCAGCCTTCAAGGGCAGCAATCCTTTTTTTTTTTTTTCTTTAAGATCCTCTTTCTGTTATTTAAAACCCAAGTGCCTGAGTAGTGTTAACATTTTCCAGATCGCATTCCTACCTCCCCTAGTTTCTAAGCTCTCAGGAATGAAGACTGGCTTATATATTTTGTTTTATCTGATGCTTTCAAAATTGTGCATCATTAGTTGCTCACAACCTGCCACATGTACTAGCACTAAAATCATATGGAAGCAAAGCTAGTTATAACACACACACACCCCAAAAAAGAACTGTTCAAATAGCTGATTATGGTAGCATGAGGAAGCTGTTTAATGACAGATTTAAGAGTTGCTAAGTAACTGCCTGGAGAATTTTGAATATAAAGTTTGTTACAGGATGAGATTAGTAGATAATACTATTCAGGAAAAGGTGTGGGGTGGGGAGAAAGAGATTATATTTCTTTTCAGTGAAAAAGTTAATAAAGAAAAATAGTGCTGAACCTTGCCTTCATATTTTGCCAGAGGACAGGAGTTTATAAATTTAGGAAAGACTTATTAAACAGGCTGTATTTGTCTGAATACCAAATGCTGGGGCATAAAGGCAGGGCAGTGTGGGAGGGGTATTGTCTTCATGTCCCACTTGTGTCCTTGCCAGAGGAAGTGGTTGGCTGCTTCTGAATTAAAGGGACACTTGGTCTGATCCTGAAATGCTCCCCCCCCCCTCGCTCAGTTAGAGTCTGGAAGAAGTGTAAAAGAGCTTTTCATTCTCCTGTGTCCTGACCCTGAGATAAATGGAGGCTCCATTCTGCACATTTATAGCATTTTGTGCTAGGAAAGGAATCCTGAGGTTTTTAGTTGGTTGACGTAGTTAGAATTCTCTGCTAGAGATTGGTAGTCCCTCCAAAACTACAGTCGCCCCTCCATTTTCAAGGACTGCATCCCTCACCCATTCACAGGCAGCAAATGGAGGGGGACAAAATGGGGCATGCACCTACAGCGCACACCACCATTCAGGCCAATGGGGCTTGAATATTGGCAATTTCCCATTTTCATGAGGGGGTGTGTGTCTGGAACAGACCCCCTGCAAAAATGGAGGGGCGAATGTACAGCATTAGAAAAATCTTAGGGTTCATCCACACTGTAGAAATAATGCAGTTTGACACCACTTTGATATAATTATTATTATTATTATTATTATTATTATTATTATTTATATACTGCCCTATGGCGGACCAATCCGGGCGGTGAACATAATGATTAAAATATACAATAATACAGTGTAAAACAACATTATTCCCCCTCCCCCCCTTAAAAAATTATTAAATCAAATCAATGTAAAACTAGGTTAAATTTAACCCAATTATAAATTAATAATTAATAAAATTAATAGAAAATTTTTACATACAAACCAAACCAAACCCCTGCAAATGGGAAATTAACCAATGCTTGTTAAGCATTCAATCGCTGATCACAGGTCTCAAGACCGGGTAATTTAATCTGGAAAGGCCTGCCGGAAGAGATCCGTCTTGACAGCCCTTTTAAAGCTGTCAAGAGATGTTAATTGATGGATCTCATCCGGCAGGCCGTTCCAGAGTCTGGGAGTGATGACAGAGAAAGTCCTCCGGGAGGTCCCCGCAAGCCTTGTTTTTTGAAGCTGCAGCAAGTTCCTCCCGGAGGAACGGAGAGCGCGGGGAGGATTATATGGGAGAAGGCGGTCTCTAATATAACTTGGACCCAAGCCATTTAGGGCTTTAAAGGTAATAACCAACACCTTGTACTGAGTCCGGAAACCAATAGGCAGCCAGTGGAGGGACCTCAACACAGGGGTGATGTGATCCCTCCTAGATGTTCCCGATAGAAGCCTGGCTGCCATGTTTTGGACTAGCTGTAGTTTCTGAACCAAGCACAAGGGTAGCCCCATGTAGAGAGCATTACAGAAGTCTAAACGTGAGGTTACCAGCGCATGCACCACAGTCTCGAGATCCCTTACTTCCAAAAACGGGCGCAGCTGGCGTATCAG
Organism: Phrynosoma blainvillii; assembly: GCA_026167975.1. Taxonomy (NCBI): domain Eukaryota; kingdom Metazoa; phylum Chordata; class Lepidosauria; order Squamata; family Phrynosomatidae; genus Phrynosoma; species Phrynosoma blainvillii. The sequence goes on along the minus strand of JANUYF010000004.1, from coordinate 222,172,315 downwards.
CCGAAGCTGATAACAGGCGCTCCTGACCGTCGCATTAACCTGATTCGTCATCAGGAGCGATGAGTCAAGGAGCACCCCCAAGCTGCGAACACAGTCACTGGAGGAGAGTGTGACCTCATCCAGGACTGGGGGTTGCAACCCAATTCCTGGTTTCGGGGCCGCTACCGTGAGCACCTCCGTCTTGTCTGGATTCAATTTCAATCTGTTTTTCCTCATCCAGCCCATTACCGCTTGAAGACAGTCAGAAGAGATGCCATTGGAATTCGAGGCCGACGAACGAGACACGGAGAAATAGATTTGGGTGTCATCAGCGTACTGATAACACCCAGCACCATAACTCCGTATTATCTCACCCAGCGGCTTCATATAGATGTTAAATAAAGTCGGGGACAAAATAGCTCCTTGAGGGACCCCACAAGTGAGTTCCCTCTTACCGGAACTACAGTCCCCGAGCAGCACCCTCTGGGACCGACCCGAGAGGAAGGACCGGAACCACTGCAAAGCAGTGCCCCCGATACCTAACCCTCTCAGGCGGCCCAAGAGGATACCGTGGTCTATTGTATCAAAAGCCGCTGAGAGGTCTAAGAGCACCAACAGGGTCACACTTGACAGCCATGGCTCCATCCTACAGAATCCTGAGATTTATAGTTTTGTGAGACACCAGCACTCTTTGGCAGAGAAGGCTAAAGACTTTATAAAACTACAAATGTAAAATATAAAACTACAAATCCCAGGATTCCACAGGATGGAGCTATAGAACTTAAAGTGTTGTCAAATTGCTTCATTTCTACAGTATAGATGCACCCTAACTCTCTTACCTACAAAAGTCAGGATTCCATAGGATGAAGCGAAGAAGTTAAAGTGGTATCAAAATGATGTAATTGTGTTGCGTAGATACACTCATACACTCTGCAACCAGTCTCATGGAATTTATTTTGAGTAAATATATGTTGTAGGAACAGGGGTTCTTTCCCCATGGCTAACACCCCACTAAACCTCAACAGCGTATGAGTATCTGGCCTTTGACTCTCAGTGGATTCTGGGAAGCTCCAGTGTGGCTTCCACCTTAATGAACCTACCCACCCTTTCTCAAGAAGCTACTCCCTGCCCCATTTCTGGTGGAGAGCATAGAATTCACCCAACCCAGTCTTAGCAGAGGTCTTATCATTCACTTTGGCTACTTAATGTGGAGGAAAGAGTAGACACCCCATCAAATTTGCTTTGAGAATCCCAGTTGGATCCAGTGACTTGCAGACTGCAGCTCTGCCCTGTTAAACTGAAGTCCTTGAACACACTGGCAAGCCCTTTGCTCACCCCAGCCTTTGAAAATGCAAAAGTTACTGAGACAGAAAAGGAACAAGTGGAGTGGAACAATCATATCATTGATGGCTAAATGTCATATGGAAATAAAAAAAAGACACTTGAAGCCTTTCTCTTGACTGGCAATGAGACAGCCAACCTTAACCCCAGCTACTCTGAATCATGGTGCTGCAATTAACTTTACAATAGCCATGGCAGTAGTAATAAGATGTGATACATTGCTAATCAGTTGTAAATGGTAAAGAAGCGTTTCTGCCTTCCTACTGAAAGCTAAGAATAGATGAATTACATCACTGCTGATTCAGTGTCATTTTTCTTGGATTAGGCCTTTATTCTTCTACACTTAAGACTTCTGTGTGCCCACAAAACCCATGATGGGATTTTGTACAGTAATCAAATTACACATAATTTTTAGATTTTCTTGTGTATCAAGGTTTGGGAATCACTTGATTGTTATTTTTTTTATTTTTTATTTATTTATTTATTTATTTTTGTTTTTATTATTTTTAAGTACTACATGAATGGTGTTGTTTTTTTTATCACATTGTAAGATATTGACCATCTCTTTACTTGAGCTGAAACAATCTCATTATTTTTGAATAGAGAAGAAAAACTGTTTGGAAAACCTTACTATGGAGTGGCCAATTAATAGATTGATCAATCAGCTCTGTGCCACATTAGACCTTTATTAACAGGTAGGCAACCTATGGCTTAGTTTGCTTACCATGGTCAGCCAAAGGGTGCGAAGGAGGGAACTCTGACATTGTTTTTGAGCAGTTCACACTGTTTTAACTACAAGAGGGAGTTGCAGGGGGGTATTGTTTACAATGCAAAATCTGACAGAATCAATTTAATATGGCTCCATGGTAAAACTAAGAATATCACCACAATTCAAGTATATGCACCAACCACAGAGGCAGAACAGGAAGAAATTGATAGATTCTATGAAGAAGTACAGGAAGAAATTGACAGCACACAAACATAGGATGTCAAGGTGATCATTGGAGATTGGAATGCAAAGGTTAGAAGTAAAGAAGAATCAAAAATGGTAGGCAAATTTGGACTAGGCAAAAGGAATGAAGCAGGTGAGAGTCTGATACACTTTTGTGAAGCCAACATCTTATTCATTGCAAACACATTTTTCATACAACCAGAGAAAAGGTTAGACACATGAACATAACCAGATGACCACCAACAACAACAACAACAACAACAAACCCAAAAAAGGAGACACAAGAGAGTGCAGCAACTATAGGACCATAGCACTGATCTCCCATGCAAGCAAAATCATGATCAAAATTCTGCCACATAGACTCCAACTGTACATGGAGAGAGAAATCCCAGAGATCCAAGTGGGGGTCAGGAAAGGAAGAGGCACTAGGGACCACATTGGAAACATATGATGGCTAATGGAGCACACCAGGGAATTCCAAAAGAAAATCAGCATGTGTTTTATAGACAAAAGCTTTGACTACATAGAAAATGAAAGGCTATAGAATGCCCTTAAGGACATGGGAGTGCCAACACATCTGATAGTCCTGATGAGGAATCTGTACACAGGAGAAAAGGCTAATATCAGAACAGAACACGAAGAAACAGAATGGTTCCCAGTTGGCAAAGGGGTCAGACAAGGCTGTATCCTTTTACCTTATCTGTTCAACCTCTATGCAGAGGTTTTCTTTATGTTCAACATTAAGTCTGCCTTTATTCTTTATTTCCTTAGTAGGTGTTCCAGGTCTGTGAAGTTTTCTGCTAGTATTATGGTGTCATCTGCATATCTTAGATTGTTGATATTCCTTCCTCCTATTTTCTCTCCTCCTTCTTCTGCACCTGGGCAGTTAATTTGAGATGTGGTGCTGGAGCAGAGTGTTGAGATGTCTGGTACTACAGGATTGTTTCTTTGTAGCTTTTATTTATTTGCAACTTTCTCAGGCCTGTTCTCCTCCAGCCCACTCAGTTTTAAATAGTTCAATGTTGTTGTTAACTGCCTTCAAGTCGATCTCGACTCATGGTAACCCTATGGATGAGACATCTTCAAGACACTCTGTCCTCCACTGCTCTGCTTAATTCCTGCAAAACCATACCCATTACCTCCTTAATAGATGGATTATCTGGCATGTGGCCTTCCTCCCTGCTTCCCTCCACTTTTCCCAGCATTATTGTTTTTTTCCAAAGAGTCCTCCCTTCTCATGATGTGTCCGAAGTACGACAGCCTTGGTCATCTTGGCTTCCAGAGAGGTTTTTGGTTTGATCTGCTCTTTGACTCACTTGTTTATCCTTTTGGCTGCCCATGGGATCCTCAACACTCACTAAACATTCTGACCACTCACTCCTGCTTTGCTCTGGAATTGTCTGCAGTATAAAACACTTTAAATGAGGGACAAATGTAAAGAGGATGGCCACATTGACCTCTTGGAATGACTACAGCAAACACTCTGAAGGAGACTGCACCTGTGGGAGCCAGAAGGACACAATTTATAAACATATTTAATTTTCAAGACAGTACCCTTGCTTGGAATTCTATCCTCACCCTGAGAACTAGCAGAGAAGGGACAAGTTATTACACTCAGTCCCAGGCCTGGGAACCTTAGCATAGGAGGATTCCTCTGTCAGTGCATTATGACTAAGATTCCCTCGGATGTAGGGCAATACAGGACAAGCACAAGAGGAGGCACATTTGCTAGACCATCCTTTCCATCTGAATTTGTGTTTGAAGTACCAAGGAAAAGCGTAAGCTTATGAAGTTGTAAACAAGCACAATTTGTGACATTGCATAACAGTATTCATGATCATGGGACAAATATATTAATCCATCAGCCTTAGCTTCCAACTGCCTAACTTTGTAGATTGTGAGCCATCATGAGACCACTATAATTTAAACTCTTTTAAAACCTGCCAGTCTTAAACTGGCAGGATTTTTGCTATATATATATATATATATATATATATATTAGATTTGGGGTTTTTTCCCAAAAATTGTTGGAGCTAAAAATGGAAGAAGTTTTAAAAATATTAATGGGTATAGATTGTTAAGTCATTGCAAAGCAATGCAAAGACTATGGAGCTAAATGATGGAAGGCAACCTACAGAAAGCTATATAAAAACAAAAAGAAAAATGTGAAATTCTTTTACCATTTTTGGATGCAAAAGCACAGTACGAATACTGTTATCCATAACTATTTTAAATCAGTTTTATTATTTATCTATTTAAAGACAGAAGTCTCCTGGTTTTTGCTTTATTTGTAAAATTTGAATAAAAATTCATAAAAAAAATTGGGCTAGACGTAAGATTTGATTTGATTAAACCCATTTTATACACACACAGAGAGAGACACACAGACTAGTCACACTGGAAAATGGACCACATGTTCAGCATGAGAAAGTCCAAACCAGGCAGGGCCCATTCCTTCCAAAGTTTTTGTAAGTACAATATTCCTTTTAGTTTTAATTAGAGACGGCTTCAAGCTATTTCAATTGACAGGCACATGCTTTCTTCATCAACCTACTTCTCTTTCTTTCATGCATTTTAACAGCCTCAGTGTAAACCCCCATTCATTTTACAGAAGCTGACTAGGACAAAAAGAAGAAAGGGAATCCGTCCCATCTGGACACTGTCATGTTCATATCTGGCACCATGTACAAAGATGCTGAGGAAATATAAAATGATAACCATAACCATTTGGTATCTCATACTTGCCAAACCACTTCTAGATGCTGGTATGAACATCATCACCCCAAAGTCAGAAGGAAATACAAAAAGATCACATGGGTTCTTTGTATCCATGACCATATTGCTATTTTGTAACATTTTAACTAATTCTGCATTGATTTTTATTCACATTGCACAACTTTGCTTTCACATTCTATATGTCATGTTTGCTTCGTGCGTGTTGACCCAGTAACTTTCAGTCATTGCTTAATGCAAACCAGTAAAATTTCCATCCATGTAGGCGTAGCAATGTGTAGCATTTCTCACCTCTCTTCTCTACTTTTATTGAAACTGATGACCACTTTTTAAAACTGCCGAAGAAATTACTTCATAATGTTAGTATATGTTTCTGGTAGTCTTGAATATTAAACCATGTCTGAAGTCTTTCTCTTTCTGCTTCTAGTAAATATACTAAATTAACACAAATACAAGATGATATCACCATTTAGGGAAATGCCCTTGGGTTTTTTAAAAACTTCTTTGAATTTGTTATGGATGAGTAAAATTTTCTACAAAATATGGCTCTGTTTCATGGCTTGACATGATGGGTCAGCAACTTTGTTTCCTGTCTTTTACTATTCACACCCTGAGAATCTTACTAATATATGGTCCCACAGAGCTAGTTATGAAGTGATCCATTTATTTATTTTTAGTGTTTCAAGTATTTTATAAAATTAATGCTGAAGGAAATTAGATGATGGTCAAAACAGTGCACAGTAAAGAATCACCAAGATATACAATGCAGCCAAAAATGTTGAGTACAATTTCCAGCCAATGTTAAGCAGCAACTTTATATCTATACCTCAATTAATGAAGCAGATGTTTAACAGAAAATTAGGTTTCAGAGGCAGAAATAATTTGGAAAGAATAGGGATAGGCTCCTACGCCACAAAAAAGAAGTACAATCTAATATAGCAATAGCAAATACATTTCTATACTGCTATATGGTTACCATAGGTCGAGATCAACTTGAGGGCAGTTAACAGCAACAACAAAAACTTGACACTCTAGCTCTGTCCCCAACAATCCCACATCATCATCCAACAGCAAAACAATGTTATTTCAAAGGATTGGAAGTACTGAACAATATTGGAAGTTCATTTTATGTTCATCTGCTTGCAGAAGTAGTCAGGCAAGATGCACTAGTTCTTCTTGATATATGAATGCAGTTTACATCTCACTCATCTCTAAGAAGGTTTGCATTTTTTTAAAAAAACCAATACAGCTTGTAATGCTACATGGTGTTTTGCAAATGCCTTTGGCTGAAAGCAATAACTATTTTGGAAACTGAATCAGGGAACAATGACACCTATGTTTTTAAATATATCCAGTGAGTGTCATATTGCTGGAAGGGAATAGCAACCATTTGTTAAATCAGAAATGTTAGTTCATAATATTGAAACCAAACACATTTTCAAAACAGAGGCCTTCTGAAAAATTCACCTGCTCCCAGGGCTTCCTTAAATTGAAAATGGGCAACTGTACAGTTGTAACAAACTGCAATTTGCATGTATACAAGGTACCTGTGAATTTTCCTTGTTTGCATGCACATGGTTTCTTGCTTAAAGCCACATTCCATGACATTTAGAAGCCTCTTGATTGGGAACTGGATAACGCCAAGGTGGAGAAGAGTGCTCTTAAGAAGGAAAGGAAGAAAGGAAGGTTCTTGTAGCATTAGTCTCAAAGGGGCTATAAGATCTACCTACATATTAATACATTCATTATCGCATACTTAATGCATCTGAAGTGGTCTACAATCATCAAACACTTGCACCATAATAAATCTGTTATTTTTTAAAAAAATTCACAAGATATTTCCTGGGTTTGCTGCAACAAACAAGGCTATTCCTTTGGAAACTGTAATGTACAAGCCATATACCAAGACTGAAGCAACATAAATTCTTACAAAACCTCTATAGCATAGTCTACCATTCATAACTTTAGGAGTCCATACATATATTGCAGACATGAAACATAATCCTGTTAGTGAATTGCAAAGATGGACATTCAGGAACCAACAAGAGAATTCAGATGAGTATTGGGTGCTTCTGATGCACATCAGGCATTTCTGATACTCAAGAAAGGTTATGTTGCACATTGTACACTATTGGGGCACATTAGGCAGTTCTGGTGTACACTAGACACTTCTAGCGAGCGTTGGGCACTTTTCATGCTCATTTAGCTCTTGTGATGTGCATTAGGCACTTCTCATGCTCATGAGGCAATTGTAATGTGTATTGGGCACTTGAGATGCATATTGGACATTTTCTATGAGCATTGGACACTTCTGATGTGCCCCAGTATTTCTGATTGCATTGAGCATTCTTGTTGTGCTCCAGCACTTCCTTGCCTGTGTCTGGATGTGCATTGGCACTCATTGCACATTGGACCATGGTTCATCAGTCACTCCACTAGCAACCATTTCACAGCAGATACTCATAAATTTTAATAACACAGTAGCTTTTAGGTGAATACAGATGTTGCAAAACTGCTCAATTCTGTTTCCTTCACACATAAGTCTACTTGTGAAGATGTAAGCCCCAAGGTGAACTCCAGTCTTCCTTTGTTAAGAGTACAAAATAAACTAAAAGTGAGAAGGTAAAATAAATGCACTACAGAAAGACTGAAGGGCTCAGCTTAAACCTTTCTTAGCACAATTACAGTAATGAATTTGGAGGGGAAGGAAATCCCAGTCCCACTGGGGTTGAGTATAAAGGTGCATGCAGGGGTATAGCTAAAGTGGCAGTAAAATCAGGCAATTGTCCCTTAAATAAGAATTCTGTCCCCCTCCCATGAAATTTCAGTCCATAAATATCAAGCATTGCAGTAACTTTAAACTTCAGTTGTATTTGGAAACAGTTTAGGCATCCAAAAAAGAAAGCAGGCGAAGTTACCAAGGGAATGCAAATACAGCAAATATAAGAGGTTGAGGTGTGAACAATTTTCAGTGTCTAACATCTGCTAAAAATCTGAGGAGTGAAGGAAAAGGAAGGTAGAATTTTATTTGGAGAGACAATGCTCTCATTTGCCCCACCCCTTATGCTGCTGGGTACACCACTGGGTACATGGCCGGTAATAAAATGGATTACACAAGCTGTGAATGATGCCCTTACAAAAGATGCAATTGCTGTTGTTATTTTCTGGCCAAAGAAAAGCCTTGGTCAAGACTCAATACCATTCATTTAGTTGGTTCCAAGCAGGAAGGTACGACCACTAGAGATACCTACAGAGATAAAATGAATCAGCAGATTCTGTGAGCAAAGTGCAAGCTGAAACATGAGAGTTCATGATCTACATGTGCTCTTCACTGTGTTCTGTTTATTTATAGATTGATTCTGATGTGTTCATTTAAAGTCTGGTTCACTGCAGCAACCTGCTCTCAAAGGTTTTCACAGGAGGACTTCAGATATCTTCTGCCAGAGGGATAGCTCATTGATTGTGCCCTTGAGCTCTAGATCTAAGCTATACATTAGAAAAGAATAGATAAAACAGAAAATACCATTATTATGGGTATGTATTGTAGAATTGCCAGAGCAATTCTTATCCTAGGTCCTGAGATTTAAGGCATAAAAATAAGTCCTAGGGAACACTCCTGGTGATACAGTACAGTGGCATCACTATGGAGGTGTGCGGTGTGTGGACCATACCAGGTAACACCCTAAGGGGGGGGGATGACACCACTGCTCCTCAAACATCTACCTTTTGGCAGAAACCAGCTGTGGCATTTATCTGTTTCTGTTTAAAATGCTGTAGGAGACAGTGGGAGTGGGGTGAGGCTCAGTGAAAGGAGAAAAGAGAGGCCCCAGATTTTTTAAAATAACATTTCAAATTTCATTATTTTTTTTTAAAAAAAAATCTTTAAAAAAAATTACATTTTACATAATTCTTACATGGAGATGGGTTATCTGTAGTCTCTGACCATGTCATTGGGATAACCCAGATTTCCCTATCCATGTAGACGTGGTCAAAGATGCTGTAATATTAAAACATGATTGAATTATAAACAAATTACAAACTACTTCTCCTTCTTCTTCTTCTTCTTCTTCTTCTTCTTCTTCTTCTTCTGCTTTTAAAGCACTGTTAAAATCATCTCCCCAAGCTAATTAATTGTCAAAAGCCTGCAGGAATAAAACAGTGTCTAAAACACCTGCCAAATTCACAAAATACTGGAAGGGTAATAGGGACTCTCTTGTCACTCTTGTAAAGGGAGTCGTTTAAATATCTGTTGATTTCTGTGATAGTTGTCACATGTCAGGAGATCATCTCAAAGTGATCTACAGTTATGTAGCTCAAACTTACTGCTGTGCCTTAGGGGCCAAATTTGCTAAGGAAAACTAGCTGCTCTTTTCCTCAACAGCAGTTTCCCTCTGACACTGAAGAGGTTTCGGTGGGATGACTATTGAAGAATGGAGGGAAAGTAAAATTGTCATCTTCATGTCCCACAGTCCCAGGTTCCAAGCATGCAGGGAGCCAGATACAGACTTGTAACATCAGCACCACTATACCTCATGCCATCCATACAGTCACATGAGCCATGACAAGGCTTGTATCAGTTCTGAAATTCCTCTTGAATATTTTACATTTCCTTTGCTATTTTTGTTTAATAATAATGTTTAGCCTGAGCATCCTCCAAGCTTGTAAAGTAGACATTTAGGAGCTTCTTCTTCTTTCCCAATCTCTAGTGGCATTGGTTTTAGGGTGGAGTGGAAGGTTAAGCAAATGTTTGAATCTGTACTGTATTGAACAGATGACATTTTCCAAGACTACATGTGAATCAGACACTTACTGGGTGGGGGTGAGGGCGCTTAAGAATCCTAGCAGAAAAAGAGGGAGGCCTTTTGTTCCACTATTTTATAGCACTTTGCCTTGCCCTTCCATCTTTCCTACATACAGGAATTTTGTAATTTGTAGCTCTTCATAGGCTAGACCATTTCAGTAGAAAACAAATCTCTCATGGCTTCTCCAAACTGGCCCATTTGTGTGTGGAGTGGACATGGAAGTTTTCCTTGTTGTATTTGCTAGCTGTATCTCAGAGATCCAAACAACATTTCTCTTGTTTTGGTATATTTCATGGTAATTCCCATCAACTACCACAGCTTTAAAGCTTTCACTGAATGTAGCATTTTTTTTTCCAGTCCTGAAACATTTCAGAACATTTTGAATTCCAAAGCCACCTATAGTTGCAGTTCAGCTTGTTTTGTCTTTGGTTAGTAACTTCTATGTGCAATAATGTGGGCTATGGGTGTTAACTTTCCATGCTTTCGTGCTCCATTTGAGAATTTCCTGCATCTTTTCCTTTTTCTCTTTTTCTATAGCACAGTTCCTGATTTTTTTTTAAAAAAAGTACTTCTCTTTCACTAAAGAATTTGAGTATTTTTTTCCTATCTGCTAAAAGCAATTTTGCCCTCCCCCCCCCCTTGATTTTGTGTCCCATTAGTCTAGTGCTTTAACATTGGAGTTCTTGGTTGTCATTTTTTTAAAAAGAAGCTCTGTTGCACTATAGCATTTCAGTTTTATTTTTAAAAAACAATAACACCCAATTTCCACACATAGAATTTGGAAGCAGAGAAGGGGAAGGGGAAGCCAACAAGGAGCAGGGCAGGAGAGCAAAAGGAGAAAATTAGTAAGGATGGAATCAACCCCCCCCCCCAAAAAAAATAGAAAAATACTTGTACATTCAGGAGTGTTTGGAAACAGATGCAAGAACACCTACCAAAGCAGAAATAACATAGGCCACAACTTCATAGAACACAAAAACAATCCAGATGAACCCCTTTTCACTCAGGTTTTCATAGTCCTAGGTCTAACTGCACCATGGAAATAATCCAGTTTGACATGGCTTTAACTACCATGGCTCAATGCTATGAAATTCTGGGATTTTTAGTTTGTTGTGGCACCAGAGCTCTCTGACAAAGGATAAATATTTCACAAAACTGTAAATCCCAGAGTTCCATAGCATTGAGCCATGACAAGTAAAGTGATGTCAAACTTCATTATTTCTGCTGTGCAGATTAGAGCTCATTGTACAGCTAGTGTGATGTAGTGGTTTGAGTGTTGTACTAGGACTCTGGAGAGCAGAGTTTGAATCTCTGCTCATCTATGGAAAGTCACTGGATGACCTTGGGCAAGTCACATTCTCTCAGTCCCAGAAGAAGGCTGTGACAAACTCCCTCTGATCAAATCTGGCCAAGATAAATTGGCCTTCAGGTCACCATGAATTGGAAATGACTTGAAAGCACACAACAACAGTTTAACTGCACACACTCTATTCTAGGTTAGGAGTTTAGGTTACAACCAGATTAGAAAGCCCATCAGATCAGAAAATTGTTTGAAACTGCTCTAACACTGCTTCTGATTGGCTGTAGTAAATCTCACAAATCTGAACAACAGATGCACAAATATAAGCACAGGCCTAGTCCAAGTGTTGCATTTGTGGGACACTATATTTAAAGAAAGCATTTTTCATTGCAATCACTTGAAATCCCAGAAGCAACAGATTAGCAGAGGTGAGGAGAGCAGATTCTCCAAAGCCTGGAAAAGTTTCTTTTTTGGACTACAATTCTCAGAAATCACCAACAAGCATGGCAGAAAATGAACTTTTCAAAACCCTTAGAGTGTTTATCCTCCTCCCCACAATTAAAAGTGGAACACATAATAAAATAAAATGATCCTATTTGCATGATTTCTCAATCTGCATAATTTTAAAATTATAAAACTCCACAAGGCTGAAGAATGTGTATTTCCTTGGTCCATCATTTGAATGGTTGATGAAGAATATTAGGGGTTTTTAAGGGTAGAATACACATAAAGTTAAACATGAATGTGGTTTTAAACATCATTGAAATGCTAGTGCTTTTAATTTATTTATTTTTAAAATGAAATCTGCAGTCTGCTTTTGAAACCAAGACTTTTGTTTTTCAGATGTCAGTCATCATAGAACATTTCATAAACACAACCAGGAGAGTTTATACAGATGCAGCTGAAGAATTCAAAAATGAAATCCTGGGAGAAAACTCCAACATTCTTAATAAAATATTGTTCTCTAAAAAGCAACTGCTCTCCTATGTTTGTGTTCACAGTGCAAGGCAGGACAGAATTGTAGCCTGTTGGTGTTTGACTTTACAGTGTCTGCTAAATAGCATTTGATGTGTACAAGTGAATTGAAGAAACTTCATTTCAGCTGCTATCCCATGCTAAATGAAGCAAGCAGAAGAAGATTGACTAACCTCAATAGAACAGCATATGCTTTGCATGAAGTTTATCCCATGTTCAACCCCTAGAAACTCTAGTTTTCAAAAGGGCAACAGGTTTGCTATATCTCAGGCATCACTCTAAGTCACTGGTTTTCATGAGTCACCTCTGGGTGACAGATGAGAACTCAAATTATCCAATTTTCATGGGGTCAGACAAGGCTGCATGCAAACCTCCAGGCCAGCAGAAACTTTTCTAGCTAGTTCTGCAGGCTGCTTCATCTTGCAAAGGTTAATTTATTTAACTGAGTACAGGTTGAGTTTCCCTTGTCCATAATGCTTGGGACCAGAAGGATTTTGGATTTCAGATCTTGGAATATTTGCATATACATAATACGATCTCTTGGAGAGGGAATCCAAGTCTAAACATGAAATTCATTTATGGTTCATATGCACCTTATTCCCATATATATATATATATATATATATATATATATATATATATATATATACACATACACACAAATACACACACACAATATAAAAAATATAATTAATTAAGAGCCCTGATCACAGTGGTTAAATGCCAGTAGCCCTGGTCACAGTGGTTAAATGCCAGTACTGCAGCCACAAGGTTGTGAATTCAATACCAGCCAGGGGCTCAGGGTCAACTCAGCCTAGCATCCTTCCGAGGTCACTAAAATGAGTACCCAGCTTGTTGCGGGCAATCAGCTTACAGTTGTAAAACACTTAGAGACTACTTAGTGTGGCAGAAGCAGTATATAAATGAAGCTGCTATTGCTATAAAATGTTAAATAATGTTGTGCATGAAACAAAGTTTGTGTACACTGGACCATCAGAAAGCAAAGGTGTCATATCTCAGTCGCTCTTGTGGACGATCTTGGATTTTTGAGTGTTTTGGATTTTGGAATTCCAGATAAGGGATATTCAACCTGTATTGCAATAGGGAAAGAAACTTATTTCCAAGCAGGAAATGTGTTTCTTCTCTCTCTCGCTCTCTGTTTGTTTGTTTGAACAATTGTGGTTGCTGCTTAAGACATCAACAAGACCTGTCCTTATGACAGGGTTTGGCCCAGAAATCTTAGTGATGATCCTGACCTGGCAACTTTATGAGAAAGACTTCTAATTCGGACAATGGAAAGCTGCTACTATTGAGTCATGGCTTAGAATAGGGGTGGGAATAATGCAGTCCTCCAGATGTTGCCAAACTGCATCTCCAAGCATGTATCACCTGTGGTTGTGCTGGCTAGGGTTGGAGGGACATGTAGTGAAATAATATCTGGAGTGCTACATGGTTTCCATCCCTAGATGAACCTATAGGATAATTTTTGATCTTACAAAGGTTCAGAATTGGCAGGATTCTAAATCAGTACAAGTTATATCCATATGTTCCATGATCTTACCTGTGTTCCATTCTGGAATTTTGCTGCTGTTGTTGTTCTTGTTGTTGTTGGGACCTTTAAGTAATTTCTGACTTATGGACACCCTAATCACAGGGTTTTCTTGGGCAAATTTATTCAGAATGGATTTGCTTTTGCCTTCCTTTGAGGCTCAGAGTATGTGATTTGCCCAAGGTCAGCCACTGGGTTTCTGTGCCTAAGTGGGGATTTGAATTCTCTTTTCCAGAGTCATAGTCCAATGTTCACCACACCGGCTCTCTGCTGCCTAAAAAATACAGTTGTCCCTCCATATCAACAGATTCAAACATCCACAGCTTGAAATGTTTTTTAAGTATAAATTCCAAATAGGAAACCTTGATTTTTCCATTTTATGCAAGGGATGCTTTTTTACTATGTCATTATATTTAATGGGATTTGAGCATCCATGGATTTTGGTATCCATGGAGGGTGGTCTTGAAACCAAACCCCAGTGGATAACAAGGGCCCACTGTACACATAACTTTATTTATTAGGGCAGTCTGGTTTGATGTTTTCTTCCTCCATTCTCTCTCATTTAAAACATCTTTATTTTTAATATCACAAAAAATCCATAAATGATCCCCTTTCCTGCCTCTGCTGTGCTATGTCTTCTGACACAAATGTTCAATAGCACTTGTATGCAATTTGGAATTGTCAGGGCTGGTCAATGGCCATGCTATGGGCAGGGAAATGCCAGTGCACCTCCAATGATCCAGGGAAGAGAGAACGGGCAGAAAATTCAATTTGAGTTTCCAGTGGGAGAGCTCTCCTCCAGCCTTACTTCCACCATGGAAAGACTGCAGTATAAAGTTCAGGTTCCTTCCCTACCCTCCAATATTGCACAGATGATAAGCAGGACACATGCAGACAAGCAACATCAGAATGTGGTCAAGATGGCAAAAATTAGAAGTGAGGAAGACCAGACAAGCTAGGAGAGGCTGCAGTAGTTTCCTAAAAGAAGTTTTTGACTTCTTTCCCCTATACAGAAAAATCCATTGCCAGATGATTGCTCCCCTCCCTCTCCAACCCGGGCTTGTTAGAGATGTCCCCCACCCATCCTCATTTTACAGCCCCATTCATTATAGTACTACACAGCATTATACAACCCTATAACTCTATAATCCCTCAAGTGCAATAGTGAGGAGACCAGTCCCAATTGTATAGTGCTTTTTGGGGTGGGGGGAATGCTATTTTAATGCCAGTTAGAAATGCTGCTATAAGGCTGTAAAGGGAAATTTCATGAGGAAGAATTTTTGGATGGACAATAACCTTTTTTGGCCACACTTGTAGCTTACATCACTGGGTACTTAAAAATCTTCCAACCAGATTCTGCCCAATTGAGAAAGGACTGGTTTTACTGGTTTGCTGCCTGAAGTGAAGAGCAAGATACTTCCCCACTCCCGTGAGTCATGTATAAAAACTGACTTGATTGCCACTAGGATCTCACTTTAATACTGGTGATGGGATAACAGCATCCTTGGAGATTATCACACACCTTTTTTTCACCTAATCTGGGCATGGGCTGGGCACAGGCTTAAACGAGTGAAAACAGATCTTATTGCATGACTCCGTGCCCAACTCAGCCAATCCAGACTCCTGGCATACTTTTTGAAGAATGATACTTTCCCATTCACCAGAAAAGTATGCCAGGAGTCTGGATCAGGTTCGCAATGCAGCTGAGTGGGACATGGAAGTGTATGATAATATCCGTTTTCACCCATGCCCAGCCTGTGCCCGGATCAGGTGAAAAGAGGTGTGTGATAATCTCCCTTCACTCCAGGCAATAGATCTTATGGCAACAAACTGCTCTGTCCTTCAATGTGGATTAACTAAGAGGTTCAAGAAAGACTTTGTTGCCTGTGACAATTGCTACTTGAGGCAGTTGCTCCACTCTGACCTTGTCATTAACCATGGTTCCCAAGACAATGATATACACAAGATGGCCAGTGATCTTAAAGGACAGGTAGATATAGAAATAAGTGATCTTAAATGCAAGGTAGATTCACATGGCAGGTAACTCACATGACATTGGGTAACTCAACACCTAAAGTTGCTTTAAAGTAAATAACTAGCATCCGTGACTTGTACTTGGAAATAGTAATTCAGTGGTAATCCAGTGGCAATGAGAATCTATACTATCTGTACTAGTTCTAGTTTCCAAGTAGTTTATAAGGACAACCCCACAATGAGTGGCATTACAATAGTCCAGCTGAGATGTAATGAATCAATGTAGAACTATAGCCAAGTCTGACTATGCAAAGACAAGGTGCAGCTGACACATGGACAGAAGCTGAGCAAAAACAGCTGTATTTAATTTCAGAATTAATAGATCCTTCCAAGCTATTGTTCAATATGGAAGCAGGAAAACATGGTAAATAAATCTGTCCGTCCCTATTCTGATCTATGAATGAAGAAATGGACACTAGTGTACAATGGTAGAGGCAGGCAGAGGTATGGACATCACTATATGCCCTATACACACACACACACTATATGCTGTTCTGAAAGCCTTTGTGGCTGAAGAGCAAAGTATAAATACTCCAAATAAATAAATAAAATAAATAAATAGATAGGCATAAGGACTCTACAAATTGATGGTAGCTGTGGCATTTATGATCACTGTGGTGGACCACCCCATATAAATGTAATGATTTTGTTGTTATGTGCCTTCAAGTCAGCTCCAACATATAACCACTTAATCACTGGGTTTTCTTGGCAAGATTTAGTCAAACAAGGTTTACCACTGTCTTCCTCTGAGGATGACTTGGCCAAGGTCAACAAGTGGGTTACCATGGCTGAGAAGGGATTTGAACCCTGGTCTCTAGAAGTCCTAATTCAGCATTTAACCCTCTGTAATTTAGGCAGATCAGCACTTCTGAAACTTTTGTCCTTAAAACTATTTGGGATTCAACTCCCCTAATTTATTTCCACTGCTTATAAAATATTCCCCAACTGTCCTGATCTGGCAGGGACAGTTCCAATTAATCCTCTGTCATCCCAGTTTTTCATCTGCAATCAAAATGTCCCAGTTTCTCTCTCTTGATCACACTTTCCCTTTGGTTTACTTCATTTACTACAAATGAAATTCAAAGTAGTGCGCAGACATTTAGTTCAGCAGCAAGAAGAGAAGAGGAAGGGAGGGCTACAATCTTGTCCTTCCCTGTAGGTTCAGGCAAATGCAAAGGAGGGTATCTGAGCTGGGAATCAAACCCTGGTCTCCGAACCATAGTCCAACATTCAAATCACTTAGCTCCAAAAACATAGCACAGGAGGCATGCAAACATTTGCTTAAATTTTCTTATCAGTACAATAGATCAGAGTAGGAAAGTTGAAACCCTCTAGATTCTGTGTTGGCAAACCTATGGTATGCATGCCATCTCTGGCATGAAAAACATGGGAAGACAGGAGGGTGGGGGAAGAGGAGGAACAGGCACACATCTGCTCCTCCTCTTTCCCCGCCTTCCTGTCACTTCAAGTGCCTCTCCAGACAGTAAAAGGCATGAGAGAATGGGGCAGAGGAGGAACAGGCACACATCTGTTCCTCTTCTTCCCCCTGCCCTCCTGTGCCTTCAACTGCATCTCTGGAGAAAGCTGAAGGCCTGGGACGGAGGAGAAGAGGAGGTCTTTCTCCCTAATAGGCAGAAGTCACACACACACACACACACACACACACCGCCCTAGGTCCTGTCCTGTCCCCCGGCACTGGATAACACCCAGTGCCAGAACAGCTTTACGTTTGGGCACTAGGTCTCTAAAAGGTTCACCATTTCTGCTCTAGATGTTGTTGGACTTCAACCCACATCAACCCTAGCAAATATACCAAATGATAAGGAATGCTGGTGGTTGCATTCCAACAGTGTTCAGTCTCATCTCTTAACTATGTGAATATTAAAAACCTATTATCTTATTTGGTAGAGGTTATCCTTCATAAATAGTCATCTTTGTACAATCAAAATAACTAACAACAATGCTCTGAGCCTGCATCTGCACTGCAGAAATAATAATTATTAGTTTATTTATTATTGTATTTATTTATATCCCACACTTTCCCCAAAACTGGGACTCAGAGTGGCTTACAAGATTAAAACAGTACAATTAAAAACATAGAAAAGTGTTAACATTAAAAACAGAATTAAATTATTACAATAATAAAACAGATTACAATTTAACATTTACAAATTACAATATTAAAATAGTGCAGTTTGACACCATTTTAACTACCATGGCTCCATCCTATGGAATTCTGCTATTTGTAGTTTGTTGTGGCACCAAAAATCTCCAACACAGAAGGCTAAATATCTCACAAAACTATAAATACCAAAATTCCCTAGCATTGAGCCATAGCAGTTAAAGTGCATTATTTCTGCAGTGTAGCTGCAGCTTGAGATGGCAACATGAAACTGCTGTTTGATCTATTTATTATTATTTCAAGGCAATTTTTTCTTAAAACAATAGATAACCATGACTAGCAATTGTAGCCTGATAATCTAGCCTATAACCAATTAGAAATGTCATTCATGTTGTTAACACTCAGTTTGTCATGAACTTAGCAGCAGCTTTATGTGTTTTTCTAAATCCAATTTAGACTCAAAATATGTTTTATTAGCTGCAGACAAGAATATTTAAATTCAAAATATTTTTTTAAAAGTTTCATCTTTTGAAATGGCAAATGGCCATATTCAAGCCATATGTTGGCTACTTGGATTCCGCCCTCCCCTTTCTCTTGTTCAAAGCCTGCTTAAAAAAAAAAAGGAGAAAGTTGACACGTCTCAGTACAAACCTTTCTCTGTTTCTTGAGAAAACAACAATAAAACACTCTTTGCCTTTTATCCACATCTGGCTGCAGTAGAAACAGTGACCCGTAGAATTCAAAATTTCATACTTCACTGCTGCAGGCTAGCATCCAGAGGTTACTCTTGCCCATGTTTATTAAAGATCGAGCCCTGTCAGGAGGAGAAGTGCTTATTGAGAAAACACATGGAGTTCCTGTTTCCAAAAATCATGGAATTAAGCAATGATAAGAGGCTCTCCCACCCCAACTTATCCCCAGTGGATGCCTGAAAGATTTAATGAAGAATAGCTGCTTGGTTAAATGCCAAACAAAAGTAAACAGCAATCCTGGATACCCTTACCTGAGACCAAAGCTGATTGAATTCAATGGGACTTACTTTTGAGTAGACATGGAGATGGTTGTGTTGCCAATTATTTTGTGCTAAACATTTCTTTCAACATTGTCTCTCCCTCAAAACAACAACAACACATGCTTGTTCAATTTTCTGGGAAAGAATTTGCTCTTAGGAGAGTTTAAATCATAGTAGAAGAAAAAAACTAGTGAAATTCTCATGGATGGGGTGGTGGGTACTTGCTTGACCCCTAAATGGTTGATGGCTGTTGGTCCATCTCTTGCCTTTCATTGTACATTCCTCTCTCCAGTGGTCCGTGGTCACCCCAGCTTCCCACACTTCATTTCAAGCCCAGGGGAACACACCAGGAGGTAACTTCTCTCTCACAGGGCTTTTTAGAGTTCAGGAAATGTGGGCTGTCAGGAGGCTGCAGAGTGATGGAGAGATGTGTAGTAGAAAGAAAGAAGTACACAGTCGCCTTTGCTCATAGTGATTAGTTAAATTCCACAACACCAAAAGACATTCCAAAGAATGAAGCAGAAAAACAGAAGGTACCTTCGTAGAAAGGGAAATACTCAAAAGGGACTCTGGAGGCCAGGGTTCGAATCCCTGCTGAGCCATGAAATCCACTGGGTGACCCTGGGAAAGTCACTCTCTCTCAGTCCCAGAGGATGTCAATGGCAAGCCCCCTCTGAAGAAACTTGCCAAAAAACCACACACATCTATGATAGGTTCACCTTGGGGTTGCCATAAATCAGAAATGACTTGAAGGCACACAACAACAGCAACAGCAACAACAACAACAACAACAACAACAACCCAGATCCTATCTGGTTTTGGAAGATAAGCAAGGTCAGTCATGGGTAATACTTGGATGGGAGACTGCCAACCAATACCAGGTGCTATAGGGTATATTTCAGTAGAAGGAACTGGCTAAACCATCTCTGATTATTCCCTAAGAGCACCCTATGAAATCCATAGGGTCAACAAGTCAACAGATGACTTGAAGACAAACGCCCACACACACCACAGCATCTTCTTTGTGATGAGTGTCTCTTATGTTTCTTTACCTACATAGAAGTTGTATTCCAATACATCTGGAGGTCACCAGGTTGGGGAAGGCTTCCCTAGAACTGGAGAATTATTTACGCAGTTTACAAAATTAAGAACATAACATACGGGCAATTTGCAAACCATTAAATTACAAGACAGGGAACAAAACAACAGAATAATGAAGTGCAGATCAGAGTTCTGTCACTGGAAGGGCATCAGGCAGGTAGGAACCTTGATGGCTTACTTGCAGAAGTAGTTTATGTTGATTGTTTTTCTCCAAGGGTGCGTATTTCTTTCCACATTCAGAAAGAGCAATCTGGGGAAAAAATCCTATGGCCACTGGGACATGCTACTAGAACCATAGGAACTTATCTTAAGACATGTGGCTGAATTGTACACATTGAAACACATCCATACCCGATCATAAATGTTCAACCTCAGATGACACAGATAAATAGAACTGGGTCCTGTCCAGTGATATAATGGTAAATTTTGAAGTGCAGTTCCTCATCATGACAACACACACTATAGCAGGGGTCAGCAACGTTTACAGACCTGGGGCCGGTCGCTGGTCCCCAGGTCTTCCGCCGGGCCAGGGGGGGGAATGACAGCACGCATGCTCATGCACACACACGCAGCCCTCCGCCACTGCCGCCGCGAGCGCTACTGCTGTGCGCCTTTGCGTGAGGCGGTGGCAGCGTGCGTGGTGGCAGCGGGGGTGGGTCAGCGGGCCAGGTGAGGCCCATGGGCCGTAGGTTGCCAACCTCTGCACTATAGCAATACTCCCAAGGAAAAATCCACAAATGCAGGCAGCTGTATTGGTCCATACAGGTGTGTGTGCACATGTATAAACAATTTAGAAGCTTAGATCAGGAGAAAGCATTTTATACAGCTCTCAGGTCTTGTCTCTCATGACCAAACCACCCCAAAAATACTTTGGATTACAACAGGGATAACAAAAACATATTCATAACAATGTGCAGTTGCTGGGTAAATCGATTTCATTTCCAGCTGTTGTAGCGGTTGCAAGTTTTAACACAGAGAGAACAACAGAGT
Organism: Phrynosoma blainvillii; assembly: GCA_026167975.1. Taxonomy (NCBI): domain Eukaryota; kingdom Metazoa; phylum Chordata; class Lepidosauria; order Squamata; family Phrynosomatidae; genus Phrynosoma; species Phrynosoma blainvillii. The sequence goes on along the minus strand of JANUYF010000004.1, from coordinate 222,151,425 downwards.
TAAAGGAGATGTTGAAGGGTGGGTCAACTCTGGACAAAATACTCTGGGCTGCTTGCTCCTGGAGTATTCTGACTCCGAAGCTGCTCCAAATTCCCCCGTTACCTCTGAATTCTGGAGTGATGCTGGGCAGCTGTTTACACAGTGTCCTGCTGTATTACCATTTGCTACCACTGGCATTAGCCACTCTCTTTGAGGTTGAAAACAAGGCACCCAGCATCAATCACATGCTGGGCATCTAGTTGTGATCTCAGAGGGAATGACCCAGGCCAGTGGCAGAGGCACCAGGTGGCACAGTGGGATGTTGTGTAAATAGGGTTGCCATAATTCTCTACCACAAAACCAGGGGAAATGTAGGACAAAGTGTAGGCCCAAATGTATGCCAAAATGTATGCCAAAATGTAGGACATTCAAGAAAAATGGCGGGCATGACCAACTAAAACCCAAAAACATTAATAATATATATATATATATATATATATATATATATATATATAAATTCATGCTATGCCTCACCTCCAGCCCCAGGGAGTCCTTGCCCTGCTGCCTGTGCCTCAGGCCCAGGCAGGCCTCCCTGGCCTTTCTGTGCTACTGGATCAGGATCAGGGAGGTGGAGGCAGTGGCTGAGGAGGTCCCAACCCCCCATCCACTCAGCCCCAAGCGAGACCTGGCACCCTTGCCAGGCATCGCAGGCCATTGCCATTGCGCCAAAGCACAGCAGGAAGGGAGGCAGCAGCTGAGGAGGCCAGAGGCCCCAATCCCACCCTCAGCCTTGCCAGGCCTTGCAGGCCGCTGCTACCACCATGCCAAAGCAGAAGCGGGACATCCTTCTAAAACCAGGCCAGAACATTCCCAAAGGCTGAAAAATCAGGAATATCTCGGCCAAAACTGCGATATGACAACCCTATGTGTAAAGAACTGCCCAGCATCACTAAGAGTGATCTTGATGTTCCTGGAAAATCCCAAGCAAAAGGTCACATTTTAACATTCAATTTAAGGGAGGGATGGACCAGATTCAGTGAATTGCTGGCCTGCCCATGTGAAAACTGTTCACGCTCGAATCATGGCTTTGGCCTTGCATCATGTGGACAGGATGATGTGAGGGCAAGGGGAAAGTGGTGTTAAAGCCCATGTAGACATGCCCATAGTCCCTGCTACTCAAAAAGTCATGGGGCTTTAATCCAGCAAGCCCTCAATCTGTTTTGCCACTAGTGCTTTCTAAGAAGGCCAGCAATACAACTACCACCAAGCAGGTTGTTCTGACCTTATTCCCAAAGCCAAAACTAATAATTAAGATAAAATAAATATAAGTAATGGGGTAAACTCAAACTAAGTAAATGACAGAATCCTACACATTCCTGGCATCTCTCTCTGTTCTTTGCAGTTCATTCTCCACAAATCTAAATAAAATGCTTTTCTATATATTTATTTACAGTATCACATAGTTTGATTGCTCCCTGATAAACTAGGCAACATCTTGCTACCATCAAAAAAGAGAAAGCATTCCATCTCAGAACAGTAGCCTCATGTATATGAATTATTATGAATGGCAGTCCTATACACAGTAGATCTATTCTTCTGCCATTTGAATATGTTCCTTGATGAGCCAAAATGGCTTCATCAAACAATGGAAGCAAGTGAGCTTCACTAATACCCCCTAGGAAATTATTCAGACAACTCCTCAATCCATTTAAAAGAGAGAGTGAGAGAGAGAAGAAGAAGAAGAAAAGACCACTTCTTTTCCATTTATCTCTGCATTCCTGCATTACATTTGTTATTGGTCCAGTTCATAGTTTGCTGAGAAACATCTTGTTTTTTTTAAAAAATATAATATGGCAAGCCATCAAATTTATGTAATATTTGTCTCTCTTAAAAGTTATTTTGAATTCATGACAGTACACAGGTTTTTTCCAGTGTAATGTACTGAACATAAACACCAAACTTGAATGTTGTCAATATATATTGTAATTAATACTTTTCAACTGAAATTGGAAACATTTGAAATTGAACAATGCATATTTTGATATTGCATTGCATGTTCTATCCCTCCATGATATGAAAGCAGTACATAGTCCAAAGTATCCCCCCTCAGGTCTGAAATATAGGCAAGGTTAGAGAACCTGTGACCATCCAGATGCTGTTACAGTTTATACAAGGTATAACCCTAAAGCAGGGGTAGGCAACCTAAGGCCCAGGGGCCGGATGCGGCCCACCGAGGACTTTGGACCGGCCCCAGGCTGGTCCTGCCGCCGCCGCCCCCCCGCCACCGCCGCCCACTATGATGATATTGATTATTGTTGTTATTACTTGTTCTTGGGGTTTTCTTGGCAAAATCTCCACAGGGGGTTTGTCATGGCTTTTCTGGGGTTGAGAGAGTGTGCATGCATATTTTTTTAAATTTTTAATTGTTTTTTAAATTTTTATTTTTATTTATTTATTTATTTATTCATTCATTTATTTTTGGTGCTTCGGCCCCCTAATTGTTTGAGGGACAGCAACCCGGCCCCCAGCTCAAAAAGGTTGCCTACCCCTGCCCTAAAGGCACAGATCCCATCTGATCTTGGAAGCCCTGATTAGTACTTGGATGGGAAACTGCCAATGGATACCAGGTGCTGCAGGGCTAGCAGAACCACCTCTGTTTTCTCCTTGCCTAAGAAAACCCTATAAAAGTCATTAGGTTGCCATAAGCTGACAGGTGACTTGAAAGCACTATACACTGCATAAACACACACACACGTAGAACCCCCACTCTATCAGTGGATCTTACATAAGTTTTGACTTGCCAAGTTTCCATTGATTGTCTACTTTAGCTAATTTAGCTCTTGGTAGGCATGAGAAATTGCTAAGCATACAGAAGATTCCTGTCCTGGCTACAACCAGCACTGTGGCATTCCCAGCACAATCACATTTGGTTGTATCTGTTTAGTTGGTATGATCTAGTAATTGTGTCTCTCAAAATGTTGCATTCCAAAACAATGGCATCTTATTCAGTAGAATTTTGTTTTTTGTTTTTTAAAAAAAAGTTATTTGATTACCCTTCTATTTCTTGGAAAAATTAGTAATGAATCATCTTTGCTCTTTTCTCATTCATTTTTTAGTTGACTAACATTAATTATTAGTTCTCTTAAGTGCTCAACTCCAGGGAACAAAAGAAAAAAGAACAAAAAATGCACAATGAACTGATTGCATAAACTGTCCCCCAGTTTAACACAGATGAACTCTCTGTTGAGGCCAGATATTATAAGCCAATACATTTGAATTTTATTCTTTCTTTTGCTTTTTTGGAGTCTTTTGGCTAATTAAAAAGATGCTTTATTGAAAAATTGCTGTGTGTGTGTGTGCTCATGTACACTAGAATGTAGTCACTTCCACAACCATCCCTTAACTATGTATCAATATAGGATCCATTTCTCAATATATTTTCATTTCAGATAACCTATAGCAAGTGCAAACTGATCCCCTGTAAATACTCTTCAACTTTAAAATAAGAAATCTAATCTGGTCCTTTTCAACCACAACCTTTTCAGTACATCTCAAGATGAAGGTGCTGCTAAATCCCTCCTCCTACTTCTTTTTTATGCTAAGATAGACTAAACACAACTCTTTTTCTGAAAGATATACAGTCTTGCTTTAGAAGCTTGTCAAAGATACACTGTGGGGCAGGAAATGAATACACAGGGGCAGTCCAAGGTCTCCTACTACCGTGTGATACCTCCCCCCATTGTCTACCACCAAAGAAGAGTATGTGTTGACAGTGATACCCATCTCATCCTAAACCCTAGACATAAGAAGAAGAGATGACATCACTCGCCACCTTCCAGAGAATGAAGGGACAACAGAAGCAGCCATGACCTCTTCCTTCTAAGAAAAAGATGAACCCTCCCCACACCAGCCCAAGAAGGAGTAGTATCCAGAGATGCTCACCCTCTTTTATACCACAGAAGGAAGAGGAGGAGGACATGGTGGCGTTGGCCTCACCCCAATCTCACACAGAGGAGGATAAGGATAAGACGATACCACCCACCACCCACAGACACCCACAGATACCCACACACACACCCCAAGGCTGCATCCACACTGCAGAAATAATCCAGTTTGACACCACTTTAACTGCCATGGCTTAATGCTATGGAATTCTGGGAATTGTAGTTTTGTGAGACATTGTGGTCTGGTGTCACAGCAAACTACAATTCACGGAATTCCATACCATTGAGCCATGGCAGTTAAAGTCATGCCAAACTGGATTATTTCTTCAGTATGGAAAAAGCCCAAGAAGACAATGCAACCATGATGCCTCCTGGGACTAGGCAGCTAGCCACACTGGGTAAAAGAAAAGTTATTGTTTCTTTTGTTCTGCATACTCAGAGGACACCCGAGATACACAGGAGCATATTCGTAAGGTGAAGGAAGAAAGTTTTTTTTAAAAGGAGTTTATGGTCAGTGACTTCCTAGATGTGCATAAAGCAGAGGACAACAGAGCCACAAAATCTTGAAGGTGCCCATTGTCGGGACAAAATAGAGATACACTGCAGTTTTGTGGTCATGTTTTTCCAAGATTTGCTGGCTTCCTTTCCTACTTTCCTTAGAGGTTATCTCTAAATATCTCTAAATTGGCAACTGACCTCCCAGCTTGAATGCAGACAGCTGATTCTGATAACCAAGTTTACAAAGTTCTTATAGCCAAACCAATGTACCAGCCAGAACATCTTAAGTGGGAGAACCATGAATTGCTCAGTCTTCTGTGTAGCCCCCAACTCTGTTCTTACATGACCTTCTGAGTTGCTATTTACCTTTGGAGCTTTGATCTTCTGATCTGGGATGACTAACCTCTTCCCCATCTGTCATGATACCTGTTTCAACTGGCCCTTTGTGCTTCATCTGCCTGATCCAGTGAATGATTTCCAGGTAGTATGAAACCATGTTTATTGCATACTAGATTTTTTTGGGATTCCCATGCTGACTGGAGTATCATGTAACCAGCTCAAGTTTATTATCCTTCTGATCCTCATTCACCCGCATTGGAAGTGAATCCCAGATGTAGCCCAGAAGAGTTAAACCTGAGCAGTGAAGAAGAGGAACTGATGAACATGTCACTACCTTTCTCAAACAAGAGCGAAAACATATATTTGTGGAGGAGGGGCTGATCACTCCCTTTTCTTTCCTTCTTCACATAGTAGGTGGTACAGATAACATTTAAGAGGGAGGGAGATTCCATCCAAGGTGCAAGGGGGAAAACTGATTAGAGAGTTCCAAAGAAAGTGTTTGTTGGCAAATACTCACAGGTGGTTTCTTTGTCAACTGATTGGTCACCTAAAAAGGGCTGTGTATTAGGTTTAAATAGGGATTTTTCAAAGGAGAAGATCTGAGTAGAATCAGAGCACAAGAACAAGTGGTACAAATTATTAGGCTTTGGGGGAAATCCCCAGTTTATGTGAAATTCCTTTTACCTGCTACTCCCCACTGATATCAGGTTGAGGCGTTTGATAAGGAAATCCCCATGAAGTCCCTTTCCTGTTATAATCTAATAAATATTTTTATGACCTTATAAATCATAAAGTACATGTTCTTGATCTGTTACTGTCTGCTTATATTTGCATGTGTTGTATTCCCATGAGCATAAACTCAAATTAGCATATTTGGAGCCTATTGCAGTGTTAGGAAAAGGTAGGTCAGAGATAGGAAACCTGTAGCTGTACTGATGTTGTTAGATTCACACTCACCAGAACAGTGCTCTAATTGTGAAAATATAAAAAATGATGCACTAATCCAGGGGTCAGCAACCTACAGCCCCCGGGCCAGTTCCGGCCCAGGTCGCCGGACTTATCGGCCCAGGCAGACCCCTGCCGCCGCCGTGTGCCACCACGACGGTGCATTTTCACCTCCATCTGGCCAAGTGTGCCACGGCCGCCATTTTGTTCTCCAAAATGGCGGCTGCGACTCGTTTGCACATGTGCAATACTCCTGTGCATGCACAAACGCGCCGCAGCCACCATTTTGAAAATCAAAATGGCGGGTGCGACATGTGTGGCAGCAGCGGCGGCAGCAGCTCGTGGGGGGTCGCATGCGGTGGCGGGGGGCCAGTGAAAGGAGGACTTCGTGGGATTGGCCCAGACCTTAAAAAGGTTGCCTACCCCTGCACTAATCTAATGGGACTGAAGCCCAGAATAGGTAAAGAGATAATAAATGAATACCTAGATATTACAAATGAATTTAAGTCTCCAGGGTGGATGAATCACATCCAAAAGTCCTAAACGAACTTACAAATATATTCTCAGAGCCACTGTCAATCATGTTTCAGATTTCTTGGAGAACAAGAAAGATCTGAGCAGGCTGAAGGAGGGCTTCTCTTTTTCTGATAATTATTGTTACAGTCCACCCTCATTATCAGCTTGCCATTCACGGATTTAACCATCTGCAGATGGCAAGCCCCCATTTTACTTAATGGTGGCGCATGCATGCGGCTGCGCTAGTGGGCATGTGGGCACACCATGCTGTGCTGCCACTAGTTTTAATGGGACTTGAGCATGCATGGATTTTGATATCTGTAGGGGTATGTGTGTCAGTATGAATCCCTCACAGATACGCAGGTCCAACCATATTACTGTTCATTTACAGTCATCCCTTCCCATTTGTGGGGGATCTGTTCTTCACACACACACACATACGAAATTGAAAAACTGTGGATATTCAAGCCCTATTCACTATAATGGTGGTGTGCTCCCATGTACAACTCTGTGTATGCACCGTGTGTGCGTGCATCATTTTGTCCTTCCTGGCTTGCTGTCTGTGGAAACTCAAAACTGCAAATGGGAAGTCTGTGAATGGGGAGGGACAACTGTATATTCTGCTTTTCTCCCAGTAATGAGACTTGAGGTGGCAAACAACATACTTGAAAACAATGCAGACTGAAAGCTATACACATTAATAAAAGTATAAATATAAGAATTATTTTAAAAGGAATTAAACAATTAATAAAGTTAAAACAGTAAACATTAAAATAGTAAAATTTATTAAAAGACTATATACAAACATTAAAGCCTGTACCACACAGCATTAAAACCATACCCCAGTCAGCATAAAATGTTTTGACTTACTGATGGAAGGGCATCAAGGACAGGGCCTCCTTACAGAGAGAATTCCAAAGTTGGGAACAGCTACCCCCTCTCTTCTTCCCACCAAAGAAGTGTAGGAAAATTGTGCCTTTCTAAACAGTTCTAGAGATTTAATGGTCTCATAGAGGGAGACAGTCCTTCAAAGTTACAAGCTTGGCAGATCTGGGAAGTTCTGGGATGCAGTATATTTTGATTTCATTATATTCTTATAAGACAAGCTAATGAACTGTGGGCTGGACAATCTTACAGTTAAGTGGATTTGCAATTGGTTGATGAACTGAACCAAGAGAGTGCTTACTAGTGGTTCCTTTTCATCCTGGAAAGAAGAGACTAATGGGCTGCCTCAGGATTTTGTCCTGGATCTGGTATTTTTCAACATCTTTATAAATAACTTGGATAATAGAACAGAAGGCATACTTATCAATCTGCAGATGACGCCAAATTAGGATGGTGGCTGAATGGTAGCTAATAACCAGGAGGACTAGATCATAATTCAATGACCTTGACAGACTGGAGACCTGGACCAAAACTAACAAAATGAATTTCAACAGCAGTAAATATAAAATACAATATTTAGGACAGGAAAATGAACAAATATAGGATGAGTGATACCTGGCATGAAAAGAATACACATGAAAAGGATCTAGGGGTTTTAGTAGAGCACAGACTGAACATGCAATTCAGCAGCCAAAAAACAAACAAACAAACAAACAGTACAGTTCTGGGTTGTATCAACAGGAGTATAGTATCCAAACTGAAGGAAGTACTAGTGCCGCTGTGTTCTGCTTTGATCAGACTTCACTTGGACCTCTGTGCCCAGTTCTACATAACATAGTTCAGGAAGGATATTGGCAACCTGAAATGTTTTCGGAGAAAGGCAACCAAGATGATCAAAGATCTAGAAACCAAGACCTTTAAGGAATGATTCAGAGAGCTGGATATGTTTAGCTTGGAAAAGGGAAGACTGAAAGATGACATGACAGACATTTTTACATATGTGAAGGGGTGTTGTATAGAAGATGGAGCAAACTTATTTTTCTGTTTTTCCATAAAAGAGTACACAACCCAATTGATTCAGATTATAATTAGATTAAATATTAGGAAGAATTATTTATTTTAGAACCGTTCAATAGTGAAATAGGTTGCTTCAGATGTTGTAAGATTTTGGGCCTCGGCAGACGGCTTATTGAGCCGTCTCCGAGGCAAGGAAGAGGAGGGGCAGCCGCACGCGTGGCACCCCTTCCTCTTCCCGAGGTCGTCCTCGGAGCCGCTGGCCCTCCGCATGTCCGGCGCTCCGGGGACAACCTCCCGCCGCAGCGACCGCACGCGCTGTGGCGGAAAAGCCAGTGAAAGTGCGCCCGACGCTTTTAGGGCACACTTTCACTGACTTCTGAAAGGAGCGCTATTTTTGCGCTCCTTTCAGAGGCGCCGACGGTGCACCGCGCTGCGACTGCTCCAGTCCCGCGGCACACCGTCGCAGGGCGTCTTGGACGCCCTCGTCTGCTTCCCCCCTTTCCTTCTTTTGATGTCTTTAAACAAAGGTTGGATGGCCATATCTCAGGAGTGCTTTAATAGTGTATTCCTCCACACAAAGGGGTTGGGCTACATGACCCTTGTATTCCTTTCCAACTCTATGATTCTGTAATTATCTGAAGCAGCATCAGCATGTTGCTTTTTTCATAACACCACATTCTGGGTAAATCTGGATGGAGACTACAGTGCACATAGGAGGGAAAGTTTAACCCTTCCCTCCCCAGCTCTGATCTTTCTCCATTTTGCAAACTGTGCACTCCTCATGGACTTTTGATCTTGATCTGAAACACATCCAATCCCACACCTTGATGTCATTTCAAGCAATAAGTTTAAAGTAATTTGATTAGTTCTGTTGTGGGAATTGAGGCAATTTCTGAGGTGGTCAGCAGATCATGTATTTTGTACCACAGGCCAGAGGGCTGGTGGCATTCCATTTGTCTTTCTTTTGCTAAAAAAAAAAAAAGACAAGTAATTAAAAACAGTGATTCTAGCTAAACTGGAAAGTACAGAGTTACTTTTAAAAACTGGAATTGAAATGACAACTACCTACATTTTAGGGCTGTAAGACTATGAATTTTAATGAATTATTTTTAAAAGTGAGATGTAATCAAATATCCATTTGTTGTTGCCTTTGTTAAACAACCCTGATGTTTACATATTTTATTCCATCATTGTTTGTTTGCTTGCTTGCTTGTTTATGTACCTACAGTGCATTCACAGTGGGTGAGTGGATGATCTTATTAGCATCAATGGGATTAGAGGGCAGCAGTAAACATCTAGTCTGACACATTGCACCAGGTGAAAGGTGATGGGGAGGAAAATTATAAGTTTATGAGCATGCTTCACCTCCTCTTTCCAACACTGGCACTCAACTCACCTACCCACCTCCACTTTAATGTAAGGTTTGCTAATTACTCTGGGCCAAATAGGAATGTATCTTCTCTTTTTTCCAGTCCCCCCTCTCTATCCTACAGTCAAGCTAGAAGCATATGCAAAATGGACACTGGGTATGATTTTTAACAACGTGGTCACTTGACAAATAGTAGGGAGAGAAAGCTATTAGGGAGCACCATTAGGCACCCATTTGGTGATGGTGGGGTGTCTTGATAGTTGCACTAAACTATACTTTTGACCAGTACTGAGGAGAAGGGGCAAGGAGAGACAAATTCCCAGGGCCCTGTCATTTGCTGAACCTGGGCTTCTGTAATGAAAATACAAACAATACATTACAAAACATTGGTAACAAGACAGCCTGGAGAGAAGCTATAATATCTCTTGCTTTTTCTAGGCATATCCATTGTTGTTGTTAACTGATGACAGACAATTTCAGCTCATGGTAAACTTATAAATGGGAGACCCCCATTATTCTAGTACAAAAATATCTTAAGGTTTGTATGTGATTTTTCATTTTTGCTTAGATATGAGAACAGTAATGAAAGTTTTTTCATTTTTTTTTCAGTCTTTTTCACCCTAAGTAAACCAAAATCACTTAAAGCTTGTGAAGCAAAACTGTTGACATTTGGTTTTTAGGATGGGGGGGATGATCATGCATCTTGCTCCACATCCCAGCACCAGTTTTTAGCAACCTTCCCCCTGGCCATGGTTCCAGAAAGTGAGAGCTGGACAAGTGGCTGTGTTGATCAGTCTGTTTTTTAAAATGTGAGTTGATTGACCTGTAGGCCAGCCAGTCCTCCTCATTGCAACATGCTTGCTATCTCTATGCTTTACAATAAATTCTGTGGAAATAAAACAAGCAGGTTGCAGTCAGGTTTCAATTTTGCCAACCTTCAGCAATATCCCAAATTGCAGCTTGCCTTGACATTTCGAGTTTTATTTTGTTTGGGGATTGCTCAGTGCATTGAGCACATGTGTGGCCCACCTTACCTGTCACTGGTTAGCCATGGTCTCTTTTTTTATCATAGTTGCCAAGTGAGCAGAAAAAGCTCCCTTGGGCCATGGGTTGTCAGATCATGTTATTCCCAGTCTGGCAAGCTCCATACAAGCTCTGTGGTTAGAAGTGTGAATAAAAAGATCCAGCCCTCCCAACTGAAAGATTAGTCAGCCTCTGTTTATTTACGCAGCATTATACAGTCCTTGTTTCATACTTAAATTCATAGGAACAACACCATATATTCAAAACGGATGCCAGCTGGTTGACATAAGCATCCAACATCCTTCCCACTTGATGTGGACTGAAATGAATGGAAACATCTTTCCTACACATAATTCCAACCCACCCAGAAGTTCCAAGTTCCTCAGCTTTTCAGAGATTCGTGTTTTGTTTCACCCTTTCTTTTTTCCTTCCTTCTTTCCTTCCTTCCTTCCTTCCTTCCTTCCTTCCTTCCTTCCTTCCTTCCTTCCTTCTTTCCTTCCTTGAAGAAATCCTGCTTAGCAGAAATCCTGAAAAATTCAATAAAAGTGATTGCTATTTTCTCAAATATATGTTGCTTGGATCTAAACAGATCCTTGCCATGTTATACCATGGTCTGGCTGAGATATTACAAAACATTGGTAACCTATCCAGGCTGACTCCATAGTTCCAGCCCTTGGGCTCCTCTCATTAATCTTGCCTTTTTACCTTCAGAGTCATTCCTTGGATCTGATGCTCAGGCCTCAAGATGACCGCTATGCTGGACAAGTGGCTGTGTTGATCAGCCTGTTCACTGTGGTAAAGTGTGACCAATTCTTAAATGAAAAAGGTCATACACAGTTGTAGAAAGAAAAGCCAGTTATATAACAACCAAGTATATATAACCTCCCTGAGAAAGCCAACTTAGGGCCTAAGCAGACTGCCAGAAATAGTGCACATTAAATTGAGGCACTGCCCTTGCTCAGTGCTAGGGAATCATGGGAACTGTAATTTATTGTGGCACCAGAGCTCTCTGACAGAGAAGGCTCAATGTCCCAGAAAAAAAATACAGTTCCTATGATTCCCTAGCACTGAGCCAGGGCAGTGCCTCAATTTAATGTTCACTATTTCTGGCAGTCTGCTTAGGCCTATAGAAACCCAGGTCATGGAAATCCACTGTGACCTTGGGTAAGTCACACTCTTTCAGCCTCAGAGGATGGCAATGGCAAGCCCCCTCTGAAGAAACTTGCCAAGGTTTCCCATGATAGGGTCATCTTAGGATCTCCATAAGTCAGAAACAACCTGAAGGCACACAGCAACAAACTTTCCAAACACTTTCCACATTCCTGGTTACCAAAACTCTACCTAGATCTTATCAGTTTCTAACTTCCTAACCAGTCTTCACTCTGGCTGTATCCACCCTGCAGAAATAATCCAGATTGACACCACTTTAACCACCATGGCTCAATGCTATGGAATTCTGGGAATTGTAGTTTTGTGAAACATTTGGCCTTCTCCATTAAAGAGCTCTGGTGCCATAATAAATGACCAGTCCCCATGATTCCGTAGCATTTAGCCTTGGAAATTAAATGGTGTCAAACCAGATTATTTCTGCAGTGTCGATGCAGTCTCTGTCTCATTGAGATTTTTGAACTTCAGATATCAGAATTCCTGATGGTTGGCCAAGTTGGCTGGAGCTTCTGGGAATTGAAGTCCAAAACCTTGGAGCACCAAAGTTTGGGAATAACTGCAGAAGTATAATGTTCTTCCCATAGCGTTACTTCCGCAGCATTCCATGAGCAGCAGCTGGCTTGCCCATCTCATCACTTCACAAACAACCTTCTTCACAATGGGTGCCCTATCCTGCCACCTGCCATCTTCCTTGTTCCTTTGTTAACTTTCCCCCTGGCAGGAGTTTACTCGCTGGCAGAAAGTAAGTCTTTAAGAAGCCACCCACCATTTTCCCTACAGTGCCCTTTAGTTTATGTCTAATTTAGTACCAATATTCAGGCACCAAGACAAACCCACAGATGGAACAGCTCCAAAACCATTGTATAGGCTTCAAAGGAAGATAGCTCCAAGTGCTCCCTGAGAGTCAGCAAAAATCCTGAGAGTTATACCATTATTTCTTCTTGATTCTCTAAAACTATAAACTCTTAGGGGAATATTAACTGTTTCCCTGACATGGAGCTGAGTGTTCTGTTTCATTGGAACTGATATTGTCATGTTCAATGTCATGGAATGTTGATGTGTAGGACAGGTTTTCAGTTTACTCAGAGCTTAGGAAAGTTACTTTTTAGGACTAAAACTCCCAGAATTCATGAGCTCAGATAGCCAATAATTTTTCCAAGTTCTGGGTCTATAATCTTACTCCATAATTATCTAACTAAGCTCATGTTGCCACAGACAGTGTTTCTGCTTAGAAATCCATCTGGATATACAATTATCCTTACAGAAATCATAATATTGACATTAAATCATGATAGAAATCAGGCTATTGGCACTAAACATTACAGTTAATTAAGAAAGTTATTTCTTGAGATATGACTTTCTCAAAAGGAGAATGGGAAGAACTGTGTTTCTCTTTGTCCCAGAAATCAGGTTAGTAGCTAGAATAGCTTCATAACTGCTGAAAGATTCTACAAAACTGCCTTCTTTATTTCACAAACTTTATACGCTTTCCTTTCTTCATATAAGTTGCAAGTGCATTTAGCATAAATCAATTTAGACTAAAAACATTTATGTATTAGATCAATTGGACTTGTAGAAATTGGAATTTGGAATTAACTGGTGGCATATAGAAAATTATATCAGCTTGGCACCACTTTATTTTATCCTTACATTGGTAGAGCAAAGCCCTCATAAACATTGTTAGTGTCATGTATTTTCTAAACAATGATGCTGTTATTTTTTTATCTATATTTCCCCATATCTATGCTATTCTTCTGTATTTTTCTATCTCATTTGACAAACAAACAGATGTCCCTAATGTGGTATTTCTGAAGTTTGTTTCAGTATCTGATATGCAGGTCAATTTAACTTGAGTTGTATTATGGAACAGACACAGTAAGTACTAGGTAAATGTTTACCTAGCATTGCCTCAGCATCTTACCACATTATTCTCCATGGAGATAATAGGTCAACTTTAGTGTTGTGCCATCTGAAAGCATTGCTTCCACCATTTTTTTCTCGTCCGTATTGCATGACAATTATTTTGTTTTGTTCCAGTTCTCTTCTGCATTTTACAATTTGTACTTGCTACAGTGAAAGAAGCTAGTTTTAAGTATTATATTTCTTTTATTTATATCAACACGAAAGGGAAACCACAAGTCTCTGTGCTTAATCTGACTGCCTCCAGAATTAAAGAGGGAAAGGATTTACTGCTGTTAGCTCTGAGCAAGTGAAACGGGGAATAATAGCAGGAGTTTTAATTCTGCTCAATTTCCTCAATCCTCATTTTTAATTTAACGTTCTTGGAGCTACATAACTCATTTGGAACTTCTTTCACACTGTACCTTCCTCGATGGAGGCACAGGTAAAGGCAGTTGTAAAGTTGCCTGGCCAGCACTGTTCCTGGTCAGGAGATTCCAGAGCCAAAACCTGAGACTGAAGGTTGACCCTTTGTGGTATTACAGGAGGCAGGCTCTGGTAAAGTTACAAGAGGAAGTCCCTGGTGATGTCACTAACCATGATACATTAAGCATCAACAATAGTTGCAGCATATGCCATTCAAATTAAAAAAACAACAACCACATACCAATCCTAACAGCTCCCAACTGAGCCATGTGACTCAAGCAAGCCTTCAGCTGTCCAGCTCAGTTGGGGTTTCATCTAAACCTCATTCTTCCCTACTGGAGGAGAGATGCCATGAAGTCAGATCACAACTGTGAACCAACAAAGACCAATGATGTCAGGAATGAGAACAGCCACCACAACATCATCTGGCTGCCATGGATCTGTGCCTCCCAATAAAGGTTCCCCAACCTAGGTTGCATTTTAGCCTAAGAGACCCCAAAACTGAGTAGTTCACACAAAGCCTGAGATGAAATAGAATTTAATAGTAACTTCAGAACTTGAAAAGTTTACTTTTAGGGCTACAACTTCCACAATTCCCTAGCCAGCATGGCCTGGACTCTTGGAGATATAGGGCCTTTGCAAACTGCCAGAAATAGTGCAAACTGAGTCCACTTTAATTGTCCTGGCTCAGTGCTAGGAAATCATGGGAATTGTATTTTTTTCTGAGATATTGAGCCTTCTCTGACAGAGAGCTCTGGTGCCACAATAAACTACAGTTCCAATGATTCCCTAGCACTGAGTCAGGGCAGTTAAAGTGGACTCAATTTGCACTATTTCTGGCAGTCTGCAAAGGCTCATAGTCTATTTGAATGCCTTTTCCAGTCTTTGGTCCTCTACAGACCAGCCCAAAGGACCAGCCTGGAGACAGAGATGGGGAGAGGCAGCCACACGCCGGCCACCCTAACCCCAACCTGACAATGTCCTCACACCGCGCACTGTTACACATGGTGTGCAGCATCACAACATCCTCCCAATGCAGCGTCCTGACATGCTGTGCTGGAAAGGGCGCTAAAGAGCTGCATGCCAGTTCTTAGGGCACCTTTTTGCGTCTCCTTTCAGAGGTGGAAAAAGGGAGGATTGGGGCCGCAGTGTGTGGTTGCTGTGGTCCCAATCCATGGCTAGCAGGAACGACCCAGAGCCGTCCATCTGCATAGCCCCTTTGATACCCAATCTTGTTCTTGATTTGGGCAGAAAGAGGTGCAAAGGAAAGAAAGAAGTGGGTAGCTTTACAGTATATCTACTCACATGGATCCTAAAAGCAAAAGTCTTCATTTCATTTCCTACCACAGACACAAATAGCAGAAGAACACACATCTGTTTGTATTACATGGAAAGAGAAACTGGGAATTTAAATCTTAATTTGCATCATTCTTGCACGCAAGAATGAAGACATTCCAAACTTTACTCTAGAGAAGATTATGACATGTTTTTGTATTATCGCCCCCTTAAAAAAACATTTCAATATTTTCTGTAAAGATTTTGTGAAAGGTTTTTGTGTGCAAAAATACTGCAAAACAAGTATCTTGAGGTGTAAGGAAAAAATCCTTTGCAGTTTTTTTTAAAAAAAATCTTGAAAATATGCTATACAGCACTATCCTTTCTTCCTTCCTCCCTTCTGGATGGAATATTTTGAGAAACCCTTTCTTGTTGAAGATAAGAAAATTTGTAGTAATACACCTGTCCCTCTAAATTTGTGGCTTTGACTTTTGAGGATTTGATTATTCACATATTTTATTAATATGTTGTCTCTAGGAATATCTAAGTCCTCTAGCACAACTCTATGGTCAATTTTAACCAAAAGTTGCACTGAGGGACCTAGAGATTCCTAGAGATAACACTCCACTAGGCATTTGTAGCTCCTCTAGCACCATTCTATGGTCAATGTCTGGCAGATGTTGACCACAGAGTTGCACTGGAAGATCTAGAGATTCCTAGAGAGGTGTTCTCTCAGGTAAAAACATAGTGGTTTTGTTATTTGCAGTTTTTCCACATTCACGGGAGTCCTGTGTGCCTAACCCCAGTGAATGTGGAGGGACGAGTGTAGCTTATATCCACAAGGGGCACTAGAATATCCCTCTCCTTCTGGACTATTCAAGATAAGCAGATAAAGAAAAAGGTATTTTTCTGCCCTCCTTGCCACACATCCACATATCTCTGCCCCACCCTTTGAAAACCAGTGATTGCTAATCTCACTCATCAGTCATTTCCCTTCTTGTAACTCTCTTCCATGGGTAACATTCTATGTTGTTTATATAGACAGAAGGGTTTGTGTGTCTGTGACTCTGGAGAACAGGATATAATCCCTGCTTGGCCACAGAAGCCCACTGGGTGACCTTTGGTAAGTTACACAGTCTCAGAGGAAGGCAAGGACAAACCACCTTCTGAACAAATCTGGTCAAGAAAATCCTGTGGTCAGAAAATGACTTGAAGGCACACAACAACTAGAGAGATACCATAAATATTATGTAAGGAATACAGCATAGATTGTTGGAGAGTGCTCTCAGACAGATGGCCCTTCAGTAATGATAGAATTATGCTTGCTTTTGTATGTGGAGACTTGAGAGCTTGGTATGTGGTCCTTTTTAAAGGCATATCTGGGTGGCAGCTGCCTTTTTTATTTGTTGTGGAAAGAAAGTAGGCTTGGAGGTAAAATACTGAAGACATATATTTAATTATTGTTGAAGAAGTCTCTGGCTGACCTTAAAAATATCATCCTTCCCTGGTTCAAAGAATCTGGGCCACTGTGATAGCAATGTCAACACCTCATCCACAGCCAGCTGCTTTCTTAGAGAGCAGAAAAACATTGGTAGACAACTTATGAGAAGAAACTTTTAGGGATGTAATTCTTCGCTAATTTTCTTTCTTAAAGGCAGTAATGAGTAATTTTAGTAGTTTTCTTCTTATTGAGAGACAATCTCCCAAAAAACCTGCACAGTTTTCAAAGATCTTTTGCAGTTTAGGACTTCCTCTGCACAAAATTTAGAAGTGGTAATTTTGTGCAGACAACATGCAGAAATTGCTATTTTTCCTCCACAGAATTGCTATGCCACTTTTCAAACAGAAAATGCTCTGTCCATAGTGAACCGTGGTGGCACACCCAAAAAAAAATGTAAATTTTGTGTAGTATAAGTCCTGAACTGTATCAATTTTTGTCAATTCAAGATTCCCTTTGTCAAGGTTTCCCAACACTGAAGAAATGTGTTTATCAATCTTTGGGGGAGAAGGCAGTTTTTTTAATATTCTTTCCCTCCTTAGAATCTTCGGATTTCACCCTTTGGAAGGAGAGAGTATATTAACCTATCCAAGGTCTGCATTTAATAACTCAGTATCATTGCCTTTCTTCTGACAACTCCTACAGGTGATGGTAGCTGCAGTTCAAGAGACCCCTTGTACCTTTCTACCCATCACCTTTTGCTTGCCCCTGTATCACACTGTCCTTTGGTACAGACACTAGCACCTGGCTCTCTCTGGCTCCAGTTCTTCTTCTCTGGCCTGACAGGATTTCCAGACAAATGAGAAGCAGACATTATGTTTAATATTTTTAAATATTCTTCCCCTCTCTAAACTCTTGAGGGCTTCACCCATTTAGCAAGGGCAGAGAAGAATAGCAGAAGCCAGAAAGGACCAAGCATTCCTTCTGTCAGTGTCCCTGTGAACAGTGGAATCACTAGGATTGGGATCACTCCAATGTGGTAACTCACACTGTCACTCCCAGCTACCCCCACCAGTCAGGCCTTCTCTGCAGTATTGGGAGTAAGGTGCTATCGCTGGACTTTCCAGGCCCAGGTTCCAGGCTCTTCCAGGATCCCTGCCAGACCCAGAAAAAATCCCTTTCTCACCAGTGGCCTCTCATAGGGGTGGGCTTCTGCTGCCACCCAGCAGCTCCACCAGTGAGCAGTCACCAGCAGCCCCACTAGAGACAGAAGGCAGCCTTTTTCCACCAGCAGACATTGGCAGGAATGGGCTACTGCTGCCCCCCCCCCCCCCCCGCCCAGTAGACCCTTCTGGATCTACTGCTCTGTCCATAGTGAACCTTCTGGATCTGGCAGGGTTGCTGGCAGAGGTGGACAGCAGAGGTGCACTGGCTGGTGAAGGGAGTAGCATCCTGGGACAGATGGGAGCAACCAATTCACTGGATGTTCACTCCCAAGGTGTCAACTAATGTGATTAGCATTTCTCGCACACTTCTAGTGACACCCTACCCAGCGAAAAGACAGGAATACAGCGGGCATGCAGCTATATTGTTGTGGAAAGAAAATAGGTTTAGAAAGTATGCATAGAAAGGTAGAAGGGGTCTCTTAAACTGCAACTACAATCACCTATATAAGTTGTCAGAAGAAAGGAAATGATGCTAAGTTATTTAACACAGACCTTGGATGAGTTCTCATACAGATGCTGGTAGTAGTAGTCCAAAAAAGTAACTTTCCTGAGCTGTACTTCAATGTACTTCCAACAAAAAAGAAGTTGAGCTAACAGACCATGTTTCAATGTGCATGGGGAGAAAAAACATCAGAGAAAAATGTGGGTGGGGAGGAACTAAAACCTCTGCAGCAAAAGCCAAATAACAGCTGGTCCATAACAGGCTCCATGAAACATCTTCAGACATCATACTGTATATTGAGGGATGAGGGATGAGGAATATCCTGATTCAATTGCATCTGCTTTCATTAAAACAATCTGTTGAAGGATAAATGTCCCATTACAAACAAGAAAAACATGGTGAACAGGGATATTAGTACCCCAAAACAGCCAAATTTTTTGGCCAAGTAAGAGGTAGGAAGAATTCTGCAAGGGGTCTCGTTCACTACTGGTTATCAGAGGTTGCAACTGGTTACCTAGGAGGGGGGTAAAAGTGCCTAACATGCAATTCTGTACCAGCCCCATGGTGTTTAGTGGGGCATTTAGGGGTACACATGGCTTGATGTACAGTTGCCCTTCCATTTTAGCGGACTTGAAGTCCATGGTCTTGATTATTCCCAGAGGGGTGATCCCCATTGGTTCAAATGGCCCACGCACCCACAGAGCACGTGCAGAGCCACACACAGAAGTGCACAGCTATTCAATAGGGCTTGAATATCCACAATTTTTCATTTTCGCAGGGTGATGGGTCCAAAATAGATCCTCAATGAAAAAGAAGGGGTCACTGTACAAGGAAATAAAATCCCATACATAAAATCTCTCTCTCTCTCTTAAAATTCACTAAAATTATGAAAATGCATTAACAGTGGCAATCCAAAAGGTCCAGAGTATGAACAAACAATAGAAATAGCTCACATAGTCAGACCATTAAAACTATCCAGATGCCCAGGAAAAGAGTAGCATCTTTGAATGGCACCAGAAAGATGACATGACTGGGTTATGCATCCAATTAAATTCAATGGCAACTGCTTCTGAATAAAACATGCTTAGATATGCACTATAAGATTCAAAGTGCCGAGTCTTCCAAAGATATCCCCTCTAGGAATCTGTTGTTCCTGAGCACTGTTATATTGAAGTGCTGGCATTTTACCATCTTTGATTTGCATTTTAGAAAATATGTTAATTTGTCGCTATGGAATTTTGCTAAAATTGACTTCAAAAGCCAGCTTTTGTAGATCTCCTTTTCTAACTATAATATTATACTCTGACAAGTGACTAGGAAGCACCTCATATTCCTGGGGGGTGGGGAGAGATTTTTTTTTTTTTTAAGTATCAAGCAACTCTCCAGACAAGTTTGTTTTGAGCATATGTTCATTAGAGTAACTACCAAAATAACTACTAAAATGCTAAAGGAAAATGTTTCACTTTACACTGGTTACCGCACACATTGATTCAAAGCAGTGGAAGAAGGTACAAACCAAAATATTATGCTGTAGCATTTTATTATATTTGGTTTGTTTTTAACTCTAATGTATTTATATATCATTATACCTCAATGGGTATATATGTATCATTTTATTATGATTCAGTATTTATTTAATAACACACATGCGTGTGCACACACACACTTTCTCTTGATAACTGCAAATAAACACACACATCCAGTACAGTGTTCCAGTGTTTGTTTTGTCCCAACATAAACACTTCAGGTAAATGTTCTTGCAAAATGTGAAATATCTTACAAGTAGAATTCTTTGTTTGTTTGATTTGTTTATTTTTATGCCACTTTTCTCCCAGAATGGGACCCAAGGCAGCTTACAAGATAAATCAAATTGTCAAGGCAAAAATTGAACAACAACCAGTCCCATGTCCACCCATCCCCATATACAGAGTCTAGGAGATAAAAAAAAAAGTTTGATATTCTTTGTAAAACATAAAAGTAGCTTTACCTACAAATTACTGCTCCATAATCGAATACATGGTCCAACAGAGGAGGGGAAGGGAGGGAAGATTAAAATGATACAGAAAGGACAGTCGTCGGGTGGGGGAGACTAACAGGAAGTCACAATAAATATATGATGTGCCCAAGCCCTCTAAAACAACCTACATACAGATTGTGTCTCCCTTATCTGAAATGTTTGGGACCAGAAGTGTCTTGGATTTTAGAGGTTTTTTTGGATTTTGGAATACCTGTATTTGTGTGGGGTGTGTGTGTGTGTGTGTAAAATAAGATAGATACCTTGAAGATGAGACTCAAGTCACTTCTTTAGGAGCCCTGGTGGCACAGTGGTTAAATGCCTATACTTCAGCCACTCACTCACAGCCACAAGGTTGTGAGTTTGATCCTAGGCAGGAGCTCCAGAGTTGACTTAGCCTGGCATCCTTCCGAGGTCACTAAAATGAGTATCCAGCTTAGGGGCAATTACCTTACAGTTGTAAACCACTCAGAGACTGCTTAATGCAGTATGAAGAGGTATGTAAATGAAGTTGCTATTGCTAAGTCTAAACACAAAATTTGTTCATTTTTCATGCAGACCTTATACACATAGCTTGACGGTAATTTTATACAATATTTTTAATAGGTTTGTGCACCCTGTACCATCAGAAATCAAAGGTGTCACTATCTCAGCCACCTATGAAAAAAGTTTTGGTTTTTGGAAAATTTCAGATTTTGGAATTCTGGATAAGAGAGACTCGAACTGTATTAGCAATTAGTGAGTATAGATATACAAAGATTGCTAACAGTAACAAATATCTATCTCCCACTTATCCCGGGTACTAATTCAGATTAGCAAGCTGGTATTTTGGATTGATTTATTTATTGTTTCCTTGTGGAAAATATTGTAAGAAATTAAACTTGATATGTGAAATATTTCTTTCAGAGGACCTATTTATGAGGTGGTACATGATAGCCTAAGAAGTATTCCAGCGTTTGTTAATGTATAGTTCTTCACAAGGTTTATAAGTGATTATTACTTCCCACAGTATTTCTTGGCTGTTTTAGGGTTGTTGGGTTTTTTCTGGGAAATGGTAGTTTTCTTTCCTTTCCTCATGGCATGGAGTATCTTCACAGCTCAGCAGTCTCCATCTTTCCCTCCCTTTTGAGCCAAAAGCAATCAAGAAGTTATGCTTGTCTTGCATTTGGCACCACAAAATAGAATTTAGTTTGAAATCTGGTTCAAGGATGAGGGATTTGGTCTAGGATAAAGCACTTGTTCTAAGTGGAGTTATGTCCTGTGATGACAAATTGCAAAAGATCTGTGAGGAAATGAATGAAACAGGACAATGTAGATTTTATTTTAAAATTTTCCAGTGCACATGAAAATCTTGCTGCTGTGCTATATATAATCACCAGGAGGGAAAGATGGAATACTGCATGGAGAACTACATCATTAGCACTTTGTAAAATATGGATATTGCCTAAAAATACATTCTTTGTAGATGCAAAACCAGACATAAGTTGACATGGACCACCAAGAAGAAGAAAACATAATAACTCCTGCTTATATTAGGTTTCTGTAGTGAGGTCCTGAGTTGCCACCATTGCCTTAGTCAGTTATATATCCACACCAGCCCGTATCTGGCATTCAGTGATGGATTCAGACTCTTGTGTCTGAGCCATACATCTCTTCCATGGATCTAGAAGATGTTAACTCTCTGAAATTATCATCACACTTCAGTCCTTACATTTTCTTCATTCCTTAAATTGTGCTGAAAATAAAATACATTTAGTGCAAACTACTGAGCCATTCCAGACAGAACACAGAAAACTGAATTAATTAGGTATTAAAACTGAAATATGTCAGGTGGTAAATTCTAGTCTGAGTGGCTTGCAACCCAAGTCTTGCAAATGTATAAGTAGTACAGGGGGCTGTTGGTAGGAGTACTTCATGAATGCATCACACTTTCCAGTTTTAAATTCAAATACTGCTCCTGCAGTTTCTCACATATCAGAACCACAAGACACGGAGGGTTCCGGCAGTAGCTCCCAAACTAATTCTCTGGTCTTCTACATCTTTAACTATCATGGCTCCATCCTGTGGGATCCTGGGATTTGTGGTTTGGTGAGATATTAAGCCTGGTGTGTCTCTCCAAACTACAATTCCTAAGATTCTGTAGGATAGAGTTGTGGCAATTAAATTGGTGTCAAACTGGTTTATTTCTGCAGTGTGGCTATACTCTCTGTCACCCTGAGTAGATGTCAGAGCAGCTGGGCTAGAAATTCTGGTGGAATCATGAGAAGGCTGGCTGGCACAAGACATTTTGTTGCCTGAAGTGAAGCGGCCGACAAGGCACACTTTTCAAAACCTGTTAAATTACTTTGTCATAAGAAATCGAAAACCCCACAAGCACATTGTTACAGGCTGAGTGCTGATTTGTGTGACATTTTTAAAAATTTAAGACCTAAAGCCAGGATAGTAAAGGAATAGTGTGTCTGTCAAGCAAAAAATATAAAGGTAGTATAAAGTGTCCAGCATGTATACCTCTGTGTGTAATACTAAGAATGTCGGTATTGACTAGTTCCAGGCAGAAAGCCAGCCTAACATAAACAAAATGATAAGCTTGAAAGAAAAACATAAACAGTGAATTGACTTACAATGAACCCAAGAAAGAACAGCTTTAAAGGGTTATTAGGTCAGCATTAAAGGGTTACTAGCCAATGCAATCTGATGGAAGGCAGCCAAGAACTAGTTGTCACCAGGTGTTACATCATAGAGGAAAAATCACTTAAATTTTAGCTGGATAGGAGGAAAATATTGTGTGCATAAGCAGAGGCCACTAAAGATCTCTGAGTTGATTGGACAGAGAAAGGCTGGGAAGGATATAAAACTGTCCCAAAAGAGTGAAACTGGAAGACTGACTGCAAGTGTTCATCTCCCCTGTATGAAGACAACTGTTTCCTAACAGTTTTGCTGTTCTTAATTGATAAGACCCAGACCATGCTGGTAGATAAGAACCTCTGCTCTCAAATGGCCTAGATATAATGCTTGGCTGGAGTCCTGTTGGGGAGTTATTAATGAATAACCAGGAGTTATGCATTTCTAAACTATATGGTATTCACTATCCTTATACTAATTGTAGTTTAGGAGACACGTAGGGACCATAATAGTCCCCCCCCCAATCCCCACTTACCAAGATGCAGCCACTGCAATCAATGGAATTCTATTTCCTTGTTGCTTAGGAAGCAACTGACTAATGTTTCTAACTTCCATCTCACAGGTGATCTCCAGTGCAAGGGGAAATTGCAACAGAGATTCCATTTCTGCCTGTTACAATGAAGATTGCTCATGAGAGGGAGTGGGAATGTTAGCTGCTTCTTGAGCAACAGAGGAATGGACCCTCATTGACACTGCAGCTGCTTCCCAATAACTGGGGATGGGGGCATCTGTACTGAAATTCAATGTATAGCTCCATAGCTACGGTAGTTACTCATGCGTACCTACCCAGTGGGATTCTGTTCCTTATCTGTTTATTAGATAAATGTCATATACATTTACATATACATGCATGCATACATACATGATTCAAAAAGAATGGTGCAAAAGTAAAGCTGTTTTTATTTGGGTTTGTGCCATTCTTTTTTAATCACCTTGTACATATGATGTTGTTGTGTGTATAGTAATGCCTGTGGCTTATTCACAAATATTAAGTTTAAGTTCCTTTATGCATTATGCATATAAATGCTTGCTAGGGAAAAGTAGAAGATATAAAGGTTCATTCCTTATGATATGATGTACCTGTAATGTAATAGAGGGGTTAAGAACAATAAATAGGGCTTTTTGGGGGGTATGTCCATAGCAAAAGAAAGAATAAGGAAATGGTAGGGCCACTGCACAGAGAAGATGGAGAAATTCTAACAGGGGACAGAGAAAAGGCAGAACTACTCAACACCTTCTTTGCCTCAGTCTTATACAGAATAAGTAAAGAGGAGGTACAAGAATACCTGGTTAACCTAAATGAATTTAAGTCTCCAGGCCCAGATGAACTACATCTAAGGATATTAAAAGAACTGGCAAATGTACTCTCAGAGCCACTGGCAATAATCTTTGAGAATATCTGGAAAACAGGAGATGTCCCAGCAGACTGGAGGAGGGCAAACATTGTCTCCATCTTCAAAAAGGGGGGAAAAAAGAGGATCCCAACAACTATCACATCAATACCAGGAAAGATTCTAGAACAGTAGTTTTAGAAATTGTAGTTTCTTCTGAGACATTGAGTTTTTTCTGAGACATCTGGTGCCACAATAAAGTACAGTTCCTATGATTCCCTAGCATTGAGCCAGGACAGTTAAAGTGGTCTCAAGATGGATCATTTCTGACAGTCTGTATAGGCCCTAAAAGGAGTAGAAATTTGTTGCCCTTTCAGGATACACAGAATCTGCTACTGAAGTGATTGTTTCATTTCATCCAGCTTTCAAAAATATACCTCTCATTTATCTCCCATCACTGGAACTCCATTTTTTTAAAAAAAAAACAACTATTATTCTGGCTTTAGAGGATCAGCTTTCAAAAAATATATGTACCTCTCATTTATCTCCCATGGCTGGAACTCCATTTAAAAAAAATACTTTCTTTACCAAATCTATATAAGAAAATCCAAATTCTGTGAAAACAGGTAAATTCTACACTCTGTATAGAAATAAAAATTGAACTTCTTTTGAATGAATCCAGTATTAAACTGAGAGACAGATTAAACCATGCTGGGGCCCTAGATATCCCAGCCATCAAGAGACAGCCCAACCTGCTCCCCTGATTCTGTGGCAGTTTTTGTTTATTTGTATTATTATTTTAAGTGTGTCTTTAAATTTTCATTGTTTAATAGTATTTTAAGGGGTGGGTGGGACTGTGGGATATGTAATGTATATTTTTATGTTGCGTTACGCAGAGGGGCGGGATAAAAATTATTATTATTATTATTATTATTATTATTATTATCTGATATGGGGAGCTCCCCCCCACACACACAATGTGACAGGGATCTGTGTCATATTTGTGCCCATTGGCTACAGTTGTTTTTTTCTTTCCTGGAAGCTCTCTGAAGAAATGCAGCAGATAGGTCAGGGACTGGCACAACCACAGACCACCACTCTGAGTAGAACTGCCCTAGGGTATGTCAAATGTAAGAGGCCCCATAGCATTTCCTATCTAAAAACTACATTAAAATTTACATTGTATTCTTCTGTGTGAGCAATTTATAATCTGACACCCTAAACTGTTAAACTGCTTAGGGTATCCATCACTATATCCTGCAAAACATAGTTCCTTGAATATTTATTTTGCTTTGCTAGTCATGGGAAGAAAAATAATTCATAATTCTCTTCTCTCTAGCTACATCTTCTCAGATGTCTGCACAGTGGCATAGCTATGGGGGAGAGGAGCAAAATGACAGCATTGCTCCTCCAAATAAGAATTCTGCCTCCATGAAATTTTCCTTAAAACCCCACATTTCTAGCATTGCAGAGGGTGAAACATTGAAAACCCTTATTTTTGTTGTGTTCACAGTCCTTTGGTAACTTTGCTTGCCCCTTTTCTTTCGATGCCAATTTTTTGTAAAGGTTCAACTGAAGTTTTTTATGGTTTTTTCAGGCTATGAGGCTCTCCCATAGAAGAATTTATTCTTGACATTTTGCCTGCATCTGTGGCTGGCATCTTCAGAGAACGGTGGCATGGAGGTATGTGGGGTATATATACTGTGTGACCCTGGTTGGAGTGATTTGCATATTAATCTGTGTATTGTTCTGTTGTTGAATGGCAAGGCCTCAGGGCAGGAGGATATGTGAGGAGGATTAGTGTCTAATTAGTGATCCATTGTCTGCTGGAAAAACAGCAGACCTCACACACACCTCCATGCCACCATTCTCTGGTGAAACATCAGGAATAAATTATTCTAGAACATGGCCTCATAGCTCGAAAAACCCACAAAAAACTATGGATACCAGCTGTGAAAGTCTTCAATTTCACATTGTTCAATTGAAGTTTTAAATTACTATGATGCTAAAATTTGAGAACTAAAGGAAAATTTCATTGGAAGGAAGAATTCATATGGGGGGGGGGGGCAATGCCCTCATTTTGCGCCTACCCCATAGCTGTTGACATCCCATGTCAACAGGATGTGCCTTTTCAGCTATGTCTTTATAATTATTATGACTAGAAACTTGTCTTTTTAAAGCTGATAACTGGCATTCTCAGGCGACTGAATCTCACTGTACCGTGTTTTGCATTCCTGCAGATTCCATGAATATTGACTTAAAATGCACTAAAGAGAAATATGAGGTTGAGGGGTGGGGTCTATTTTACATGTCATAGATAAGACTGAAAATGGTAGGAAAGCAGGTTGCCAGTCATCAATAAAAGTGCTTTTTTTCTCTCCCACAATATTTTAGAAAATAATAAGCAACTTTCCACAGAAAGATGGGTGGTTACTTGAATGCAAACCCCTTATTTTAGTGAAGTTAGGCTTTCTTCTAGCACCTTCCACTCTTTGTGTGCTGCCTCAGCACAGAGGAGGTTTTTGTGTGGCACCACACACAGTAAGACTGAATGAATGGCAAAAGAGTTTGAGTTTCCTGTTTTGGATTGGAAACTGCAACATGATGAATGAGAGAAAAATATTAATTCACTGCCATGCTGAGATTTCCACCATGTGGCACATTGCAATACATCTTGCACTGGAACCTGAGATTTTTGGTGGGTGTTAAACAGACTTTGTGGTAAGGTGTTGCAGTTGGGAAAAAAAAGGTGATAAATGGAAGGGTGTATGTCATTTTTGAAAATACCAGTTCTTTTCTTCAGATTCCTTCACATGATGTGAAGGCTCACTTTCTTGAGTCCCTGTGTTCACATTATTTGAAATATTAATTAACATAATAATTAAGCAGCCACGTCATGGTCAAGATGATTATATTTCCCAAACCCATGCTGCCAAGATGCACCTCTTTGTGGTGCCTTATAAAAAATTTCTGAAATTGATTCTTTTTCAAACCTTACTTTGATGTTTTTTTTCATTCTTGGCATAATCATCAATCACGACAACACTAGAAACCATAGCCATATACACTACACCTAAAGCCTTTTATAGCAGTACCACTTTCACTCCTAATACATCAGAGGAGAGACACACACCCGATCTGTCACTGTTTAACCAATGCTGCTCATTACTGAACAAGCAACAAACATGCTTGGGTCAATTAGCTCAAGAGACAGCCAGACACCCGGGTAGGGGTAAAAAAGGCTAGATGTTTTTTACTAACATTTGGTATATGAAGGTGAATCACATCTCCTAAAATCAAGCTGGATCACCCTGTACTCAAGCTTGAACCTAGGTCCTCCCCGGGTTTCCTGTTCCCCCACCATTTGCCCAGATCTGGGAGGTGGCCCATCTATAACAAATCCCCCCCCCCTTCCCATACCCATATTACCACCCAAATTTATATGCAGCATTCATCTCTCTCCCCTTAATAACCATCAGTTGTGACAAGAAATCAGCAAGAATTAACCAAAAAGTAAGTGAAAAATGAGTATTTTATTTTATTTATTGTGTTAAGTATTTCTGTATCACCTCCCTGCTGACAAGGGCTTCTGAGGCCATGCACAAATAAAAACCAATTAAAACAAATAAAAACCAATTAAAACAAGACAAAAATAAAAACCTTTTTAAATACATTACAATACCCTTTAAAAACTGCAAAAAGCATCCTAAAACCCAGTTTTGGAACAGAAAAAGTCCTGTTACATGTACCCACCAACCTAACTTCATAAAGTATTGTGACATGCAACAGAGCCTCCTCTGAAGAACTCCAATTTCTGTCAGGCTTGTATGGGAGGAGGTGATCTTTCAGATACCTTGATGGAAATCTTACCACTTAAAACTTGTGAGAGCTTCTATATAGCCACTAAAAGATCATACAAATCTCCATTGATCAGGGTGAACAACCTGTTCAGTTCAAGCTAGATGATGGCTGGAGGTTTGCTGCAAAAAATGGGGGCCTCTTAGCTAGGTGTGCTGGGAGTGGACATTCTCAGGTTGCCAGCAGCTCCTACGGATCTGGGATTTCAGGGCTGAAAACTGAAGGTGAGACCCTTCTGATTTCATAGGGGGCAGTACAGGGTACCTTGTGGTGTCTTTAAGCATGATGCATTAAGCCTCAACCAGAGTATGTTGTTTAATTGTTGTTTTTTAAGCAACTGTGAAGTCTAACAAATGACTAATCTATTCATTGCAACAACAACATTTTTCATACAACCAGAAAGAAGGCTATACACATGGACAACCCCAGATGGTCAACACAAAAATCAAATAGAATATAACTAGAAGTAAAAGATGGTGGAACTCTATACTGGTGGCCAAGACTAGACCAGGCACTGACTTTGACACAGATCATGAATTACTCATAACAAAAATAAGAGTAAGACTCAAGAAGAAAACAAAACCAGTGATTATACCAAAATATGGTCTAAATAATAACTCAACAGAATTTACTGACAACATAAGAAACAGATCTGCACTACTAAGCATAATAGACCTAGAACCAGAAGAACCATGGTCTGAAGCCAGAGACATAATAAAAGAAGAATGCAGACAGACACTTTCAATAAAAAGAAAGAAAGGGGGGGCATGGATGACAGAAAAACACTACAAGCAGTAAAGAAGAGAAGAAAAACAAAAAAGAGATAGAATAAACTAAGAATTATGTATGCAACAGTACAACAGTTTGTCTGGAAAGATAAAGAAAATTACTACAACAATCAAAGCAGAGAAAAAGCCTTTGCTTAGACAATAAAAGGCTATGGAATGCCCTTAAGGACATGGGACTACCAACACATCTGATAGTCCTGATGAGGAATCTGTATTCAGGACAAGAGACTACTGTCAGAACAGAACACAGAGAAACAGAATAGTACCCAGTTGGCAAAGGAGTCAGACAAGACTGCATCTTTTCACCCTATCTGTTCAACTTGTATGCAGAACAATTATAAGAAAAGCAGGCTTGGACACAGAAGAAGGAGGAGTGAAAACAGGAGGAAGAAATATCAACAATCTAAGATATGCAGATGACACCATAATACTAGCAGAAAACCACACACACCTGGAACACCTACTAAGGAATTCAAAGGAGAAAGTGCAAAGGCAGGCTTAATGTTGAACATGAAGAAAACAAAAATAATGACCACCAATGGCCTTCACAAGTTCAACCTAGAAAATGAAGAAATAGAAATAGTAAAAGAATTCCCATACCTGGGATCAAACATTGATAGAAATGGGGACTGCAGTCAGGAAATCAGAAGAAGATTAAGAATGGGGGGAGGGGGTATGAAAGAACTAGAAAAGATTCTAAAATGCAAAGATATACTACTCAGCACAAAAGTTAGAATCATACAAACCATCATATTTCCTATTACCATGTATGGATGTGAGAGCTGGACAGTTAAGAAAGATGATACAAGAAAATCAACTCATTTGAGATGTGGTGCTGAAGCAGAGTGTTGAGGATCCATGGATAGCCAAAGGGACAAGCAAGTGAGTCCTAGAGCAGATCAAACTGGAAACCTCCCTGGAAGCCAAGATGACTAAGGCCGTCATACTTTGGATACATCATGAGAAGGGAGGACTCTTTGGGGGGGAAAATAATGCTGGGAAAGGTGGAGGGAAGTAGGAAGAGGGGAAGGCCACTTACCAGATGGATGGACTCTATTAAGGAGGTCACAGGTATTATGGGGTTGCAGGAATTAAGCCGAGCAGTGGAGGACAGGAGTCTTGGAGATGTCTCATCCATAGGACCACCATGAGTCGAGAGTGACTTGAGGGCAGTTAACAACACCATTGAACCATTTAGAACTGAGTGAGCTGGAGGAGAACAGCCTGAGAAAGTTGAACATAAATAAAAGCTACAAAGCAACAATCCTGTAGTACCAGACTCCTCAGGCACCAAATTCTGAAGCAACTCAATATTTCCCCATTCTGACCATTCACTCCTGCTTTGCCCTGCAACTGGCTGCAGTGTGAAACGTTTTAAATGAGGGACAAATGCAAATAGGATGGCCAGATTGACCTCTTGGAATGGCTACAGCAAACACTTGAAGGAGACTGCACCTGTGGGAGCCAGAAGGACACAATTTATAAACATATTTAATTTTCAAGACAGTACCCTTGCTTGGAATTCTATCCTCACCCTGAGAACTAGCAGAGAAGGGACAAGTTATTACACTCAGTCCCAGGCCTGGGAACCTTAGCATAGGAGGATTCCTCTGTCAGTACATTATGACTAAGATTCCCTCGGATGTAGGGCAATACAGGACAAGGACAAGAGGAGGCACCTTTGCTAGGCCATCCTTTCCATCTGAATGTGTGTTTGAAGTACCAAGGAAAAGCGTAAGCTTATGAAGTTGTAAACAAGCACAATTTGTGACATTGCATAACAGTATTCATGATCATGAGACAAATCTATTAATCCATCAGCCTTAGTTTCCAATTTCCTAACTTTGTGGATTGTGAGCCATCATAAGACCACTATAATTTAAACTCTATATCTCATATATATCATATATTAGATTTGTTGGGTTATTTTGAAAAATTATTGGAGCTAAAAATGGAAGAAGTTTAAAAAATATTAATGAGTATAGATTGTTAAGTCACAGCAAAGCAATGCAGACTGTGAAGCTAAATGACAGAAGGCAACCTACAGAAAGATATGTAAAAACAAAAAGAAAATGTGAATTTCTTTTACCATTTTTGGAAGCAAAAGCACAGTACAAATACTGTTATCCATACCGATTTTAAATCAGTTTTATTATTTATCTATTTAAAGACAGAAGTCTCCTGGTTTTTGCTTTATTTATAAAATTTGAATAAAAATCCATTAAAATTTGGGCTAGACTTAAGATTTGATTTGATTAAACTCATTTCTATACACACACACACACACACACACACACACTATTCACACTGGAAAATGGACCACATGTTCAGCATGAGAAAGTCCAAACCAGGCAGAGCCCATTCCTTCCAAAGTTTTTGTAAGTACAATATTCCTTTTAGTTTTAATTAGAGACTGCTTCAAGCTATTTCAATTGACAGGCAGATGCTTTCTTCATCAACCTGCTTCTCTTTCTTTCATGCATTTTAACAGCCTCAGTGTAAGCCCCCATTCATTTTACAGAAGCTGACTAGGACAAAAAGAAGAAAGGGAATCCTTCCCATCTGGACACTGTCATGTTCATATCTGGCACCATGTACAAAGATGCTGAGGAAGTATAAAATGGTAACCATAACCATTTGGTATCTCATACTTGCCAAACCACTTCTAGATGCTAGTATGAACATCACCACCTCAAAGTCAGAAGGAAATACAAATAGATCAAATGGGTTCTTTGTATCCATGACCATTTTGCTATTTTGTAACATTTTAACTAATTCTGCATTGATTTTTATTCACATTGCACAACTTTGCTTTCACATTTTATATGTCATGTTTGTTTTGTGCGTGTTGACCCAGTAACTTTCAGTCATTGCTTAATGCAAACCAGTAAAATTTCCATCTATATATGCATAGCAAGAACTCAATTTTACAAGTCATTTCTCACCTCTCTTCTCTTCTTTTATTGAAACTGATGGCTATTTTTTAAAACTGCCCAAGAAATTACTTCATAATGTTAGTATATGTTTCTAGTAGTCTTGAATATTAAACTATATCTGAAGTCTTTCCCTTTCTGCTTCTAGTAAATATTCTCAATTAACACAAATACAAGATGATATCACCATTTAGGGAAATGCCCTTGGGTTTTTTAAAAACTTCCTTGAATTTGTAATGGGTGAGTAAAATTTTCTACAAATATGGTTCTGTTTCATGGCTTGACATGATGGGTCAGCAAGTTTGTTTCCTGTCTTTTACTATTCACAACTTGAGAATTTTACTAATGTATGGTCCCACAGAGCTAGTTATGTAGTGATCCATTTATTTATTTTTAGTGATTCAAGTATTTTATAAAATTAATCCTGAAGGAAATTAGATGATAATCAAAGCAGTGCACAGTAAGGAATCACCAAGATATACAATGCAGCCAAAAACGTTGAGTACAATTCCCAGCCAATCCAGCCAATGTTAAGCAGCAACTCTGCAGCTATACCTCAAATAATGAAGTAAATGTGTTCCTGGACACTTGTTCTTGTGTACTTGTCTAATAGAAAATTAGGTATCAGAGGCAGAAATAACATGGAAAGAATAGGGAAAAAAGAATAGGGATAAGCTCCTACACCACCAAAAAGAAGTACAATTTAATATAGCAATACCTAATATATTTCTAAACTGCTTATCAATGCACTTAAGCACTCCCTAAGCTGTTTACAAAGTGAAAGCTAATTGCCCCCAACAAGCTGGTACTCATTTTAGCCACCTCCGAAGGATGCCAGACTGATTCGACCCTGGAGCCCCTGGCTGATATTGAACTGGCAACCTTGTGGTTTGTGAGTAAGTGGCTGTAATACAGGCATTTAATCACTGCACCACCAGGGCTCCTTTATATTTAATAATAACATTCATTTAGAATGTCCTTTCCACCAGCAAACCTTTTTATCCAAAACAATCATATGCACATTTCAAATGAAACAATGAGGTCATGTATGCCTTCCATAACTAAGCCTTCCAAAACATTTTGAATCAGCTTTCAGGAGTCCCAATAGGTGCAGCAATTCGCACTGAAGGGCAGTCCATTCCCATAAGCACACCAGGAGACACCCCCTGCAAGGTGTCACACGGTTTAGTCCACACTCCCTGCATCCCATAGAAATGCCCACTTTCTGGTGAGCAGCAAAGCTTTCAGGAGATAATGAGGTAGAAGGACAGAATTTTACATGTCATTATGCCACATTGCCTTCATAGTTGTGCTGGCTAGGTGAGTCTTCCTGGTTTTATTTCCATTTGCCCTCAAAAGGCACAAGTCATATTCTGTTAAAATAGCATGTACTTCAGTCTCTCTCTCATATGCACGCATACTTACTTATTAGGCAGATAAATCATCCAGATCATTTGTTATGCACACTTTTAAGTACTAAGAGAGCTCAAAGCAGCCTACAGAAGTTTTGTTTTTTCTGTAGAAAGTTTTCTGGAAGCACATAGCATTTTTTTCCCTTTAGAAATTAGGCAAATGGACACACTGAGTGGGTGGAAATTATTACAGCATCTGGTACTAGTTGCAGTGTTGGTATCGATGATGTATCCACCTTTTCTACTAGTAATATTCATTATGAAATGGCAGCAGACCAATTCCAACAGGAACTGATTGATAGGCTTTCTTCAACACATTATCAAGGAAGCTAGAAATAGAGTGGCATCAAGGAATAGAACCTCATTGTTTATATCCTCAGATAAAACAACACATGACAGGATTATAGGTTCCCTGACCTTTAATCATGTTTCTCATCATATTAAAAAAATGATTTTCAAACATTGGCACATGGTTCAAAATATTCCAGGTTGCTTCAAATTACCTATCATAAGGTTATGAAGGAATATGAATATAAAAGATACATTGGTACATACTGACTTTTATTCACACAAACAGGACAACTTAATTACCACAGATCACTATAAATGTGGTCACTACTCATGTTGTGTTCAGTCTTTGAATATTAAAATTTTGTACAACCAACATCAAAGGAACACTATCATTTAAGATCATTTACCAACTGTAACTCCAAGAATGTTATTTACATCACTTTGTGTCCATGTCAAAGATTTATATGGGCCAGATGTCCAGAAATTTGAGAACCAGAATTATTGAACATAAGAGTAAAATTAGAAATGGTATATCCCTTTGTCAGAGCATTTTCTTCAGTGTGGCCATCCTCCGGACACTTTTTTGCTATTGAACAAAGTCTCACCCCTTTAATAGAGGATCTTTACAAAGCAAAATTCTTCAAAGAGAATCCTTTTGTACCCACAAACTATTATCAAGTAAACCTTATGGCTTAAATGACCATTTAGATTTATTAGTTATTTTTTATAATTAAGGTGTATTCTAAAATAACTCAATACATTTATTATAAGACTTTGTAAACTTAGTACACTCTGGAGGCATGTTTAAATGTTAGGTTTCCCCCTTAGTATGGTTTTTCTTCAGATTGTATAAATCTTTCACCTTTTACTAAAAATTTCCATGGAGAGGAATTTATGGGTTTGTAACCAATTTTTTGAAGTCTGGAGGACTCTGAAGCAGCTTTCCTCTTCCCCCATTCCAATGGGACCAAAGGCAGTTGGGACAGCTGAGCAAGGCAGTAGGGAGAGGGGGTGTGGCCAGGAGTGGCTGGCTTTAGAAGTCACTCCCCCACTCCCCAGGAACACCAACCAGCCAGCCTGTCTGCCTGCCTGCGGATGGAGGATACTGAAGCAGCCTTCCTCTTCCCCCATTCCACCAGGGCCAAAAGCAGCTCAAAAACCTCTGGGCTAATGTTAAATAGCTGGCTCCCAAGGCCCTCCTAGGATGCTGGAGGCTTTGCTGCACAGCAGTAATTTCAGGGGACTTGGAGGGCTCTGTGAATAAGGGACAGGCATGTGTGGCTGGTTGCGATCTGGGGGCAAAAATCCAGGTTGTGTGGGGGAAAGGAAGGTATGATGGGAACAAGTCTGTTACAAAGGAAGGCAGGATTGATGTCTAAAAGCTATCCTGCCTTCAATTCACTCTGTTTCCCACAATGGATTGGAGAGCGCACCAACCATACCACAGAACCTTACCTTGCTCCTTTGCAGTGCCAGGTCGGTCAAAAACAAAACTCAGATCATTTATGATCTTCTTTTAGATGAAGATGCCAACCTGACTTGTCTTACAGAGCCCTGGCTGAGAGAAGGTAGCGCTATAACTTGGGCACAGGCCCTCCCAGCTGGGTACTCTGTCAGTGAGGAGGTAAGGGGAAGTGGGCAAGGGGATGGAGTGGCTCTGGTTCATAAGAATAATCTTACCTTGATCAGAATACCTGTCCAGAAAACAATCTACTTCGAGTGTATATACCTGAGCCTGAAGACCAATGATAGTTTGGGGATTCTGCTCATATATCGTCCACCCTGTTGTCTAGCAGACTCCCTAACCGAGCTGACACAGCTCGTCTCAGAATTGATCTTGGAGTTGCCTAGATTTTTAATCTTGTCAAATTTAATAGGTGCGGCTCGGGAGTTCATGGAGTCCATGACAAACATGGGCCTATCCCAAACAGTCACTGGGCCCATGCATTGTGCAGGTCATACCCTTGATGCAGTCTTCAGTATGGAACACGAATATCCATGGGTGGATGTAATAAAAACCTCTGCATTGTCATGGATGGATCATTTTCTGATCAAGGCTGAACATAGAACCACTGCCTTTCCTGTCGGGTGTGGAGGACCCATTAGAATGGTTCACCCTTGAAGGCTAATGGAACTAATTGGATTCCAGAAAGCCTTAGAGCAGGGGTAGGCAACCTTTCCCCTTTAAGGGCCGAGGGACTTCAGCTCCCAGAATCCCAGGAGCTATTGGCCAACATGGGACTATTGACCAACATGGCTGAGGCTTCTGGGAGCTGAAGTCCCTCGGCCCTTAAAGGGGAAAGGTTGCCTACCCCTGCCTTAGAGGGTTTAATGGTTGGTAATGCCAGTGATTCTGTTGAAGCTTTGGTTAATACCTGGAACACTGATCTTGCCAAAGCTATTGACACAATTGCTCCCAAGCGTCCTTTCCAACCCACTTCTACTTGTCAATCATGGTATACTGAAGAACTCAGGAAGATGAAGTGGGTTGGACAATGACTAGAGTGTGTCAAGCAGAAAACTCGACTCTTATCTGACAGAACTCATCATAGGAAATTTCTTTGCTCCTATAGAGAGGCAATACATGCAGTGAGGAAATCTTTCTTCTCCACACGTATTGAGTCTGCAGAGCCCCGTCCAGCAGAGATGTTTAGGGTGGTAAGGAAACTGACACAAGTTCACCTGTGCAGAACCCATTACTTAACCTGACAATGGCCTGCCGTGACACATTTAACTTCTTTGCAGATAAAATCTCTCAGATAAGAGCCAACTTGGATGCCAGTGTTATAGTAGAATTGATAGATGAGGTATCCAGCAATTCTGCTTATGAGATTATACTAGATCAGTTCCAACTGGTGAGTACCAATGATGTGGACAAGCTTCTTGGTAGAGTGAGGAAGATAACTTACCCTCTTGACCCTTGCCCTTCATGGCTGGCCATCCAGGGGGGAGATGTCTTGAGGATGTTCCTGAGGGACATAATCAATGCATCCCTTGTGGAAGGTTGTGTCCCATCTTCTTTGAAGGAAGCAGAGGTTAGGCCTTTTCTTGACCCTCTGGACATGAACAGCTATAGGCCAGTCTCTTTACCTTTTTTGAGCAAGGTGATTGAGAGGGCTGTCACTCTTCAGCTCTGAGCTGTCTTGGAGGAAACTGATTATCTGGATCCATTTCAAACTTGCTTTAGGACAGGATAAGGAGTGGGGACTGCCATGGTTGCCTTAGCTGATGACCTTCATCTGGGCATCGACAGGCGTAGTGTGACCCTGTTGGTGCTACTGAACCTCTCAGTGGCTTTTGATACGATAGACCACGACATCCTCTTGGAACGCCTGAGAGAATTAGGAATCAGAGACATTGCATTGCAATGGTTCCGTTCCTTCCTCTCAGGCAGATTCCAGAGAGTGATGCTCGGGGACAGTTGCTCAGCCAAAAAGGATCTTAATTGTGGCATCCCTCAGGGCACCATCCTGTCCCTGATGCTATTTAACATATATATGAAACCTCTGGGAGAGATCATCTGGAGACATGGGGCGGGGTGTTATCAGTACACTGATGACACCCAGATATATTTCTCCATATCTTGGTCTACAGCTTTGACTTCAGATGGTGTTTCCCCTCTCAATGGATGTCTTAAAGTGGTAATGGACTGGATGAGGAAAAACAGATTGAAACTGAATGGAGACAAAACAGATATACTAACGATAACAGCCTCAAACCCAGCTATTGGGATACAATCCCCAGTCCTAGATGGGATCACACTCTCCTCAAAGGATTGTGTTCACAGTCTGGGGATGCTCCTAGATCCATCGCTTCAGATGACAAATCAGGTGAATGGGGTGGTCAGGAGCGCCTGTTATCAGCTTCGGCTGATATGCCAACTGCACCCTTTCCTGGAGGTTAGGGACCTCAAAACTGTGGTATACGTGCTGGTAACTTCTCGTCTTGATTTCTGTAATGGACTCTACATGGGGCTACCCTTGTGCCTAGTTTGGAAGTTTCAATTGGTACAGAATATGGCAGCCAGGCTGGTTTCAGGTAAAA
Source organism: Phrynosoma blainvillii (assembly GCA_026167975.1). Classification (NCBI taxonomy): domain Eukaryota; kingdom Metazoa; phylum Chordata; class Lepidosauria; order Squamata; family Phrynosomatidae; genus Phrynosoma; species Phrynosoma blainvillii. The sequence goes on along the minus strand of JANUYF010000004.1, from coordinate 222,113,684 downwards.
CCAGAAGAGACCATATAACACCTATTCTAAGATTGCTTCACTGGCTGCCTTCACTGGCTGCCTGGGTGCAGTACAAGGTGTTGGTTATTACCTTTAAAGCCCTAACTCGCTTGGGTCCAACCTATCTTCAGGACCACCTCCTTCCATATAAGCCACCCCATGCACTAAGGTCCTCTGGGAAGAATTTATTGCTACCTATAAAAACTAGATTATCTGCAACTGCCCAGAGGACCTTTTCAACTATCACTCCCAGACTTTGGAACGGCCTGCCAGATGAGATCCATCACTTGATTTTAATTTATTAAATTTAATTTAACTTTAATTTGTCATTTATTGCAGTTTGTTATTTTTAAGTATGTTTTTAAATTTTGATTGTTTAATTGTATTTGGGGGAGACTATTGGGGGATGAGATTGTTTGTTTTATCCTGTAAGCTGCCCTGGTTGTATCTACAGAGAGGCGGGATATAAATTATTATTATTATTATTATTATTATTATTATGCTTAACAATAGTCAATGTTGAACTCATGAGAAGTGTAGTGTGTGATCTTATACAGATACATGTATTATTACTTAAGTTGTTTGAGTAATGTAAACAATGAAAACAATGGTATAACTAAGGAATTACTTGACTGTACATTGATAATATTGAGATCCTAGGGTTTCAGTACTTAGGGAGTTGTAGTACATATGTGAAGTTTAACAGTTATGTACTTTTAAGAAAATTTACTGCATGGGAGTGTCACCCGAAAACCATTATTAAGAGTTTGTATATAATTGTCTGCAGAAACAGTATACAAAACAGACTGAAAGATTGCTTCTTACTGGTAATTTGTCATTGAGACAACCTTACTTTGCCACTTGACAGATAGTCATTTACTTGCCATTCATTATTGAAATAACAACATCACTATGAATACTTAACAGAATTTCATTTATCATTTGGGAAATTTATTCCACCAGCCTCTAGTTACAACCATATGTTTTTTTATAACAGAGGCCAGAAGGACCTGGAATACTACTGGACATTTTTTAAATAATTCTGTTGTAATTACAATTAGTATGTATAATAGATGGTTTTCACTGTTAGCCACGTGGTGTTATTGTAAAATATAAATTTATATCAAGTTTAAGTAGTAGTTTCATTTGTTGGGATATACAGTACTTGGGGATATATACTGTCCAAAAGCTGGACAGACAGCTTCCATTAGAGACCTGTGTTATGTCTAGTTCTCAATCTACCTTGGCCTGGATGGAAGTATAGGAATTTGCTGGGGATCCTATTCACCATGTTCTTTCTTTATGGGACCACAGGTTCCATTTCTGGGTAGATTCAAACCCTGCCCTGTTCTCTGGAGGAGTCACTACTCTAGATAGGCTTTCTTGTAGTCAGAAGATATGCTTGGAACAGTGCCTCAGACAAAAGCAAAGGGGGCTAACTCCCTAAAGTCAAATAATCCCTACACTTGCATTCCATATGTGATTTTATCCATACTTGTATATCCATGCTGTTAGGCATGAAAACAGACCTTTTTTATGTGTGGACATGTAAAAATAGATGTGTCTATTTATGTAAGGATGTGTATGAATGGGCGTGTGGAGAATACATTTATAAGAAATAATAGGTTGCCCCGCAAACCTTTGCTTTGCCATCATCTGCAACTGGTCTGTGGTCCCTAGTCACAGGGGAAGATGGTCCTCAGGTTTTAAAAAAAAACACGCTTATACAAAAATACTCATCGTCATGGTGTAAGTGTAAATTCCATTCTGCTTCCACATCTTAATTCAGAAAAGTCTGATGCCTAAATTGGGGGAAACACTGGTACACATTATACTATAATCTCATATATTTTTCAAGCTGAGATATGGTTGTTCATGCCTCAGTGCTAAGAGTTCAAATGGAAGTTGACTCTGCTGTTCTAACTCAGCCATTTCAAAATGGAAATGGACACTGATCCAGGCCATTGACCATGTACTGTTTCACACCATCCAGTTGTCTTCTCAAGGAAAGTGTTGCTTTCCTCCTGAGTCAGGAAGAAGCCTGTGGGAGCTTTGGGTGATCTTGATTTGTTTGTGTGAGTTCACAGCTCAGGACACACACCCCTCCCAACACACACACACACCACACACTATTGTAAATTGGGAAAGTGCCAAGTTTTCATTAAATCTCTTATAAATTCAGAACTCCTGCAAGGCTGCATATGGCAAGGAAGCCATCTGCGATTCGTATAGTTTTACTCCAACAAAACGACAACAGTGTGAAAAACTCTTTTCTCCGGTTGGCAGTGAACTGTAAAAGTAATGTTAGTAATAGCTTCTGCAGGCTCAGGAATGACATAATTGACATTGGCTTATGTTGCAAGTATTAGCTGCAAACTCTTGCCAAAAGTTAATATCTTCATATAAAAAACTGAGACCATAATGGTCAAGGGCCTTCTTAAGAGTCAGCTTTCCATTGGAACATTGGGGTTTCTCTCCTGCTTTAGAAGGATGGTATCATAATTGCTCCCCACAATGCTGTTCTCTTTCACTAAAGGAGCCCATTTGCTCAGCCCATGAGCTCAGCTTGTATTTCTAATTGTTTCAAAACCTGAACTGACTCTCAATCATATCTATAGCAACATGACCCAGTGTCTGCTATTTAACACAGAGCTGTAGCAAAGAGACTGGGCTGCTAGCCATGTGCACATATGTTTCTTGGAAGTCTGATATTTTCATTTTCCTTCAGATGACCTGAACTGTGAAGTGCATCCATTTACAGTATCCAGGATTTTCCAGAATGTGTTGTTTTCACCCTCATCCCATCTTTTCCTTCCTTCCCTCCCCCATGCAGAACTCAACAGTTGCTTCTATTTAATTATTTTTAAATGAAGGAAAGGGTCTGATTTCATCTTTGTATCGGTGTATGTGCATGAAGGAATCCTTTTCCAGTCCCTTTACATCTGAAAGTCCCCTGCCTCCTGAAAATCCTTTTACCCTCCAGCGGGGTTGGACTAAAACTCTCATCATCTCCAACCAGCAGAGGCATCAGGTTCATGCTGTCTGGAATTAGTGGAAATTGTATGTCAGTGGAGGCAGCCATCTTGGGAACAATTGTTCTAGGGAATTCCTTCCAGAGCAGTTTAAAGATCTCAATGGAACTTTGCAGCATTCAAAAGCTGGAGCAAATGTTTAGAAAACAACACCTAAGACCCACATGGTTTCCTTTCCCATCTCATCCTGTCTACTGATAGGCTGAGCTAAAACGCAGAAGCATTTCATAGTTTGTTTAGATAAGTAAGTGGCAAAACAAATTGGAGCTGTTCCTAAAGGCTTTATGCAAGTTGTGTGCCTTTCTTTCTTTCTTTCTTTTTGCCCAGATGTTACCGGGAATTTCTCCAAAGAAATGAAAGAGTAAGAGCAAGTGTGACATTGGAGTAAAGTCTGAAATATTTCCATTTATGGGAAGGTTCACACATTGCCCTGAAAAGTCGTTCCACTAACTGTTCTGTAATTCTGTTAAATATCCTAAGTCTCTCATAGGACTAGAATTCCCAGGATCCCCTTGGGAGAAGTGATGATTCCTTGAACTAATTTATATGTATGACTAACCTCAGTTTGTGGTGCATGTACATTACAGTACACAGCTTTTAAACCATGAATACACTTCAAAAGAAATGGCTTTGGTGTTATTCATTGCATGATGCCAACTCCAACCCATAGCTGTCCTGTCGCCCACTCTTCCTTTTCCGTTAATGGGGGAAATCCATGAATGACCCAATCGCACAAGTTCCCAAGTGTGAAATGTCACTCCCAGTGCAGTTGTGTGATTTCCAGACATAATATACCAGTGTCCCCTTCCCCTCACAATTCCAAAATAACCTAATTACCTTTATTATTCTTTGCTATTTGTTTTCTTTTTGTTTTTTCTTTTCACTTCTTAAGACATCAACCAGGGCATCAGAGCTCTGGAATTGCACTCCAAAAAAGGGGGGACCCCCAAAAAAAACCTAAAGGCATGCTAGGGCATAAGGTAAGAAGGCAGGGTTAAGGGAGAGGTCGAGGGAGAGCAGGATGGGGGCAGAAGCCCCTGTTGCATGACTGAGAGAGGTGTGGTGATGGCTGCCCTGGGAAGCTGTATGTTCCCATGTTATTGTTATCTGCATGACTGCTGTGAGGACAGGGCTTGTGCGGAAGAATCCTGAGCAATATGTGCTAACATGTCTGGATTATTTCCCTTCTTAAAGCTTGTGGAATGGCTGAGTAACTTGAATCATTTGGAATGTCCCTCACATTCCCTCCACTATGTTTTTTGGCACACATAAGAGGGAACATTTAATGTGTTGGAGGACAACCTGAGAAATACCATATTCAAAAACTAATCTAGATTTGCTTTTGCTGATATAGTTTGACACTGATCATAACAGAGTTTGGAAAGTTACTTTTAAAAAAGTAATTTCCCTATGTAACTATTTACACCTCCCTAGCAATTCATTACCATACAACCCATTTTCATTCATAGGACTGCCATAAGTCAAACCCAACTTAATGGCAAATAACAGAAAACCTCTGGCAGTACTTGATTGAGCTGCCTTTATATCACAGAGTGTAGGGGCACTTAGAAAGGTAGATGACTTTCTTTTTCTTAAGATACTAAAAGTCTCAAATGATCTGTCTGCTACTGCTTGAATGCTCAGAAAAGAATGGGGCAAATGGAAGAGCCAAGGAAATGGAGCAGTAGAGAAAGCTGGAGGAAGATAAGGGCTGGATTTACACTGCAGAATTAATGCAGTTTGGCATGACTTTAATTGTCATGGCTCAATGCTGTGGAATTCTGGTATTGGTAGTCTTGTGAAATGTTTAGCCTTCTCTGTCAGAGAGTTCTGGTGCCACAACGAACTACAAATCCACAGATTCCATAGGATGGAGCCATGACAGTTAAAGAGGTGCCAAACAGCATTAATTCTTCAGTATAGATTCAGTCCTTGTCTTCTTCCAGCTTCCTTTCCTTGGCTCTTCCATTTGCCCCATTCCTTTCTGATTTCTAATTTTGCAGTATGATAGCAACCAAAGAGTAGACCACAAAATAAAAAGCAGGGTATATGACGGAGGAGATAAGTGAAAGAAGTGTTGGAACAGAGAAAGATTTAAACCCTATCAAGTAAGCTAATGTAGACATGTAAGGAGTGCATGCATATTGGTCCTACATACGCACACACACACACCATCTTTTACAATCCCAGATCAATTGAGTTTTCTAACAATATTTCTAGCTTTAACACAAGTTTTAGGGATTTATTTTTAAATCAAGAAGTTTCTGGTGGTGGGCAGGATAATAAAAATTGCTAGAATGCATATATGCGTAAATGTATTTGCAGCTCTGTGTTGACTTACTCTTTTTTATCCCTATTTTGAAAGCATTTTTGACAAGTCAGGACTGTATGTAGTGGAGATGTTTCCACTTATGAATCTATTGGATTAAGGAATGGACACCAGGTAACCATCCCCTTAAAAAAAATTCTGGCCAAGTTCCATGATATTTGAACAGGCCAACAAAAATGGGGAGAAGGGAAGATGCCAAGATGACTAGAAAAGACATCTGGCTGACAGAAGGGGCTGGAAGTGGACAAAAGTTCCAGAAAAGAGAGAACAAAAAATCCTCTCTCTTGCCTCCATACTATGTAATATAGCTATACATCATGCTATTTCATTTTTGTTTGGAGCTTTTTCCTGACAACATACCATAATCTAACTCTGTCCCCCATTGTATTTCATTATCAAATATTTGTGTATATATTTTTCCAGGGATAATTTTATTCATTAATTGGAATAGTTTTGGTCTATTTATTTAGCATGTAGCTCACATGTTGGTTGGGAATGGCAAAACCATATAAATGACCTGGGCAAGCTGCATTTCCTTTTTTTCTATATAGCTTGAAATCCCCCATATACATTTGCTTGAGGACAAGGTTGGTTTAGCACAGGGATCGGCAACATATTCTTACTTGGGGCCAGTAAGGTCTTCTGCGGGCCGAGGGGTGGGGGGAAATGGCGCCGGAGTACTGCACATGTGCGAGCGAGACACGGCCGCCATATTGGAAAAGAAAATAGCAGCCGCAACTCGTTTGCACATGTACCGAGTACTGAACATGCGCAAACGAGTCGCAGCCACCATTTTGGAAAACAAAATAGCGGCTGCGACTTGCTCGTGCATGTGCAGTACTGGCCGCATGTGCAGCCAAGTCACGGCCGCCATTTTGGAAAACAAAATGGCGGCCGCGGCGTGCGTGGTGGCGTCATGGCGGCTGCGCGTGCAGCAGCACGCGCTGGGGGGTCAACGGGGGGGCGGTGGTGGTCCAAAGGCCTTGGGGGGGTGGATCCGGCCCCTGAGCCGTAGGTTGCTGACCCCTGGTTTAGCATAACGAACACTGATGACATGAGTGGGTATCATAAAGTAATAATTATCACCCAGAAGTTATTATGGTATATTGATGAAATTTTGTTAGTGTCATCATTGTGTCTTGGCCAGCCAAGAACAGGTCTCGGAGGATGAGGAGGAGGATGGGGCTCCTCCAGAGCAAGAGGTAATGGAGGCTACACCTGGGGCTAATCCTGCTCCAGTGCAGGAGGTAATTGCAGCTACACCAGGTGTTTATCCTGCTCTGCCAGAGCCCAGCTCTGATCTCCCAGACCCAGAGGAGGAGGCTCAGCCAGGTCCTAGTACTGATGAGATTTCTCTGGTGGTACAGCAGCCTAGTGGTGACTCTAGGGAGGAATCAGGCTTGAAGGTTCCCTCCTTCAGGCAGTGCAGGGCTGAAAGTGCTGGCAGACGCAGATGCCAGAGAATTGCTGCGAGGCAATTAGCTAACCAGCCTCATCTGGTACAGGGAAGGGTGTCCCCTATTTAGGAAACAGAGAGACGCCAACTCAATGCCAGAGTTTATTGCATGATCCTTTGGTGTGATTGCTGCCTGCACTGGCTCCCTGCATATCAACTCCTTGTTGCCTTGACTCTTGACTTCGGAACGGACTGGACTATTGCTACCCACTGGCTGACCTGACCCTGTACTGGACTGACTATTGTGACTCCGGTATTCCTGATTTCAGCTTTGACTTTTGGTTTGCTCTTTCTCTCACTCCCTGCAAGGTTTATGGACTCATTCCAGCTGCATAGCTAATTACCGTGTTGAGCCATCCTTATCGGCATAGGTTTGTGTGTGCTGGCCGCAATCCAGGACACATTGGTCCCTAAGTGCATGATGTTGAGAAAATCAGCTCATTGTGTCCTTTATTTTTGTTACAGGTTGTGCCAGAAGTGACTAAAGTGTAAGATGGCAAAGTACGAAGGGTATATGGGGATATCGTAAAGTAATAATTATCACCCAGAAGTTATTATGGTATATTAATGAAATGTTGGCAGTGTCATCATCACCAAGTGACTTTTTCTTTTCCCAAAAATGAAAAATCCATTGTGGGATTGCTGATTTGACAAGACAGATGACATCATTCATGAAGTGGAAGAGTGGTTTAAGGCGCAATCTGCAGACTTCTACAACAATGGTATTCGGAGGGTCAAGAAGTGCTGGGAAAATGTGTGAATCTCGATAGTGACTATATAGAAATAAGTTAACAACTACAAAGCAAAACAAACTTTCTGTCAATTTTTTTAAAGGTGACATTTAAAACTTTACTACACCCCCTCATATTCACACACACACACACACACACGGTATATTGGAATAGGAACGTAGCTTAGGTTTGGTCTCAGGAGACTTGTGTGTGGGTTGCTAATAACAAAACCTTTCAGCTGGCTTTTTATAGGTAGGGGCTCACAGGGATAACATGGATTACATTTCAGAACATTGCCAAACCACAGACACTAATCTGTTTATGTATTCTGATTTTAGCTGCTGCTGGGATCAACATAGCAATTGACTAAGATTTCTGCTGTGACTGATGTCACTTCTCATCATCACACTGATGACCACTGCAGTTTCTTGGTTTTTCATTTGAATATTTGGTACCAAAAGGTTCTTGAGTTAGTAAACGGGCACAACTGATGATTGGATCAACTTCTGTTGTTAAAACAGGGAAATGGGGATGTTCACAGGCCACTTGCTGTTTGTATAGAAAGGAATATAAATATCCAGTATAGGCACTTATGTAAAGATGAATTCCATATGGCCATTGTGACGTTTTGATAACACTACATGAATGTTCTGATACATGTTGAGCATGGCTCATAGAGTCAGAGAAGTGGAAGTGACCACAAAAGCCATGTAATCTTCCTCAATGGAATTTTAAATATATTTTCCAGATGCATTTTCTGTATTTATTTATGTACCTCTCCTAAGACACACATTCTGCATATATTTTGCCTACTGACTAAAATATATTTGCATGCATTTTTTCAGTCCTATGAATTGTTAACTGTTCACATGTTGAAAAACATGCTAGGGCTTTTGTACTTAAAGAATGAACTGCAAATCTCACACATGTGCAAAGTGCTCTTCATCCCCCAGTTAGTCTCAGGAAGTGAGAAATTTAAGTTTGAAAAGAATCTTGAATCTACACAGATTCTTTTCCATACCTAGTTCAATCAACAATTCAAACTATTTTTACACATTTGACATTCAGAAAAGTGCCCCCCATACCCCCCTAAATTTAATCCCAAATGAAGTGAAATCTTGCTCTGATCCTGATTTCATCTGTTCTAGAGCTTGTAATACAAATGCAGAAGTGACACTTCCCCTTCCCTGTGGGTTTCCACAAATGCTTCATTAATTTATGAAAGGTATTTACAAATTCATTTATATTCATGTTCATATATTCAAGTATATCCATAAATTCATACACCTATACAGAAAAAAATCTTAGGATTGATAAGAGGAGATTATCGCATAAGGATATAAACTGGCTTACTTTTGAAGGACATGTAGAGATATTTTGGTGGAACCATTCTCTGGAGATTATTGCATAAGAATATAAACTGTTTTACCTGAGCTGGCTTAAAATTAGAAGTGGGTGGCATCCTGATATTATCAGATGCATTTAGCCATCGAAATCACTGCCTGGGTGTAGCTCCGGCAGCAGTTTTTTCAAGCCAGAAAACTCCCGGCTTCAAAAAGAGGTGCAAGGAGCGTCTCTTCAAGCAGTGATGGACCCAGGCTGCATTCGGGTGCCAATTTTGGTGGCTGAATGCATCTGATAATATCAGGATGCCACTCACTTCTAATTTTAATCTGACTCAGGTAAGACGGTTTATATCTTTATGTGATAATCTCCAGAGAATGGTTCCACCAAAATATCTCTACCCTTTAAAAGTAAACTTTGAAAATAACTGTATCAATTAATTAATATTAATTAATTAATATCCAATCTTTCTCTCGATATGGGACCCAAGGCAGCTTACAATACAAGTTAAAACAGATTATAACTAAAATAATATATAGTACGAAAGTGCACAAGACATTAATCGGACAATCCAGTTAAAGCATTTAAAACAGTTAAACACATTCAAAGTACAGTAAAGAGAAAAATACATCCCATCCCTTTAAAAGATTATTCTGCCACCACCAAGTAAAAGTGGAGAGTTGGCTTAAATCAAAAGGCTTTTGCCTGCTGGTGCAGGGCAGAGAGGGGACCAGGCTAGCCCCTGCAAATGGGAATGCCATAGTCTAGGAACAGCCAAAGAGAAGGCTTTATTATTATTATTATTATTATTATTATTATCATTAAAGTTTATTTATAAAGTGCTGTCAATGTACACAGCACTGTACAAAGAGACAATCAAAGCATAAAATAGAAATAAAAACCTGCCAAAGGTGTACAATCTAAAAATAGAAAATAATAAGTAAAATAATAAAAGTCAATTAAAAGCAAGGAACAATTGCAACATCTTCTCACTAGTAAAGCCTATGAGGGGCCAAGAGAAAGTGGGACCAAGAGGAAGTCCCATCCCCAAAGACTGTAAGACTTGGAAGGCTCATATGTGGAGATCCAGTCTTTCAGAAACCATTACTCATTACATCAACTAAAAACCATTAATCATTACACCAATAAAGGAACTTCACTCTGATTTATTTCATTACTTTTGTGATATGACTGTTAAAACCTTGTCATAACACTCCTCCATAACTAGTTATGACAAGGGTAGGAATTCTGTGGCCCTCTACATGTTCTAGGACTGCAACTCCCATCTGCCTTAGACAACATAACTACTGATGAGGAATGCTGGGAGCAGCAGTTCAAACACTTCTAAAAGGCTGCAGAATTTCTTCCTCTGAGTTACAGCTGTTTACTTGCAACCCATTACTTCAAAGCTCTGTTCATTGGTCATAGTTGGGACCTAGAAAAGCTAGCAATAAATCCTCTCCAAGGTTTGAAAAAGTTACTTGTATGGACTACAGCTCCTAGAATCCTCCAGTAATGTTGACTAGTGGAATGTATAGTCCAAAAAAAGTAATGCTTCCAAGCCCTGATCCATTCCAAATTGTCTTATGCTTCCAGATTTATGTAAAAGAGCTTTGATCCACACAGATTTGGTCAAATTGTGTAATGAAGCAGCAACCTACAACCACCCTCATTTGCACTCAGCTGTCAAAGGAATCTGAACATGTAGTAAATGTGGAGTTAGAAAATCAGCAGAACAAACACTAGGGAGAGAAATAAAAAGTGGCAGAGCACCAGAGTCATAAAAAACTCAGTGGGAGAGTGAGTTAGAACATGAGGCTTTCTTTTCTTCATTGACGCTGAATGATCATAATTACCTTTTAGCCAGATTTTCTCACCCTCTCCAGGCTTAGGTGAAATCTTGCACTGGTGGCAAGCTCAGCTTTTGATCCTGCTCCATTGAAAACAAGAGAACGGTGCCAGAAATGTCCAGACATTTAGTGTCCTTTCCCCAGGTTGTTACCCAGAGGTGTTTCAGAATAAAGTGCTATTTCTCTAGCAGCTCAGCTGGCAGGGTGGGATCCTTGTGCTCATTCACTCTCAGGTTATTCTGAGTAAATAAGGGAATGAAGGAGGGAGGATGGTACAAAAGGCCCAGACCCTTATATTCTATGAAATAGTTGCTGCAAAATTCTGGAAGGTTATGTAAATAAAATGATGCTGGTGGTTATTCTTCATGGATAGAATCATAGAATTATAGAGTTGGAAGAGACCACAAGGGCCATCCAGTCCAACCCCCTGCCATGCAGGAACTCCCAATCAAAGCATCCTCGACAGATGGCCACCCAGCCTCTGCTTAAAGACCTCCAAGGAAGGAGACTCCACTACTCTCCGAGGGAGTGTGTTCCATTGTCGAACAGCCCTTACTGTCAGGAAGTTCCTCCTAATGTTGAGGTGGAATCTCTTTTCCTGGAGCTTACATCCATTGTTTCGGGTCCTAGTCTCTGGAGCAGAAGAATACAAGCTTGTTCCCTCCTCAATATGACATCCCTTCAAATATTTAAACAAGGCTATCATATCACCTCTTAACCTTCTCTTCTCCAGGCTAAACATTCCCAGCTCCCTAAGTTGTTCCTCATAGGGCTTGGTTTCCAGACCCTTCACCATTTTAGTTGCCCTCCTTTGGACACGCTCCAGTTTCTCCACATCCTTTTTGAATTGTGGTGCCCAGAACTGGACACAGTATTCCAAGTGAGGTCTGACCAAAGCAGAATAGAGTGGCACTATTACTTCTCTTGATCTAGACACTATACTTCTATTGATGCAGCCTAAAATTGCATTGGCCTTTTTAGCTGCTGCATCACACTGTTGACTCAAGGCTGCAGCTAAAGATGGTAGACTTGTTGGTGGGTCAACATCAAGCCTTGTGTGGTGGATGTTCCAAGATTTGCTGCACCTACATGAACAACCAAACAACTGGCAGTGCCAAAACAAAACATTCACAAAACAGTCCATGCATGTTTACTCAGAAATCACATAAATAAGGGAATGAAGGAGAGAGGATGGCACAAAAAGCCCAGCCCCTTATGTTCTATGAAACAGTTGCTGAAAAATTCTGGAAGGTTGTGTAAATAAAAAGATAAGATAAAATACTCCCAATAGGGGAGTATAGGACTGAAGCCTCCATTTTATTTTGCAGATGATTGTTCTTCATATGTTATACTTTTGCCAAAATAAAGAAGTACCTTTGTCATAGTAAAGAAAAATCAAGGTGTTCTGGAACACCTTTCTGGGAACACCAGTTGCTGTTAGTGTGAAGAATTATATTTTATTTATTTAGACATTTATTTTATTTATATCTTGTTTTTCTTCCGATGTGTGTTTTCTTAAAAAAGAAAAGGGAAAGGAAAGGAAGAAAATCCTAGCTGAGCCATAAATTATTTGAGTCGTCCACTTACTCAGTTTATTTATTTATTTATTTATTTTATGCCCCATCTTTCTTTCAGTCCAGGCCCCAAGGTCATGTAAAAATCAATTAAAAGAAGACTGCAACTAAAACATATCAGTCAGAACATTAAAAAGCCATTAAAAATAATAAAATAAATCATAATGACAATAAAAACAACCCACTAGAGAAATAGAAACCACTAGAGAACAAAAATTAAAATAGAAACCTTACATAAATTTAAAATATCACTTGGTTAACAAGGCTAAAGATCTGTAATATCTAGTTATAACCAAATGGAAAGGTGTTTACCAGGATGATAGGAGAAAAGGCTATCAGGCCACAGCAGACACCCAGAATGGTATCTGAGGAATTTCATGGCTGGAGTCTTGTCTGGTTTTCAGCTTGCATGTGTGAAGGAGATCATGTTTGTCATCCTGATGGATGGATTATGCCAAACAATGGATAAAACAAAGCAATTGTATTACAGACCCTGCTAGAGCTCTCAGAAGTCTTTGACAATACTTTTCATGTTATCTTTCTGGGCTGCCTCACATATTGGAATCGGAGGGTGGTGGTGTCATGGTAGCTATGCTTCTTTCTGGCAGTCTAAACTCAATTAGTCATACTAGGAGGTTTTTGTTCCATCTCATGACCATTGGGAGCCTATTTTCGTCTATGAAACCTTGGAGATGGCTCAGGTCTACATTCTGAAGCCAGACCTAGTATTAGCATACTGTTGGCCCTCCATATCCACAGATGATGATGATGATGATGATGATGATTATTATTATTATTATTATTGTATTTATACCCCGCTCTTCAACCAAAAGGCTATCAGAGTGGCTTACAAATGGTTAATTAGACATTCCCCTGCCCTCATGCTTACAACCTAAAAAGATAAGACACAAAAGGAGAAGGGAATGATTGTGGGGAAGGGGAATAGGTCCAGCAGATCTTATCTCCCTCTAAAGCCTGGACTAAAGCAGATGGACTGGAGAGAGGGCCCTTCTTCTTACTGTGTCTAGGCCCGATGGAGCTGGCCTGCCTTCTCTCCCTCCAGATGATGGTGGATGGAGGGAGGGCCCTTCTTCTTCTTCTTCTTCTTCTTCTTCTTCTTCTTCTTCTTCTTCTTCTTCTTCAGGCTAGGCCTGATGAAGTTGGCCTGCCTTCTCTCCCTCCAGATTCTTTATCCATGGAACCACTCTATCCATGGCTTGAAAATATTTTAAAAATATATAAATTCCCAAAAGCAAAACTTGGTTTTGCCATTTTATATATGAGACACCATTTTACTACACCATTGTATTTAAAGGGACTTAAGCACCCACAGATTTTGTTATCCATGGGGGCTCCTGAAACCAAACACCAGTGGATACCAAGGACTCACTGCAATAGAAAAGATAAAATAATGGCCAGATCTGGTCTCCGCATGTTGCATACTCAGGCAACAGCTACAATCTCAGTGTCCTGGTAGGACCTTCCATTATATTGACATCAGCCTTGTGCCTCTACTCTTGTCAGCTGAGTCTGGGAGAAGCCATTTGTATTTTCTACAAAGCATCCAAAATAACTTTGTTATAATGCATTGTAGGAAATGAGATTGATACATGACTGCTTCCTCCTAATGCTGTCACCATTTCCAGGTAATTCCAATGAAGCCAACAATGAGTGGGCAGTGGGGCATTGCAGAGTATCTTTCAATTAGTATCTTCAAACCTAGAACTGACTCTGGTAGGGATGGAAGTCCCAAACAAGAAAATGTTTATCAGAGAGACAGAAAAACAGAGCAATCTTGCTGTATATTCACCCAGGGAGATCATCATAGACAGAGTGAACCTGTATTTGAATAAAAAGGCACAAGGTAAATCTAGGAAGAAATAAACAGACCTTAGGTTTACTTTATGAGCTACAGCTCCCTAAATTTCCCAGCCAGCATGGCCAATGGGTAGTAAGGAAAAAAGCAACATTTATCAAGTTTTGAGAATAAGCATTATGCAATGAGCATAATGAAGCTCAAAGCATTGAGAATAAGAATTGGTAGAGCCTAACTCTGTGCGAGAAACCATTTTTCCTGCTAAGAAAACAGTTTTATACCCAAACCAATTTTTCTTCTGTGGAGGATGTTCTAATACAGGGAGAATGCAGCAGAGGAATGTTTGATTTCTCCTGCAGCAGGGACAAAATGACTGTAATCGATAAGTCCCCACATGCAAGGATTTACATTCCAAATTTATATTTTGCCACCAGGAAGGTCAAATTGCCAGAAGCAATTTTTTCACAGTTCACTTTGCGTTGTTGGGCACTTAAAGACTTCAAAAAACGTTCAACCCAGTGACAAAACTTTTTTGAAACCTTTTGAGGTCAAAATTATGGATTTTGATATGACCCATGGATAAGTTGAAATTGAAACTTGGGGGGGTGTGATAAAGGATGTGAAGGACAGAGCAAAAGATAATAATGCCAAAGAACTTACAAAATCCTGGCAGGTGTAACTGTTTGTCCTCATCCTAAAAGATGGATGGATGAGGAGGGAACTAAGGTTGTATAATGTGTGTGGTAGCTGTATGATGGATATGTGGGGGATGCAACCAGGCACGAACAGGACTAAGAAAACATGCACATGTTGGAAAAGATGTAAAGGCAAGAGTTAAGGTACAGTATTAACTCTTATCAGAAAAGGAATCATCCTCTTCTTTGAGTAAAGTGGTGGAAAGTGAGAGCTTAGTCCATTTTAGGAGAACCTAAAAGAAGTGCCAACCCCCTCTACTGTCTTGGCACTTATTTGAGAGAAGTGCCAGAGAGCCAGTACCACCACTAGTTTCCCTCCCAGGCATTCAAAGATGACAAAAGTGGTGGCACATTGAGAAAGTAGAGTAGGGTTAGTGCGTCTTTTAAGTTCTTTGAGGATGGATGGGGCTCTCACCTTTCACCACTCTACCCAGAGAAGGGGGTGGTTCCATTTTTTAAAAAAAATAAGAAGTACGGTATAGTACTTATATTGATCCATGGATAAGGTAACCCAGGTTTTTCTATACATGAGTATATATTTTGTTTCTGGGAATGTTTGCTAGACTGAGAAACCAATAACTAGTCTACCTCCTATGGATTGCAAGAGAGCAGTGCCAGTCAATTACTGGAACCAAAGAATTAGAAATCCATTAACATGCTGTGGGGTCATTCTTTCCCCCTTCTTCTTAGAAACCTGTTTAATTCAATAGTGTTCTGCAAAATTCTTAGCAAGCTTCCAGTTTTAGCTGTAGCAGATGTTTAACCTTAAAAATTGACATTTTGTGTACAAAATGTGACTGATAAATGTCAGGGAATCAGGATGAAGAAAATTGTATGATGTCTACATCTTGAGCATCCAGAGGAATAACCATTAGCTACAATAAATGTTTTTGTTGAAAAAGAGAATGTGGAGACACACAAAGAGATAGACATTTCCAAGGATGAAGCCATTCTGCAAACACATAAGGGGGTATTTTTGTGTTACATTCAACACAAGTGCCATCTATGAGCTTTTTTCCCCCTTATTTCCTAAAAAGGAAACCTTTCTTAATCAAAAAGTCTTCTATCATCATCTATATATCTGCAGCCCACATACCCCCTGCGCCCCCGCTCTCTCTTCCCACTAACCCAGGGGTAGGCAACCTTTCCCCTTTAAGGGCCGAGGGACTTCAGTTCCCAGAAGCCTCAGCCATGTTGGCCAATAGTCCCATGTTGGCCAATAGCTCCTGGGATTCTGGGAGCTGAAGTCCCTTGGCCCTTAAAGGGGACAGGTTGCCTACCCCTGCACTAACCCCTGCCCTCCCATCTCTCTTCCCCCTGTCCCCTAAACTTTCCTCCCACTGATCTCTTCCCCTCTCCCACCAGACCAATCTGCAGGTTCTAAGTAGGTAAACAACAGGGAGGATGCAGAAGTGGGTCAATGTGGATACCAGTGCAACATATAGTGCAGGTATCATACCAGTATTGAAGAAAATGTGCAATAAAGATTGCTTCAATATGGGTATGTTTCTGTGTGCGGCAATTGGTAAATTAGCAGCATTTAGTATGCCCATTTCTACATTATCTGTCAGACAGGAAGACATGGACACTCAATATCTTAAGGCTGGACAGCACCCAAAGATTCCCCCACCCTGGCCACCCAAGGTCTTGTTCATCATCAAGGAGACTTATCATCCACTTAAATACCTCAACCTCAACATCTCACTCGACCTCAACATCTCACTCGAAACCAGATTACAGGATCTATCCGGCGCAGCTCGGGAGTTCATGGATACCATGACAATCATTGGCCTATCCCAGTTGGTCGACGGGCCTACACATTGTGCGGGTCATACCCTCGATGCGGTCTTTAGTACGGAGCAGGAATATCCATGGGCAAGGTTTAAGGGAACCTCCCCTTTGTCATGGACGGATCATTTTCTGATCAGGGTGGAACTAAAGGCTATTACTTGCCCCCTCGGGGGGGGGGGGAGTGGACCTACTAGAATGTTCCACCCTCGAAGACTAATGGAACCTGTTGGTTTCCAGAAAGCCTTAGAGGGTTTAATGGTTGGTAACGTCGGCAATTCTGTTGAAACCTTGGTGAATACTTGGAACACCGATCTCACCAGGGCTATTGACACAATCGCTCCCAAGTGTCCTTTCTGACCTGCTTCGAACAGCAAGCCATGGTACTCAGAGGAACTTAGATGGATGAAGCGGGTTGGACAATGACTAGAGCCCGAATGGTGAAGAACTCGTCTTTTATCCGACAGAACTCACCTTAGGAGGCATCTTGACTCTTATAGGAAGGCTTTGCGTGCAGCGCAGAGACTCTTCTGTTCTGCACGCATTGCGTCTGCAGAGTCCCGCCCAGCAGAGCTGTTTAGGGTGGTGGGGGAATTGACAAGGGTTCCCCCTGCGCCAAACCCTCTACTTAATCCTACTATGGCCTGCTGTGAGGCATTTAATACCTACTTTGCAGATAAAATCTCTCGGATAAAGGCCGACTTGGACGCCAATGGTTTGGCAGAATCCGTAGATGAGGTGTCCAGCAACTCCGTTGTTGGTAATTTACTGGATCAATTTCAATCTGTGAGTACCGATGACGTGGACAAGCTGCTTGGAGCGATGAGGAAGACCACTTGCCCCCTCGATCCTTGTCCATCTTGGCTGGTCGCCCGGGGGGGGGGGCTGTGTTGAAAGCGTTCCTTCGGGACACGATCAATAAGTCCTTCAGGGAGGGCTGTATTCCATCTTGCTTAAAGGAGGCGGCCGTAAAGCCACTCCTAAAAAAGCCTTCCCTGGACCCCCTGGACAGAAATAACTATAGACCAGTCTCCTTGCTCCCTTTTTTGAGCAAGGTGATCGAGAGGGCAGTTGCTCCTCAACTCCAGGCAGTCTTGGATGAAACCGATTATCTCGATCCATTTCAAACCGGCTTCAGGACAGGATTTGGGGTTGAGACTGCCATGGTTGCTCTGACCGGTGACCTCCGCCTGAGTATCGACAGGGGTAGTGTGACCTTGCTGGTGCTCTTGGATCTCTCTGCAGCCTTTGATACCATAGATCATGCCATCCTCTTGGATCGCCTGAGAGAGTTAGGGATTGGGGGCACTGCTTTACAGTGGTTCTGTTCCTTCCTCTAGGGCAGATCCCAGAGGGTGAGGCTCGGGGGCAGTTGCTCCTCTAAAATAGAGCTTAATTGTGGCATCCCTCAGGGTGCCATCCTGTCCCCAATGTTATTTAATATTTACATGAAACCGCTGGGAGAGATCATTCGGAGGCATGGAGCACGGTGTCTTCAGTACGCTGATGACACCCAGATATACTTCTCCATGACTAGATCATCGACTCAGACTTCAGATGGCGTCTCTCCTTTCAATGACTGTCTCAGAGCAGTAATGGATTGGATGAGGAAAAACAGATTGAAGTTGAATCCAGACAAAACGAAGGTACTAAGAGTCACAGGCCCGAAACCAGATTTGGGAATACATTCTCCAGTCCTGGACGGAGTCACACTCTCCTCCAAGGACTGTGTTTGCAGCTTGGGGGTTCTCCTAGATTCGTCGCTTCACATGACTAGTCAGGTGAATGCGACGGTCAGGAGCGCCTTTTATCAGCTTCGGCTGATACGCCAACTGCGCCCTTATCTGGATATGAGGGACTTGGAAACTGTGGTACATGCTCTGGTAACCTCACGTCTGGATTACTGCAACACTCTCTACATGGGGCTACCCTTATGCCTAACCCGGAAACTTCAACTGGTACAAAACATGGCAGCCAGGTTAATTACCGGGACATCTAGGAGGGACCACATAACACCAATGCTTAAATCCCTCCACTGGCTGCCAATTAGTTTTCGGGCACAGTACAAGGTGTTGGTTTTGACCTTTAAAGCCCTTCATGGCTTGGGTCCATCTTATCTTAGGGACCGCCTCTCCCCATACGATCCCCCCCCCCCCCGTGCCCTTCGGTCCCCTGGGAAGAGTCTGTTACAGCCAATAAAAACTAGGCTGTCTCAGACCTCCCAGAGGACCTTTTCCGCAACTGCTCCCAGGCTATGGAATGGCCTGCTGGACGAGATCCATCTTATTACCACACTTACTGCTTTTAAGAAAGCAGTGAAGACGGATCTCTTCCAGCAGGCCTTCCCAGAATAATATTCCCATATCTGCCCAGGGAGAGGAGCTTTTCAGCTTTTCAGCTAATTTTCAGCTAACTTTTCCCCATCGCGTGTGCTCATTTGCTTGGGGTTTTTCTTTTTAGTCTTTTACCAATTAAGCATTTTAACTCTTCTTTGTTTAATCCTATTTTAGGGGTTGGGAGGTTGGGATTAGGGGATTGGGGGATGTTTTAACTTTGTCTTTTTAATGCTGTAACCCGCCTCGATTGTTGGGCAGAGGGGCGGGCTATAAATAAAAATTATTATTATTATTATTATTATTATTATTATTATTATTATTATATACAGATGGCATATCAATGTTCCACACCACATTATCAAATTTCCCACACTGTGGGAAGTTACTACTGAGTAACTAGCTAATATTATTTATTCACACAATACAGACTGAGGTGAGAATCATGCAGCCTTCTGGATGTTTTTTGGACTGCAAATCCCAGAAGTACTAACCATCACAGTCTCTACCCCTCCAACATTTCCCAGATGAAAACCAGGAAATATGCAGCCAAGCAATATCAAAATTTGGTCAAAGATGGAAAAAGTTACTAATAGGAAGAACACACAAGTTGGGAGAGACTGAAGCAGATTGCTTTTGTCTGGGTCTACTGGAAGGGGAAGATTTAATCTCTTCTTCCTGCTAAACTGAATGCAAACTACTTTTGTACTTTGAACTCTATTTGCAGCAAATGAAATAAACTGAGGACAAAGGTGGAATGTGGGGGAGGAGAGAGAAACTGGACATTTTAAAGCACCTGGAAAAGTAGGATTAATCAGAACTATCCCTATGAAACTGGGGACAGTTGGAGGGCATGACAGCCAATATGAATAATGATAGCAGCTGCAGTCCATTAATATCTAGAGGGCCACATGATTATAAACCCAATGATTCTTCACTGCCTTAGCACACAAAAAAGACTGGCATTGGTGTATCACTTTTAGCATGTTGTGTAAACTAAAAATATAAAACCATATAAAACTGACCCCAAATATGTAGGTTCCATAAACATTCATATAAATATAAAATTTCCTTTGATATTATTATATTTATTTATATCCTGCTTTCCCCAAAAAAATCAGGACTCAAAGTGGCTTACATTTTGAAAGAAGGCAATGAAAAACATACAAAAACAAGCATTAAAATAGAATTAAGCTGTTTCAGTATTAAAACACACCACTCATTAGAAGAATAAAAATGCAGTTAAAAAAGATAAAAGCACTCAAAAGGAAGTCTTCTTTAAGACTTAGAAGCCAGAGTGAGAAATCGAAGGCTTTCACGGCTGGCATCTGGAGGTTTTTGTGGTTTTTTTGGGCTGTGAGGCCATGTTCTAGAAGAATGTATTCCTGACATTTCACCTGCATCTGTGGCTGGCATCTTCAGAGCACAGACACACAGCTTGAAAAACCCACAAAAACTACAGAGTGAGAAACTTTACTCTAGATGTCAAAATCTAGTTTACAAATCCTGCCATCTCTGTGACCTGGCTAGTTGCCATTATCTTTCCAGCCCTAAAAAACCAGTTGGCACAATCCTTATTATGTCTGTCTGGGAGTGGGGGGAGCCATCCAGCAAGGTAGGGCAAGGAGTACTACACTTCTTCTAAATCACTTCAGAAACAGTCGCCCTCTGAACTCTACAAAGTGTTCAGAATACAAATAATGTTCCCAGAGATGTCTTGGATGCTGCTGTCTCTGTTTGGAACCACATTTTTGTTTTTAAGGGATTTTTTTTAAAAGAGTGATTTAAAATAAAATAACAAGGGCTTTTCTCATATTCAGAGCCAAAAGCAGCAACAGTCTGTGCAGAAAATAATAATAATACCTGCTTACCATTTTTATGAATTCAAGACTCTACAGATAGATTCCCATACAGTCAATGGCTCAGCCTAAGAAAGACTGTTTTGTTTCCAGCCTCTTCATCAAGAAATGAAATGCAGGATTTGAGTCAATTTGCTAGATGAAACTGTGTGAAAAGAATAAACAAACCAGAGGTATTTCAGTAGAGTTCCATTATTATGCATAAAGTTCCCTGACGATAATTTCCTTTCAGGCAGTAGAGCTGAAAATCCCAGTAGCTGGGATAGGACCAGTGGGTATGGTGTAATATGCCACCTTTCTATGCTTCACGGAACTTTTTTCCTGAAATTAAATGTTAGTTTTTCCTTTATGCAAATTTGAAATCATGTATTTCTTTTGCTGTTTATGTTATGTTTGTTGTTGTTTATGTTTATGTTTCAGCTAATGCACATAAGGAATGCAGTACACATATTAAAAGCCTTTCTTTTCCTATCTCTTTCTCTCTCTCTTCAGACACAAGACGTATACACTATGCTCAGGGCCTTATAGGGTGCATCTACACAGTAGAAATAATGCAGTGTGACACCAGTTGGAGTGCTGTAGCACCATCCTATGGAATCCTAGGATTTGTAATTTTACAAGATCTTTAGCCTTCTCTGCCGAAGAGTGGCTGGTGCCTCACAAAACAACAAATCCCAAGATTCTGTAGGATGGAGCTATGTCAGTTAAAGAGGTATCAAGCTACATTATTTCTACAGTGTAGATGCAGCCTTGGTGCTATGATTCTACTTTAACTTCCATGAAAATCTGTGGAACTCTGCAATTTGGAGAAGCATATTTAGACCCAGCTTGGCGTAATGATTTGCTTGAGCATAAAAACCCACTGGGTGACTTTGGGCAAATCACACTCTCTCAGCCTCAGAAGATGACAATGGACCCCCCCCCCCGAACAAATATTGACAAGAAAACCCTATGATAGGTTTACCTTAGGGTCACCATAAGTCAAAAATGACTTGGAGGCACACAACAATTTAGAATTATCTGCTTTATAGATATAGAATTATAGAATTAATCTGCTTTTATAGACAAAACCCAGGATTCTATAGGATGAAGCCACGATAGTTTAAGTGGAACCATAATACCATAATTGCATAATATGAAAGGGCCCTTAGGTGAGCACTTGGATTTCATGCATCAAAGAAAGTGGGTTGTCCATGAAATCATGTCATGCAATAAAGTTTCCATCTTATGCATACTTGGCTCGAAGTAAATCCCATTGAATGTTAGGGTAGTGTAGTGGTTTGAGAGCTGGAGTAAATCTCTAGGGGACCAGTGTTTGAATCCCTGCTCAGCCATGGAAACCCACTGGGTGACCTTGGACAAGTCACACTCACTCAACCTTTGCAAAAGGCAACAGCAAAACTCCTTTGAATGTATCTTGTCAAGAAAATAATAATAATAAATAATAAAATTTATTTATATCCCACCCTATGGTAACCCAATCAGGGCGGCTTACAACCATAAAAACATATACAGTACCCAACCCCAAAAACCCCTCCCCCCCTTAAAACAGTATTAAATCAATAGAGATTAAAACAAGCAATTCAATACAGTAAAACAACACAGACCAATATATAAACCCAGTGGCCATGATCCTAACCATCCGTAGATGGGGCCACGTAAGGATCACTGGGGTGGGCATATCCGAGGCCGGAGAAAATTTTTAATCTGGAAAGGCCTGCCGGAAGAGATCCGTCTTGACAGCCCTTTTGAAGCTGTCTAACGATGTTAGCTGACGGATCTCGTCCAGCAGGCCGTTCCAGAGTTTGGGGGCGACAGCAGAGAAAGCCCTCCAAGAGGTAGCCACAAGCCTCGATTTTGGGGGCTGCAGAAGGTTCCTCCCGGAGGACCGGAGAGCGCGGGAAGGATTGTATGGGAGGAGGCGGTCCCTGAGATAGCTTGGACCCAAGCCATTTAGGGCTTTAAAGATAATAACCAACACCTTGTACTGGGCCCGGAAGCTGATAGGCAGCCAATGGAGGGACCTCAAAATCGGAGTAATGTGGTCCCTCTGAGATGTTCCTGAAACAAGCCTGGCTGCTATATTTTGTACCAGCTGTAATTTCCGAACCAAGCACAAGGGTAGCCCCATGTAGAGCGCATTACAAAAGTCTGACACCATACATAGGAGTCAACCTGAAGGGTCACCATAAATAGGAGTCAACTTGAAGGCACAGAACAACAAATCCCATTGAAAATCATGAATCTTACTTCTGAGGAAACATGTATGACAAAAGTTTCCTTCTGAGGAAATATCTGTGACAGAACTGTGCCCTTCCAGATTGATTGATTTACTTGAATTTAATTTATATCTTCCCTTCCTTGCTAGAGATCCAAGAATCCATATGTTGCACAGCCAAGGGGTCTCAGGAGTTGTAGTCCAATAACAGCTGAAGGGGCACTATTTTCCACCACAACATGTATGCTTGTGTTGAAAATATATTCATCTTTAAAGTGCCATAAGACTCTTTGTTCTTATTTTGTAATAGGTGTGCCTTCCTCTCTCATATGAAGCGGCTGAATTGAAATGGACACAGATTGAATTAACTGAACATCTGTTCTTATAAGTCTAGAATTCACAAGATAGCAGTTATTAGCATATGAAAAACTTGCAAAGCATCTATGGCATAAAAAAAAAACTTTGCATTTTCCATACACTGGATTAGACCATTGTTATTTCCCTCACAATGATTCTGCTTGAACCCATTATGACATTCCAAAGTCTCTGATAGGCATAATTCTTTTAACTGGAAATGGTATGAACTTAGATTTTTGTGTGTGTGTGTGCAAAGCTGGTGCTTTTCTAGTGAAGTGGGACTGGTCTCCACATCAGCCAAAGGAACAGTGATCACCAGACAGGATTTCAAAGCATAAAGACGAGCTTCTCAAGAAGCAGTGGAGCCCTTATACCAGTATAATTTAAATATCAATATTAATAGTGGTGACTGGTGGAGAGGTGAATCTAAAAGGGAGTAGGCATGGATGAGAATTGTGTGGCTCTTCAAATGTTGTTGAAATGCAACCCTCAAGCCTTCCTCACCACTGACAATCTAACTTCCTCTATAAGGCTGCATGATTCCCACCCCTGATTAAAGGAGTTATCCAGTGTGTTGAGGCTTTGAAAATTAGGTTTTTATTAGCTTGGACAGATCTTTTAAATTCAGAGTGAAACCTAGAATGGATTTACCACCCCATGACATGGAAGCCACCAATGAACATTAAACACAAGCATCATGTTAACTGTTGGATTCTGGAAGTTATACTGCAATTGTATAACTTTCTTAAGCTCCATACCTAACAATGCAGATTGGTTGTGGTCTCTGGTAGAACCAAACAAGTTCTTCCCTTTGTTCCTTAGAGTCCTGAAATGAACCTGAATGGCTTGGCTCCAGCTCTGAAAGTGTAATGTTTTCTATGCAGTTAACATGGTGTTGAGCTAAACAGTTTGGTGTTGTACTTTGGGAAAGGTCTGACCTACCAGACACCATCTGTTTTAACAGCTTGTTTCTTCATTAAACCTTGTGTACAGACATTGTTAAAACATATGACACTGTAAGAGGTGATGCATAGTGACCTTTAGTTGCAAGGATGAAGGGTCACAACAAATATATTTCATGAACCAGGGAAGGGACTGAATAATTAGCATGTTTTGAATACATATGGTTAGCATGCATTAATTCATGTGACATTTTCATGACTTTAACAGATGCCAGACTAAGGTTGATTGACTTAATGCTTTTGTTATGCAATATTCTTATACACTTCAACAACTTAAGGGGGCATTTGAGCAAATGTGAGAGCTGATTCCATGAAGTCAACATAAAGAACAAGGCTTCTGGATTTTTCACCAGAAATAGTGCAGCTTGAGGCCACTTTAACTGTCCTGGCTCAGTGCTAGGGAATCATGGGAATTGTCTTTTTTTCTGCAACATTGAGCCTTCTCTGCCAGAGAGCTCTGGTGCCACAATAAACTACAGTTCCCATGTTCCTTAGCATTGAGCCAGGACAGTTAAAGTGGCCTCAAGCTGCACTATTTCTGGCAGTCTGTAAAGGCCCATTGTTGTTTGAAAAAGTACTGTTTTTCTCATAAACTGGCCAATGTGTAATTATCCTATTCTAGAGACCACCAATGAATATCAGGTGCTGTAGACCAGGGGTAGGCAACCTTTTTGAGCCGGGGGCCGGGTTGCTGTCCCTCAGACAATTGGGGTGCCAAAGCACCAAAAATAAATAAATAAAAAATATATATTTTTTTAAAAAAATTAAAAATATGCATGCCCCAGAAAAGCCATGGTAAACCCCCTGTGGAGATTTTGCCAAGAAAACCCCAAGAACAAGTAATAACAACAATAATCAATATCATCATGGCGGGTGGCGGCGGCGGCAGCAGCAGCAGCGGCAAGACTGGCCTAGGGCCGGTCCAAAGGCCTTGGGGGGCTGCATCCGGCCCCCCGGGCCTTAGGTTGCCTACCCCTGCTGTAGACTACATTTCAGAGAAAGGAACTGGCAAAACCATCTCTGAACTTTCCTTGCCTATGAACCCTATGAAATGCATGGAGTTGCCAAAAGTTGATGGGTGACTTGAAGGCACATACATATACATTCCTTTATTTTCTTTGCTTCAGTTTATCCTAAGATTGTTGTTGTTGTTGTTGTTGTTGTCGTTGTCGTGTGCCTGAAAGCCATTATCCACTTGTTGCAACCCTCTGGCAAACCTATCATGGAGTTTCCTTAGCAAAATTTGTTAAGAAGTGAGTTTCCACTGCCTTCTTCTGAAGGTGAGAGAGTGTAACTTGTCTAAGGTCACTCACTGAGCTTCCTTGACAGTTGGGATTCAAACACTGGTCTCCCAGAAACCACTAGATGATACTGAATTATCCTGGGATAGGTATGAACAAATGTATCTGTTTCACTCAGAGCTTAATAAAGTTACTTTTGAGATGATGAATCATATTTTTCCAGGTCATTCCCAGGATAGTCACTGGCTATGCTGGCTGGGCCATTATGAGACTTGATCTATCAAAACATAGCTTTCTAACATTCATATGCTGTGAATTTTTGACTATGGTTGTTTTAACTTTGGGGAACTGACTTGATTCCAGACTGGAAAAAATCTGGGAATCATGATCATAATCATCATCTGAATTATAAATTTATCCCCCCCCACATATCCACATCAATGTGTGAATTTATTATTTAAAAATCCCTATGGGTTTTATTCATATATTTGTAAGTTAAAAAATCATAATCATTTTCATAAGCAATTCTTTAACATAAGCATGTTTGCAAGCAATTTCTGCTAATATATGTTTCCTTTAATATTATTTTTGCCAACATTTTTTGTTTGTTTGAGTGAAGAATTTCATTGCAAAATTCAGAGCACTACAAAATCCGGAGGAAAATTAGGCTGGTTCATAGTAGCAAACCAGACCACTTGTTCCTCCAGTTCCACCCTGGGAAGGTTTACATCCCTCCCTTGCCTTGCATTATTTTTAACTTTTATGGCAATCTATTTTCCTGAGAAGCTTTTCAGCAGAACGTGTAATACCTAATCTTCCCTTTCTTTGTGTTGGCTGTGGGAGTTCACATCCTCTGCTTCTTCCTTCTCACAAGACTGTTCCCTGAAAATGCCAAGGCATACGAAAATAACATTAAAATAAGAGAACAAAGAATTCTTCAAGTCTTGATGTGTGTGTTTTTAATGGGGGAGGGAGCCACAAGACAAGGGCCAAGTCCATTAATGGTCCAAGAATATTTCACAAAAGTTTAGAAAAGAAGAGCATAAGTAAAGTTCTGCCTGACTACACATCATCCTTTACATTCTTGTTAAAAGTACCATTTTCAAATGTGTTTGTGCTATTTTATTTATTTTTTATTTCATTTATATCCTGCCTTTCCTCCAATGAACTGAAGGTGGTGAACATAGAACTTGACGTCCCCACTTGGTTCTCACGACAACAGGCTGTTGATACAGTGTGATTGTGTTGCTTAGGCTGGGAGAAAGTGACAGGCCCAAGATCATCAAATGAATTTCATGTGTGAGTGGAGGCTAGAACCCAGATCTCCCAAGGCCCTATCCAACACTTTAGCCCAGGGGTAGGCAACCTTTCCCCTTTAAGGGCCGAGGGACTTCAGCTCCCAGAAGCCTCAGCCATGTTGGCCAATAGTCCCATGTTGGCCAATAGCTCATGGGATTCTGGGAGCTGAAGTCCCTCGGCCCTTAAAGGGGAAAGGTTGCCTACCCCTGCTTTAGCCACTTCACCACAATGTCATTTAACTTCAGCCACTCTCTCTACTCTTGTTCAAATGCTCCTCAAACAAGAAATCCAGCTGCAGGTGGAATGAAAAAGGGGGGTTGATAGTTTGACTAGAGAAACAACACAGAGGGGGACTGACCCTTTCCCCCACACTATTTTTCCAACTAAAATCGCCCTCCCTTTTGCTATTATTCTAAAGAGGGGGGCTAGTATCTTTCTTCTATTTCCCCGACTCTGTTAAAAACTTCAGTAAATAAGTGTGATTTCAATGCCTAATGGTAGAGGGGGAGGATTAACAGACACACCCCTCCATTTTTCCAGCCAAATTTCCAACCTTCTTCTTCATTACTGTTTTCAAATGAAAAAAAAAAAAAAGCTATGGGGAGAGTCAATCACAGCTCTTCCCTGTTGTGGGAAGATGCACTTATTTATGAAGCACACTTCGACTTGCCATTCATTCTGCTGCCAAGATCTGGGGGTTTGATTAATAAAGTAAAAGGCAAGCCTTTTTTAAAAAAAAAAAAATGAGAATCTTAAAATGGAATCAAGATGGTGTTGTCTTTCACCTTCAGGACATTAATAGCTTATTTGCTGGACTCCCAAGCTCTAATTTTTCTCCCTCAATTTTACTTCTTAAATATGCTCCTTGTCCTCTCTTTATATCCTCACTCTGATTATGTCTCACCTCTATATCTTTCTTTTCAATTGCTACATTTTCCCACCTGCTTCTGTTAAACTGTCTCTTCACTTTACCATGATCCCACTCCTCCCTCTGATTTCTTCCTATGTGGTCCATCATTCCTGGAACTTTGCTAATTTTAATCTTTTTCACCCAGTCTCTCCCACCCAGCCTCAGTTTCTTCAGCTCAATTTCTCTCTCTCTGTCTTTTTCTTATTTGCCCTTTTCTTCAACATGTTTGGAATATTTTGGCTTATAAAGACTGTGTTAATTTCTTTTCTTTTCTTTTTTTATGATTGACGGTTATGTAGCGCATTTCCTTCCATCTTTCATAAGCTGCTTGTAGTCTTTTATTTACAGTTCATTTATGATTATAATGTGCCGGCTTGCCCTCTGTGTTTAAAATTATCAAGGCATAAATAGATGTATCTCAGTGGCCTAGGCAAATCCCTCAAGGCCATTTAAAAACTCCTGTGTTTGAGTGAAGACTCTTATCTTCCATTATCTTACTGGAAGCAACACACATTTTTCTCTGCATTTTTTCCAGATACACAAAGACAAGGTTGTTGTAGGTGCTAAATCAGTCTAAGCCCAGGAAGAGGGGAAATGACACCTTTTCTGCCCTTCAGCCTTTCCTGGTCAGTGATAAACATTCTTAATAGTCCATCTCCAAGGTTGCCAGTGTATAGTCAGGCTGATACCAAAATATTTGCCAACATTCTTGGTTCGTCCTGTCAGTCAATGCCTCCCTGACCTGACTTGAGGGAGATACATTGGGATAAATGCATCCCATTTCTCCTCTTGTGATGGCAGCCTACTCATGAGTAAGTAAGTGAAACACATTACAGGATAGGCAGAGCCTGGTACAGGGTAGGGACAGCCTGGTCCACATTACAGGATAGGTAAAATAATTTTCATGGGAGAGTACTTTTGTACAGTAAAAAAAAGCTGTAATCAGGATTCAGTCTAGATTAGTGTAAAGTAAAGGTTTATATGACCTTTATTACAAAAATACAGTATGTATGCTATTACAAATACACAATAGATGCAATAATACTGAAAAATTCACAGACAATGGTTTTCGCATTAACTAATTGGCCTATAATGGGCCAAATCTATCAGTCCAGTGTGAAACTATGATTTGTGATGGAATTCTCCAGTTCTTCTAATGATTTATATACCAAGTCCAATGAGGGATAGGAATTATAAGACCCTCTAGATGTCATTGAACTGCAATTTCATACACTTGATATGCTGGCAAGGACTACTGGGACTTGTAGTCTGGAAGACAACGCAACTTCTAAAGTTCCCTTTAGTTTTGTAGATTTCATCCATCAGACCTCACCAACAGCTCCTAGCTTTCAGAAGTCTCAGTGATTTAAATACTCTTGTTATTATTGATGCACAAATCTAAAGGAAGTTATCTATGTGGACTACAATGACCATGGTGATTGGGAAATTCTGGTATTTATAGCCTTCAGAGTAAATTTTCCAAGCTCTGAAAGCAACTAGAAAGAAGAATTTTCTAGCATAAGCTTTTGTAGACCATAGTCCATTTCATTAGATTGGTGTGAACTTTAGTCCACAAAAGCTTATCCTAGAAATTTCTTCTTCCCAGTTAGTCTCAGATGTGCTTTCCATTATGGAAGTGGGTTTCTTTATGTCTTTTAATGCTAAAACAGAATAACGCAAGAGATTTCTTTCAATACTTTTCCAAGCTATGCTAGGAATCATCAGCTCGCAGTTGCCATCTACCCTGGCCCTGTCAGTCTCCTATAGATCATTAGCCCTGGGTTACAAAAGATGCTAACATCAACAGAAGATGTTGGCTTATTCTTGGAAGGCTAAATGCTACCAATGGATTTCTGCAGACTTGTGGATGCTTTCTGCAATAGCAGTAGGATTCAATTTGAGACTGAAGTCCATGACCTCACACTGGGGGAAGAATGATGACTGTTCATAGAAAGAACAATGATGGGGCAGCAGTAAACAGGCTCAGTGCTTGCTCTTGGTCTTGGGGCAACATGGGTATGACAGGGTTAACACTAGTCATTTGCAATATGTTTCCCCCTTATTTTTGTTTTATTTTATCATTACTATTTGGTTGGTCAGGCATGTACATTGTTACAGATACTCATATTATTATTTTGCCTTAAAACTGCATCAGTCTTTTCTAAAACAAAGTGGTGTTTATTCTCCAGTGAACATTAAATGGCATTTGGGGCATGTGGAAAAGAAAGTTATGAGTTGTGTGTACTTCACAACTAAGGGCATGTCTACATGGGCCAATTGCACTGCCCCCCCCCCCACACACACACACACTGCTGCCATCACAAACATTATCTACATGACACAAGGCCAAAGCCCAATTCAAATATGGTCTCTCTTCACAAGGGAAGGCCAGTTCTGTACTAAATCCATCCTAAAAGACCTCACCTTTTACTCTGGATTTTGCTGAAAAATCCAGATCCCTCCAGAGTGACAGCAGGTTGCTGTTTATCCATATGTCCCACTGCAGTGGTGCCAGTAGGGGGTTCAGGAGGTTCAGATAACACCAGGTGACTCCCTAAAGGGAGGGAGTAACACTACATTGCAAACATTGGCTTTTTGGCAGAAATGGGCTGTGGCACTCTACTGCATCTCTTTAAAACACTAAAGAGATGACATGAGTAGGATGAGGCTAAGTGGGAGTAGGAAAG
Organism: Phrynosoma blainvillii; assembly: GCA_026167975.1. Taxonomy (NCBI): domain Eukaryota; kingdom Metazoa; phylum Chordata; class Lepidosauria; order Squamata; family Phrynosomatidae; genus Phrynosoma; species Phrynosoma blainvillii. The sequence continues at coordinate 222,083,203 of JANUYF010000004.1, read as the reverse complement.
AGAAGCCCTAGGGTTTGTTTGTTGTTGTTGTTGTTGTTGTTTTTAATCATTTTAATTTTTTATTTTACTACATTTTACCACATTTTCACTTTAACCACATAAACTATATATATGTAAATACATTTAGGTGGTGCATATGATATTGTAATTTAAAGGTATAATTTAAAATTTTGCTGATTGTTTATGTCACAATTATTATCATTATATTCAATGATATATGGGAATTATGATTTATGAGTATCATTAGTACAAACAAGCATTCCTAAGGATTCTGTATGGTGTGGTATGGGAGGAGGTCAATGAGGGAGTGACACCATGAGTAACCGCACTGGGTGATACCAATGTTAGTGATGCCACTGTCCCACTATGCCACCCAGCACTGCCTCAGCTGGTGCAAATTACTTTTTCAGAGGTCACAACGAGGTGCCTAGCCATAAGATCAACATCGGGTGCTGCATTTCTGACCTCAGAGAATGAGACTTGCATCAGCAGTGGTAGCACTGGACAACACAGCAGGACACGTGTGTGGACAGCCACTTGGCATTGCAACATAGTGTGGAGATAACAGAGAGAATCTGGGCCAACGCCAGGGCCAAAATACTCTAGGAGCATCTTGGAGTATTCTGGCTGTGGTAGACAAGCTTTAAGGAAGCACAAGGGGGGGGGGGGTTTACCGCATTAAACACTATAAAAAGATGTCCAATGTGCAAAATCACCTGCTGGCTTGCTCTGGGGATTGCTTTTCCAGTCCAACTAGAGTTACCCTGCAGCTTTTCATAACACTATCATACATGATAGGGCACATCGAAATTGGCTTAGAGGCAGAGAAATGCCTGTTTAGCAGCTTGCAGTTTGCTTTAAAAAAAGCTACACATACTCTACAAGTTCTAGAGATGTGCCAGAAGAAAGATTCTCTTCCTGCCCCTGGCCCCATAATCAGACTAGACAAGCAAGGTGGAGCCTTCAGTTTCGAGCCAGCTGTGGATGGTATAAATCACTCTTCGTCAGCCCTTTGAAACTGCTGCAGGGAGTTTCCTTAGCTATTTTGTCTTTTTTCCAGAACAACCTGCTCTTCAGTTCTCAAGCTTGACCTGATGCTTTCTATACAGCTTCTGATGCTCTACATTCATTCATTAGATCTAGGCTGACTTGATTGTTAGCAAGAACAGCTGTAGACCTGCTGGCCATAGGAGAAAAGCAAATGCAAAATCCATTTTGTGGTGATACTCATCTTCAGATACCTAAAAAAGCACAAAAATGTGCATAAGATTCTTCAGAGCTGTTCATCAGCGAAAATGTTATGCAAATCAGTCGGGGGGGGGAAGGAAGGGCTGGTTTTTAAATTATGCTGTTGCATATTGTGGTCTTCTGAGTGAATGAAGATTTGCAGGCTCACATTGGAGCTCATTCAGTAACATCTGGGCATTCCTCTCATTCAGAGCAGGCCAAAGGTCAGGATGGGTAAGCTCTGGAGCCCATAGGGCAGAACACCATCATTTTCAGCTTTTCTGGAGCTCTGGTGGATTGCAGATCCCCATTGTGGCCACCATTTTGGCAGACTAGAAGTGATGTTTCATTGCTTTTGACTGCTTTTAAATGGAAAGAAAAGGCAGGGGCTAATTTTTTTTAAGCCAGAAAATTTGGGCAAAGAATCTGGATAAATCAGGGGGGATCCTGAGGGTCTCAAGAGCCATATGTGACCCATAGGCAATGTAACTCCCATGTTTGCCCTGCTCTTGCTGGGAGCAGGAAAAGCAAGCATATCTTTCTCCATTTTGAAAACAACAACATCCCTGCTCTATTGAAAGTTCAGAACTGTTTCCATCTTATCAAAAGTTCATAGACTTCTTTGTTGGTAGAAGACATGCAATAACTATGTAGTCTTTGTGCTGATGGGTCTCGAGTAAGTCAAAAGTGGTCAAACTGGGTAGCTTTATCTAATAAATAGAGGGGATAAACCCTTTGAAAGTAAAACTCCTATTAAGTTCCAGTTTCTGGTAGTTTAAAATTCTCTTCCTCCAGGGCAGAGTCCAAGTGCTCAACATTCACTACTCTGCCATCATTCAGTAATATGAGAACCAGAGCTTCAAAGTAAAAAGTAACAAATAAATCATTGCAACTAATTCCTTGTTTGAATAACTGAGGTATAACTACATTTCCTTACAATTCTAACTTAATAAAGAACAACTTCATTCCTTTTGCAGTGCAATTGTAACCTTTTTTAGCTACGGGTTAGAATCCTGTATGACACTTATATACTTGGTAACATATATACTAGGTAACATTGTAACATCATAACAGTGCTACAAAGTGAATCCTGGTCCAACCCCCCATCCCCACTTATCATCATCATCATTGCAAAAATAATGACAACAATAAGAAAAAATATACAAATAACAACAAAAAGAGCTACTGCACAAACAATAACACAATCTCAAAGAAGACCATCATTTGAACAAAATCCAAAAATAACAGAACTGCTAACAATACTTGGAGATTAAATTAATGCATCAGGAAATAATGGAAGAAATGAAAGCAATGAGATCAGAAATCACAGTGGAACTTAAAGGTATTAAAAACAATGTATGAGTTGGAATCTTGTATGACACATACTAGGTAGCATCATAACTACAGTGCTACATAGTCAATCCCAGACCAACCACCCCCAGCCATGCCCACTTACAAGACAACAGCTGCTGAGATTGATGAAAGTCTATTCCCTGTCACTCAGAAAGTAAAGGCTGCCATTTTCACCTCCTCTTGTGAGTGTTTTCTGATGCAACAGGCAGAAACAGGAACTCTGTTGCAATTCCACCTTGCACCAGAGATCACTTGTGTTGGGAATGGCAGCCAACTATTTCCTGACAGTGGAACCCCATTGATCACAGTGACTGCTTCCCAGTAAGTGCAGATTGTGACATTTTCATTGACAACAGGCTAAATAGGGATCATGAATACATAACAGTCATGAGTGTGTAAATCAGGTTATGCATTTGTAACTGTGATACAGTATTCTAGCCATAGTTATTATTATATTACAAGGTGTAGCCTCATTTCCAATCAACAGAATTGGAAATGATTAATATACATCCACAAAAAAGGAGACACAAAAGACTGCAGCAACTATAGAACCATAGCACCAGTCTCCCACACTAGCAAAATTATGCTCAAAATTCTGCAACATAGACTCCAACCATACATAAAGAGGTTCCAGAGGTCCAAGCAGGTGTTAGCATATATGAAATTAATAAAATCTTGGGACACATGTGGGGTTCCCTCTATGACCCTGAACTGACCTCTCTGGGATGTCAACCATAATCCTCTAGATGGCAAATCAGGTAGGCATCAGGAGGGCCTGCCCAAACTACTGGAAAATTCCCTACAAGACAGGTTTGGGAGTTGCTAAAGGGAAGAAAACCATTGTACCAAAAAGGGACACATTGTCCAGAGTCTCACTCTTGATGGGTCAGTAATCAGATTTAACTGCACCCTCTTTCTCCAGACTTCCTTCCTTGATTGCATTGAAACCAAATGCATTATTTAGACTGGTCTCACACCTAGGTTTAACAAAGCTAAGACAATCAACACCTTTGTCCAGGCTTCAGCTAAGCCATTTAGTCAATAGATTAAGATTTTTAGGTTTCATGTGCTATCTTTGGGGTGCAGCTTGGCTCCACGTCAGTCTGCACTCTGATCATAGCTTCCTTGGCCATCCCTTCCTCTGTTTCAGCGGCCGTGCATCATCATCATTATCATCAACATCCACAGCGGATCCCAGAGAAGCCTTCGGAAGTGAGTACCTCCCTTAGTCTGGCCCATCTCAAGCTGTTCTCATTTTCACTCCTTTATTCCTAAGAGTGCAGTGTATGTGTATATGCCATATGTGTGTGCGTGCAGTTTTTCCCCTTTTAATAAATATTTAGACTTTAATTGAAGGAACCTGTCTCAGCGTCATCCATTGTGGGATTCCTCAGTCCTCTAATATACATATTGGTACCCAGTCTTACTGGGCTTTGTTAGGACCCCACTCTTGCATATTTGAGCTAATTATAAATTCCTCTAATCAGATCCCTCCTAACACAGGATTCAGGAAAAAAAGAGGCACTAGGGACCACATGAAAAACATATGATGGCTAATGGAGTGCACTAAGGAATTCCAAAAGAAAAACAGCATGTGCTTTATAGACTATAGCAAAGCCTTTCACTGCATAGATCATGAAAGGCTATGGAACCCCCTTAAAGACATGGGAGTGCCAACACATCTGATAGTCCTGATGAGGAATCTGTACTCAGGACAAGAGGCTACTGTCAAAACAGAACATGGAGAAACAGAATGGTTCCCAGTTGGCAAAGGAGTCAGACAAGGTTGCATCTTATCTTCCTACTTGTTCAACTTATATGCAGAATATATTGTAAGAAAAGCAGGCTTTGACCTAGAAGAGGAAGGAGTGAAAATAGAAGGAAGGAATATCAACAATCTGAGAAACACCATAATAATAGCAGAAAACCTCCCATACCTGGAATAACTACTTAGGAAGATCAAGGAAGAAAGTGCAGGCTTAATGTTGAATATAAAGGAAAAAAAATAATGACCACCGAGGACTTTCCCAAGTTCAACCTAGACAATGAAGAAATAGAAATAGTAAAAGAACTCTCATACCTGGAATCAAACATTGATAGAAATGGGGACTGCAGTCAGGAATTCAGAAGATTAAGAATGGGGAGGACTGCCATGAAAGAACTAGAAAAGATTCTAAAGTGCAAAGATATACAACTCAGCCCAAAAGTTAGAATCATACAAGCCATTGTATTCCCTATTACCTTGTATGGATGTGAGAGCTGGACAGTTAAGAAAGATGATAGGAGAAAAAATAAATGCATTTGAGATGTGGTACTGGAGAAGAGTGCTGAGGATCCCATGGATAGCCAAAAGAGCAAACAAGTGGGTCTTAGAACAGATCAAACTGGAAACGGCCCTGGAAGCCAAGATGACCAAACTGAGACTGTCGTACTTTGGACATATCATGAGAAAGGAGACTCTTTGGAAAAAACAATAATGCTGGGGAAGTTGGAGGGAAGTAGAAAGAGAGGAAGGCATCATGCTAGATGGATGGACTCTATTAAGGAGGTCATGAAAGAACTAGAAAAGATTCTAGAAAGAACTGCCATGAAAGAACTAGAAAAGATTCTAAAGTGCAAAGATATACAACTCAGCACAAAAGTTAGAATCATACCAACTATTATATTCCCTATTACCATATATGGATGTGAGAGCTTGACAGTTAAGAAAGAAGATAGGAAGAAAATCAATTCCTTTGAGATGTGGTGCTAGAAAGAGTGTTGAGGTTCCCATGGACAACCAAAAGGACAAACAAGTGAGTCCCAGAGCAGATCAAACAGGAAACTTCCTTGGAAACCAAGATGACCAAGGCCGTCATACTTCGGACACATCATGAGAAGGGAGGGCTCTTTGGAAAAAACAATAATGCTGTGTAAGATGGAGGGAAGTTGAAAGAGAGGAAGGCAACATGCTAGATGGATGGACTCTATTAAGGAGGTCATGGGTATGGTTTACAGGAACTAAGCAGAACAATGGAGGACAGGGAGTCTTGGAGATGTCTCATCCACAAGGTTGAAATGGGTTGAGATCAACTCAAGGGTGATTAACAACAACAACAACAATGCCTCATTAAATGGTGGACAAGGAATATGACATGGTTCAAGTCTCATGCTGTGCCTTGCACTGCAAAATAAAAACATTCAGATCTTTACAAAGAAATAAAAATGTATTTTTAATACTTATCCATGAGTGGTTAAAAATTCATGGTATAACAGTACCTAACTACTTTGGGTGCCTTTGAACTATAATTAATTACTTTTAACAAGTAACTTTCTAAACAATGACAAGTCCAAGTTGTAGAAAACACATATCCTGTCAAGCTAGCTATTCCTTTTTCTCAAAGGAAGTTGGCAGTCCATACAGAGTTTAAAAGGGGCCTAAGAATTGCATAATTATGGAAACAAGTGTACATCATACTTTTGCCCATATGTGTGTGAGCCAAGGCATCTATTGTTTGCAGCTTCATTCTGAGAATCCTGTTCCTCCCAAGGCAATTAAAAATGCAAATCTGTTATTTATTAATCCATCTGAAAGGCTGATTGCTTAAATATGCAGCAAAATGAAAACCCAAAAGTTGTGGTTCTCATTCACTCACTCTGCCACGTTACGCTACACATTTTATATGAAGGGTTTCAAAATTAACAGTCTCTACAGCAGCCTTCCAACAAAAGCAGTGAACTACCATGCTAACCAGAGTGATGGGAGTTGGAGTCACCCATATCTGGAAATCACCAGTTTGGGAAGTGCTGGCCTGTATGATGTCAAAAACAGAGATGGCATCCAAAGTACAATTGGCAGACATAGATCCATAACAGTTGTAATGACAACTGGACTAGGTCTCACCACATTTCATAACTTTTGAACAACAAAATTGAGAGCTGTATTCTAAAATGGTAGCAAAATTCACTAAGAGCATGGCTGATGAATTGCCACACAGAGGTGGGATAGGTATCAGGGCTGGCACAACAACTGTCATTAAGTTCCTTCTGTCATGATACTCATGTGCAAAAAAGAATTGCTTCTTCTTGCTAAGAAGAAGGACAAGAAAATGAATTGCCTGTACCATGATATTCATAGCCCTGTTCAGGTGTTTCTTTCTCCATTTCAATCAAGCCTAACTCCACCCAGTCATGGCTGGTAACTGTCAGTAAGGCAGTGAATCTACTCCAGGTTTTATAGTGCTAAAGGAGCTGGGAATGGTGCTGAAACTATTTTGAGGGTATGTTTCAGAACCTGACAAAGGTGCTGTCCACGTTCAAGTTAAAACCTGGTTGGATTTCTGGCCCCACTAACATGGGAGCTAGCATCAACCACTGGCTCTATCATCATTACTTTCCTCATGTGGAAAGTGACAAGTCCGAAAAGAAGGTTAGGTTTGCAAGGAAACTCTCCACATGAGCAAGAACCATAATTTTCCAGCATCTTTGCTTTTGTGTGAGAAAATTATGATGAGAAGGACTCAGAGCTGTCACTCCCATTTTCTCATATTGATTCAAAGTAATATCTGGATAGACCTTAGCTTTTAAGGGTTGTCTCAGCAGTCTTGCATCCTATACACTAATGCAATGCTATCAGGGACAGGAAGGCCCAGGGCCTCTTTGTAAAATTAGAACCATACAGAGCATGTAAAAAAAAAATTGAACTACAGCTCCCAGCATCCCCAGCCAACCTAGCTAGTATCCATGCTGGCTGAAGACTCCTTGGAGATCTAGATGTGGAGATGTAGTCTAAAAAGTACCTTTGGCAATGTTTTTAAAAGGAGTTTTATCATCCAGGACATAATAAGAAATTATGGTCCAAAACACACTGCAGAAATAATCCCATTTGAGGCCACTTTAACTGTCCTGGCTCAGTGCTTGGGAATCCTGCATTGCATCGGCACAAAGGACTCGAACGCATTATCTTGGGTATAACACTTTTGGCCACAACTTTATTTGTACAGGGTCGTAACTTATAAGATCAAATAACAATAGAATTCACTATTTTATACATTTATAACATATATTCTTAGCGCATGCGTGCCTGCGATTAATTGAAATCGCCAATGTTTTAAGCGATCTTCAAATCAAGCATGCGCCAAGGTATTAACTCTCTTACTTAACCGTCTATCAATTAACCCCCTCCCCCCAACCGGATATGATGTCATAATCTAACTCCATAACAATGACGTCATTAATTTATTAATTACGTCATTCAACTTAATTTTAATTCTATGACATCATCTATTATTCAAATTTATTCATTTATACACATATTAATTCCCAATTAACCTATTTCCACCCCTGAGGGGGGGGGGTCCCTGCCCGCCAAGTACTCCACATTCTCAACAATGATAGAAAGACCCCATAACATAAGTTGCGACGATTGACTTGATAATTAATTATTTCCAATTCAACACCCAACTCTTACATTGATCAAAACTGCTGAATTACATTGCCAACATTTTGGCGTTTATATTCCACACCCCGATGCTGATGTTATTTGTTCTCAGGGAGGGCGAAAAACCCAAAGGAGTTTTATCTGGGAAAATTCCCTCCCGGCCCCCGAAGGCGACCAGCCGAAGCCTGAGAGTAAACAACATGTTCTAATTCAAGGGTGGGTGGGATGGGCTGCTCACTTGTTAACTCAAAATGGCTGCCGACCACGAGGCAGCCAGGCTTATATAGCCTTACAAAATCACGTTGCAAATCTCGCGAGACTGCAAGTCTCGCGAGATTCTCCCATCTCCAAACCTTCTGATTGGTTGAGCAGCCCGGAAAGGCGGGATTTCCGGGCCACTCAACCAATCGATGCGTCGAGGCCCTTTCAAGGCCGACGCAACAGTGAGCCCCTCCCGACGCGTCGGGGAGGCTTCTATCTGCAGTTTATTGTAGCACTAGAGCTCTCTGACAGAGAAGGCTAAATGTCTCACAAAACTACAGTTCCCAGAATCTCCTAGTATAGAGCCAAGGCAGTTAAAGCGGTCTCAAACTGGATTATTGCTGCAGTGTGTTTTGGACCTATGTCAGGCAGTTTGATCTTGCTTCAGGAAGAGACTATGTTGAAGCAGCATTAGAGCTCAGTTGCAGTCATCTCAGTATTTGAGGCTGGGACTGCATTTTTCCAGCAATTGTTGTGAACTTTCCCTATTGTATCACCATACCCACAGGTTTTGCATTTTTGTTACACACACAACCCACTCATTCATAGCTAGAAAAGTCTGTTCATACATAGTTCACTCCATGCATCTGATGAAGTAGACCCAGTCTCCAGAAGCTTATGCCACAAATATCTTTCTCCCAGTTAGTCTCAAAGGTGCTAAAATATCCCTTTGCACACTGATCCAGACTATCAGAGTTGTGTCTTGGAATTCTATCCCTATTGTAATGAAAGGCATTTGGGAGTTACTTGATCTTGAGACTGGCCTATTAGTTAGATTTATAAAATATGTTCTGCTGGTAGAAACCAAAACTGCAAGAACTGATTTTGCAGATGTGGATCAAGACAGCTGATTGCACTTTTGCACTGTGTAGGGGGAATGGATGTGGGGGATATAATTATGCATGTCTGCAGTTCAACATTTACACCTAACATTGCTAGATGTTGTGAGTATATGCCTGTGCCTTCAATTTGCCTGTCAACTTATGGTAGACCCATTAATTTTATAGGATTTTCTTAGGCAAAAAACTCAGAGATGGTTTTGCCAGTTCTTTCCTCTGAAATATAGGCTACACCACCTGGTACCCCTTGGCAGTCTCCTATCCATGTATTAACCAGGGCTATCCCTGCTTAGTTTCCAAGATCAGACAGGATCTGGGTGATACCACCTCTCATTAAAATGTAGGTTCTCCTTCTTCTGTCTGGTCTAAACAGCTGAATGTTGGTGCTTGATCCCTACCCTAGGATTATAAAGTTTGTTGAGTCTGTGCCCTCTCCCCATCCAGTCATATACCTTATCACTACCATCTGCTGTTATTATACAACAAATTACTTAAATGGTCTAGCACCAGATTTTAGTAACTTATTCCTTGGTGCATTTTCGGTGCATGCCAGAGGACATAATACTGTTTCTTTGTCGCTGATGTCAAGGTGATGTTACTACTGGCAAGGACTCTGATAAACTCCCCTGGGTTATTCCCCAATGGCTTGTAAACAACTTTTCTCCCATCTCACATTTTATTATTTTAAGAAAGGTCCCTGAATTGCAAAAGGTGTTTGTTTTGATTCATTGATGATAAATCCCTAGGAATAAAAATAATACTGCCAACAAATTCTTATTTTAATTTCTCCTTCCACTGTGAAAGCACTGAGAATAACCACCATTTCCTGATGAAGGAGGAAAATGTGTTTTCCTTGACTGTTATAAATATTACTTCCTTGCTTAGATGTTTCCCAGTAATGGAAACAGGAGAAGAAATATTCCCAGCCATAAAGTTTGTTGGTTTGGGGTGGGGGTGGGGGGAGGCGTGGAAACATTACGCAAAGTACTGTGTCTAGTTTCCTTAAAATTAACTGGACTATTTACAGGAGATAGAGGAGACTGAGATGTGATCTCTGTCCATCTAGCCACTATGTATGTGATCAAACATCAGGGCTGGTCCTATGGTTAGCCAAGTGAGGCAACTGTCTCAGATGGGAGATGCTGAGAGGCAGCAGTGCCACCTCCCCCAGACAATTTGTCCTAATTTCTCTGGCTTTTTCACATTTTTGGAAGAAGAGCTCTGTATGCCACACAGTTTATCCTGCACCTCTTAGCTGGCCTGCTACCCTCACATGTGGGGAAATTCCCAGTATTGAATTAAAGATCAATGGCCAAGCCAGTCAAGTTCTGTACAGAGAACAGAGGAGACACCGTCTTGTCTTTTACCTCAGGCAGTAAAATGTCTTTAGCATGCCCTGTCCAGCAGTTTAAACAAAATGAGCTCTATAAGGGCCACATTAGTTAACATAACAAGGGTATAGACAAGGGTACACAATTTTGTGACTCATTTTACTGTGGTAAGTAGGAACTACTGATTTGTCAATTTGGAGCTGTGAAGGTGTGCATCAGTACCAACCCTTCAAGTTTTTGATAAGTACCAGTTCAAGGCAATCAGACTTTATGTTCATTTCACTGTGGACAAAGTCCATAAGCTGTCACATAGGACCAACCCACCCTCACTTTGTACTTATATGTATTCAAGCATTCACAGAGGAATATGATGCATTGTTTTTTGCATGCTTTTATTTTGGAAATAAAATTCTTGCGAGATGTAGAAATGCTTTTATCATCAAGACTGTCAAATACAATTAAATTTCTTACCACATCTACATGAAACAGGGCACATTTCATGGTATCTCCACCATACCCCCGGCATGAATGGAGGCAACACTTGATAAAACTATGCTTTTATATGAGCACTTCCCAGTATTTACCCCACCACGCATTTTCTTCAGGCTTTTCTGTGGGTTACTACTAGATACTGGGAACCAGTGACTTTACCTTGACTAGGTTTAGTAGCTCTACTATAAGGAAAAGACATTTTGAATCAGGCTATGGTTGAATATTGTTGTGGCTTTACAATGACATAAAGGCCTTTACTCAAACCTGACTGAGGGCTCATCTAAACCAACCAGAATATTCTTGGATGCTCCCAGAATATTCTGGCCCCAGAGTTGTCCCAAAATCACCCATTACCTGTGAACTCCATAGCGATACTGGGCAGCTGTCTACACACACATCCTGCTATGCTGCCCAGCACCACTACCTGAGTTGCTCCCTCTAAGATCAGCAATGAGGCACTCAGTGTCGATCACATTTTCCTGCAAAATCCACAGCAAAAGGTGAGGGGTTTTTCCACCAGTTTAAGGAAGAGATAGGGTAGATTCAGTGTGGAACTGGCATCATGCTGAAAAGTTGGTTGGCACTCAAATTGGGGATTTGGTGCTGCATCATGTAGACAAGTTGAAATGAAGGCAGGGGGGAACTGGTTTAATTGCCCCATGTAAAAATGCCCTAAGACTTTCTCAGAGGTTCTGCAAATGTTGTTACAATGATGTAAATGATTGCACAAGCATATGCACGGTCTAGTAGGTTTTGTCAGTATGGTCCCCAGCAGTGAATGGGGAGTTGGATGGACTGCTAGACAATGGGAGGGTACCCAGCTGTACTATCCATTACATGATCATTTGCATGGTGGCATGATCCAGTAACTCCTTCAGCTTAATATTAAACTGCACATGTAGAGAACTTGATCTTGGGCTGTGTCTTTTACTGTGGTGCATTCACTTTCTTTATGTGGCATCCTATTGAGCAGTCATGAATGTGTAAGCTAGATTTATTCATAACTGTTCAGTATTCATGTTTACGACAGCAGAATTGATTCTATGATCATGAATCCCCCTCAACCTCCCTTAGCAGCCAGCAGTCACACCAAGTGACTCCAATCTGCAAGTGACTGGAGCATAGCAGGTTGATATTTCCAGGCCCTCTTGCCAGATATCTGCAGTGTGACAATCAGAAGCAGGACATCCATCATAATTCCTCATTGCATCGCAGTGAGTCAGGAGATGATACATAGTTACACATCCATAACTACATCTGTGATATAGGATTTTGGTCTTTTTAGAATGTTTAAAAATTATTTCATTTTTAACCGATATATGATTATTATTTTTCTTGACTGCTTTTTTTGGCAGAAAAGAACATATAAAACAAACAAACAGGGATATTTTACTTTACTACAGTTGTCCTTCTGTTTTTGTGGGGGATCTGTTCCAGATCACCACCCCCAAAATGAAAAACTGCAAATATTCAAGCCCCATTATATCCCTTTCCACTTGCTGGTCCGTGAAAAGAGATACTGTGGACTTAAAGTCTGCAAAAATGGAGGGACAACTGTACTTTCACAGTACTTTATCAAGTAGCTGAAATGAGTAAAATATAGACTAAACATTCAGTGTAGGTTTGCAAATGGAAGGAAGAAATACAACACAGGGTTGTTGTTTTTTAAGAGTGGGACTATTTTTAGTAATATCCTTGTGCAGTCTACACCTGGACTGGAATGTAAGAACATGGATAAAATATCAGATAAAAGTAGTTCATCTTTCTCCTCACTTGTTCCATGAAATTAAATTCACTTGAAAAACCAATCCCCTCAAAAATGCATAGTTGCTCCCCTTCTCCCTTATTTTATCTGTCCTTTAGTTTATTCTCTTGAGACAGGGGTTTCAGCTCTTTAGGCATCTCAACTAACGTGTGTGTTCTGGCATTTCAGGGTAAGGTTCCAAGCAGAATAGATGGAGTGCCATGTGTTTTGCATTACATGCCAAATGCTTTGTGGAGCCCAGGTGACAATACATTTTGCAAAGCCATATTTCATAAAGAAAAGAGTCCAGAATATGGAAGTATCTCTCTTGAAGTGGAGAAATCTGCCATCTAGGCTGATTAAAAATGGTAGCTTAATATGTAGGAAAACTGGAAATATGGTACAACAGTGAGGGCATTTGAATGTTTGCAAGAGAAACACCAAATGTAAGTTCATTTAGCTCAGAATTATTTATTTCCCAGGCAAAGGTACATAATGTTCAGAGCATTTAGAATAAATCAAATACATAATTTTAGATTACTTCAGAAAAGTACTGTTTACTACATTACCTCATTTGACAGAAAAACCTTCCCCAGTTCTCTAAAATGCAATTTTCCTCACAATATTTGAAACCTTTCCATCCTCAGTATGATCTTGTTTGTTTTTCACCATAAAAATCATCCCACTACAGTTTCCTCTGTAGCCTACTCTCACACCGACACCCAGTCTTGTCTTCTCTGTCTTAATGCAAAGAGTTGTAAGAAATTTACTGAATTTCAAGGTGCATTTGTGATCAGGCTTTTCTTCAACAACTCTTCAGAATCTGAAATAAAGGGCCAGAGAAAGAAATTTTCTGGGTTAAAGTTGTGAGCCAGTGTGGTGTAGTGGTTTGAATGTTAAGACTCTGGAGACCAGGGTTTGATTCCCTGCTGGAGCATTAAAACCCACTGGGTGACCTTGGGCATGTGATACTCTCTCAGCCTTAGAGGACAGTAATGGCAAACCCCCTCTGAAGAAACATGCCAAGAAAACCCTATGATAGGTTCACCAGTAGTGGAAAATTACTTGGAGGCACATAACAACCAATTACCTTGCAAACACCAGTCATTTTTGGGAGAAGACTGCACACATGGAATTCAACACTTAATCACCACTGATATACAAAGCCCATGCAAGGGAAACATGGCTCATGATAGGACACAAGACATGGAGACATATCACAAAACATATGTTTCTGTCTCCATGCCATGGGGCTGAAGCTGGGATACAGGATACAATCAAAGGTCATTGCCTTGATACAACCAGGATATAATTAAGACAAATATTTTTATCCATCATTCAATGATCTGAAGATTTTACTGCTCTATCTACACTTGAACCTGTATCCTACAGGCTCCACCTGTAATTAGATATCATTTAGGACATATAGTCAACTAATATTAATGTCTAAGCCTAACCCATGATTATGTCCCATGTATTTTTCTGCCCTTGTTGTTGCTGTTGCCCCTGTTCTTACTCTCCTATTTTAGAATCCAGACTAAGAGCTTTAGGATTTGGCAGGCATTCTACCAGTGTATCTGTGGCTTTTCTGCAGATCTGACAGAGTGAGTATAGTATTGCTCTATATGGCAGCAGCCCCAAGTATACTTAGAAGTGGGTAAACCACAATGAATTTAGTGGGGCTTGCTTCTTTTTTTAAAAAAATGTTTAGGAATAAACTGAAATCTGTGTAACTGAAATGGTCTCTTAGAATCCATGCTGGGTGGTTTGTATTCATGCTTAGTCACTTTTGCTTGTCCCTTTCATCCTTTTCCACTGCCCCTTCTCTGTTGAAATTATTTTAAGTTTGTTAAGATGAGGGTGCATATATATATATATATATATATATATATATATATATATATAATCAACACAGAGACACATGATATTTCATATTTCCAATTCAGAAAACAAGTTTGCTATACCTTAATTTCTGTGGGGAGACATTGATCATGCTCTTATTCAGCCACATTCTCATTCAGCCACATCAACAAAATAAAAATGAAAAGATTTTTAAGCATGCCACTGCTATTATTATCACATTACATTATTTTGTGGTATTAGTGATGGAGTCTTGAAGCAACATGAGCTAATGAGAATGTTTCTTAAAAATAGAAAATTCAGGTTTACAGCATCTTTAATTTAAATTATTCTTGCTTTCTACTCTGTGTGCATATGTTTTTGCTTACTAATTAGAATGATATACTGTCAAAAGAACATAAATATTTAGACTGCCTCAGTATACTAGTGATCTATCTTATTCTTCATAGTAATATGAGCTGAAGCATACTGAGGCTTTCCAGGTTATTCATTGCAATAAAGTAATGGTTTCTAAACCTCCATATGAATGACATGTTTATCAAACCTTCCATTACATTCAGTGTGCACTCTTGAGATGAATTACAGTAAGGGGACAAATGCAGGTTCAGCCATAAAATTTCCTGAACAGTGGTTGGAATTCAAGAACATTTTATAAAATCCTTTTGTTGTGCAACCAGTGAGGCCCATTTGCAAATGATGTTTACACAAAAGAGTGTTGACATACAGTGTGATTTCAAAACCATAATTTAAATAAGATACAGGGTTATTAAAATCTCTCCTTTTTAAAAAATTCTGTAAGCTACCCTGAGTCCCACTTTTGGGGAAAAGGTGAGGTATAAGTAAAATGATTGAAAATGAATGAAGGTTTCAGAAATAAGGTGAGGTTTCAGGTTCTACTGAAATGCAGAACATATAATGAGGAATGTATATTGTGTATTAGACTGGAGGAGGTCTTCAACAGAGCCATCTTTGGAGAAGCTGTAGCTCTGGATTGCCTGCACTAAGTTGCATTTGCGGTTAGAATAGATGCCAACAAGATCCCTTCTACCTCATTAACATAAATAAGGGATTGAGTTGTTGTGTCTTTTCAGAATCCCAAAAATGTTTTCAAATTTTACTCAAGACCATTTAACACATCATTGTTGTTGTTGTTGTTGTTGTTTGTTGTTGTTGTTGCTGCTGTTGTTGCTAACTTCCATCAAGTCAGCTTTGACTTATGGCAGCCCTATGAACAAGAGACCTCCAAGTCACCCTGTCATCAACATCCCTATTCAGGTCTTGTAGATTTGGGGCTGGGGTTTCCTTGATTGTCTATCCACCGGTAATCTGGTCTTCCTCTTTCCTTACTGCCCTCTTCCTTGGCAAGAATCACATGATGGTACAGATATACCTCAGTTGATGAAGTAGATGTGTTCCTAGGCATTACTTCTTTAACAGAAAATTTGGTACCAGAGGGAAAATAATACGGAATGAATATGGATAGGTTCCTACACCACAAAAAGGAAGAGTTCAAAGACATAGCCATGTTAGTCTTAAAAATCAGTATGCAAAAGGCTCTTATAGCACCTTTTTTGACTAATTGAAAGAAAGAAGCTGGTAGTATGAATTTTCATAAACTTGAGTTTACTTCCTCAGATGCATAGGGTACACTTCAATATGTTTCAGCAAACTCTGCATCCAAAACTAACAATATTCACATATGAAATGGAACAACCAAGTCAAGTAAGCGTAGCATAAGTAAAGAAAGACATTTTGAATCCTTTAAAGACCTTTGGAAGTCTCTTCCAAATTGCATCCAGCAATGATTTTTTTCCCTTTCATTAGCCTCCACTTCTTATGATTTCCATTTTGGTGGCCAGAGGTATGCATCTGTGCATCTTTAACATGGTAGGAGTGGGAGCTGGTAAGGTAGGCTTATCTACTTTCTCCTTTTCTCTCTGATTTAGTGTTCAACATGCTCGGTAAGGAATGGTGGAGGCAGCTGCTATTTACCTTGCCTGTTGTATAGAGGCGCACACACAGCTACTGTAGGATTAGCTAGAACAGAAGCCCTCTTTCTGAGCTCAAGCTTTTATTGCATTGTTTACTAGAGACACACTGCTGTGGCCTGACACTAAAAATCTATGTTTTTTCAGCCCTCCTTTACCATCTTCCCAATTCTAATGTTATTAAAAACTTCCAGATAGACAGAGGAAAAGGAAGAAAAAGGGAGTTGGGAGAATATTTTTTTAAAACTTTGTAAAAAGAAGTTTCTTTGTCAGAGGCTTTGTTAACTGAGGCATACCTGCATTACATAACAGTGTCCTGTGGAACTGTAAAGACTTCTACTATACTATGAGTTTTTGCAGGCAATAGCCTACTTCATGAATGCAAGAACTGTTATAGAGAATTTCAGATGAGTGCATGCATGCACACACATACGCACACACACACACAGACACACACACACCATACATATTATGGAGGTGGTACATTGACTAATTTTCAAAGGTTCAGAAACAAATGAGTTTCTAGGACAAAAAATTATCACATAAATTTATTGTGCTGCTATTGAGCAATTTTTGTATACATTATAACAACATTAAAATGTGCAAAATTGGTCCTGCTACTAGATCCTTTGCCAGCACATTTGGAAGCACCATCCTCCAAACAACACATGAGAATGTATGAATTTATTATAAATACAATGCTGTACTGAAAGGGTAGGTAAAATGTGCTCCCCCAGAAGCTGTTGGATTGCATCTCTCTTCAGTACTAGGTGCATCTACACTATAGAAATAATGCACCACTTTAACTGCCATGGCACCATCCTACAGAAACCTGGGATTTGTAGTTTGGTGAGGCACCAGCATGGTTTGGTAGAGAAGGCTAAGGATCTTGTAAAACTGCAAATCCCAGGATCCCATAGAATATAGCTACAACACTTAAACTGCATTATTTCTACAGTATAGATCCCTAGTCAATATGGACATCATAAGGGCTGGTTGTGTTCCAACAACATCTGTAGAACCACATGTTTCCCACTCCTACTCTGCTTAGCCATTGCTCATTCATTGAACTCAGTGAAACTTACTATTGGGGGGGGGGGGCGGGGAGACCAAATATAAGATAGCACTGTAAATGAGGTCAGGTACATATTATTTTATGACATAGCATCACTGACCTGCAATAATAGAATAACTGTACTATGTGTGTAGGAAGCTTTGGTGATCACATAACTAGAGATTCAATAGTTCTGGACTACTGAAGGATTATAGGATTTCAGAGTAGGAAGGGCTGCCTGCCTAAGGACCTTATCAAACGCTGGCCAGGAAGCGAAAAGTAAATGAAAAGTAACCGAAGTAGATAAATTCCGAAACGAATCTGTTTCGCCTGCGTGCCCATTGCGCAATGTTTCTGGAGGAGGCAGAGGTGGCGACGGCGGTTCCCTCCCGCACCCTGCCCTCCCTCCGGCGCTTACCAGCCCTCCAGCCAGCCCTCAAAACTGGCGGAGAGGCAGCTCCCTCCCGCACCCCGCCCTCCCTCTGGCGCTTACCAGCCCTCCAGCCAGCCCTCAAAACCGGCGGAGAGGCGGCTCCGGCTCGGAGGAGGCAAAGGCGGCGGCTCCCTCCCGCACCCCGCCCTCCCTCCGGCGCTTACCAGCCCTCCAGCCAGCCCTCAAAACCGGCAGAGAGGCAGCTCCGGCCTTGGAGGAGGCAGAGGCGGCAGCTCCCTCCCGCACCCCGCCCTCCCTCCGGCGCTTACCAGCCCTCCAGCCAGCCCTCAAAACCGGTGGAGAGGCAGCTCCGGCCTTGGAGGAGGCAGAGGCGGCGGCTCCCTCCCGCACCCCGCCCTCCCTCCGGCGCTTACCAGCCCTCCAGCCAGCCCTCAAAACCGGCGGAGAGGCGGCTCCGGCTCGGAGGAGGCAGAGGCGGCGGCTCCCTCCCGCACCCCGCCCTCCCTCCGGCGCTTACCAGCCCTCCAGCCAGCCCTCAAAACTCTGCAGCTCCAACTAGGCTCACCTTCATGGGGAGAGGCGGACTCGCCCAGACCATCCTCCCTTCAAAACACGGCAGCGGCGGTGCCTGAGCCGCTAAGGGGACTCTGCTATTCTGAAAGCTCCCTTGTACTTCCCCAAAAAACCGAATGTCAAAAGATCCCCTTTCACTTCGGATCACGGGGAAAAAGTACGTATCAGCTTTGGATTGCCTTTGGATATGTGTAAACACACGGAAAAAAAATACATATCAGCTTTGGATTGCCTTTGGATATGTGTAAACACACGGGGAAAAAATATGCATTAGCTTTGGATTGCCTTTGGATACCTTCTGCTTGGGACCCCGTGTGATAAGGCCCTAAGAGGTTGTACCATTGTATCCATCATCAGTGTTCCCACAATTAAATCAAGAGGTCTATGATATACTATTAAAAGTGTATAACATCCTGCATCTCCTCGTACCTTCTCTTTTTAAACCTATATCTGAGGATTAATACAGTCAACACTCCTCTTGCCCTTTACCATTTCCTCTGTATTCAACAAGCTATCAAAATAGCATCCTTCTTTTGTGCTTGTTTACTTCCTTTAAAATTCTGGTAAGGAACTTCTAGGGAACTTCTTGGTCTTTGCCTCCATTAAACATTCTAAAGATATTAGAAGTCTTTTCGCATTTCCTCCCCTCCCAGGAAAGTATACTTGCTATCTAGGATGTGGCAGTCTTGTTGCAAAAAATAAACAATTTATAACAGTATTATCTGTCATTTGTCTCCATGTAGACCTACTGACTCCTTCTCAGTTTCCTTCATAGGTATTTAAAGAATATTTGAATGTTCATCCTTGCTTCCTTTGCTATTTGTGAGTTATAATCCTTCTTCAGCTATATTTAACTACACAGATCATTTTCAAGGTTATTGATAAGGAGAGGGAAGGTGAAGGAACCATTCTTTAGGAAGAATATAAACAGACACTTCTTCAAAGGCTATAATATTCCAAAACAAACTGTTTGTTGTTATTGTTCTTTGCCTAATATTTGAACAGTTGCAAATCCTTACTGTTTGTTACTGAAATCCAGTGTTTAGGTCACCTATCTCATAAGCTTCAACACATTTTGCATCGTGAACATGAATGCATTAATTTTCTAGCACCCCTCAAAATGCTTTCTTGCTGAATTGAATGATGGGCATGCTGGTTGTTGGGTTATGGGAGTTAAGGTTTTTTTAAAAAGCTAACTTTTTCAAGCTCTGCACAAACCTTGTCCCAACACACCTGGGCTTCTCTGAATTTTTTCCTGTGTTGAGCAGAAAAGTCTCCAAAGCATTTCACATTCCATTGAATGCACTTAGAAGCCTGTGAACCATCAGAAAATCCTAAGAGCCAGATTGGTATAGTGGTTTAGTGTTGGACTAGGATTCTGGAGACCAGGTTTCAAATCCCAGCTTGGCCATGTAAAGCCATGGAAACCTTGAGTAAGTCACACTCCCTCAGCTTCAGAGGGAGGCAAAAGCAAAGCTACTCTATACAAATCTTTCAAACAAAACTCCATGATCAGCCCACCTTAGGAGCCCTGATGGTGCAGTGGTTAAATGCCTGTGCTGCAGCCACTCACTCATAGACCACAAGGTTGCGAGTTCAATACTAGCCAGGGCTCAGGATAGACTCAGGCCTGCATCCTTCCAAGGTCGCTAAAATGAGTACCCAGCTGTCGGGGGGCAATGAGCTTACAGCTGTAAACTGCTTAGACACTGCATAATAATAATAATAATAATAATCATAATAATAAAATTTATTTATATCCCGCCCTTTGGAGGCCCAATCAGGGCGGCTTACAACAATAAAAACAATACAATAATCCAATCCAACCCCCCCCTTAAAACAGTATTAAATCTACAGAATTTAAAATCCACAATCAACAAAACAATTAAAACCCAATAATAAAACCCATGGCAGTAATCCTCGCCATCCTTAGATGGGGCCAAGTAAGGATCACTGGGGTGGGAGTGCCCGAGGCCGGGATGATTTAATCCGGAAAGGCCTGCCGGAAGAGATCCGTCTTGACAGCCCTCTTGAAGCTGTCTAACGATGTCAACAGACGGATCTCGTCCAGCAGGTCGTTCCAGAGTCTAGGGGCGGCAACTGAGAAAGCCCTCTGGGAGGTAGCTGCAAGCCTAGATTTTTGAGGCTGCAGTAAATTCCTCCCAGAGGACCGGAGAGCGTGGGGAGGATTGTATGGGACAAGGCGGTCTCTGAGATAGCTGAGATAGCATAGTGTGGTATGAAGCAGTATATAAATGAAGCTGCTTTTTTTTGCTTTGCTTGGTGTTGCCATAAGTTGGAAATGAAGGCATATAACAATAAGCATAGTTAGACAAAGGCATATTTCTGCTACTCTGCTAATTTAAAGCTAGACCTAACAGGTTTGGCTTTGATGTTCTTGATATTTTAATATTTTTGTTTCCTTACCAAAGGCTGAAGTCTTAGGAAACTTAAATTACCCTACAGTTATTTTTTTGCCCCTCCCCACTTTGTCGTGTTATAACTCTATGCCTAAAATAAGAAAATGGAATTTCCACACTGTTCAGTTCTGCTGGGTTACACACACAACACACACTTTCTGTTTTGAGCCAGCCCACAAATTATTAGGTATTACTGTGAATCTGTTTAATCCATTTTTAAAGTTTTCTAAAACCATCACCATGCCACAGTGTGAAAGAACACCTTCTATATCTCTGTCAAGAAACTACTGCCCTTCCATGAAAACTGTAACATGGTTATTAGACCTGCTAAAAGTATGTGTCTACTTGTGTTTTTTAGGTGGGTTGTTTGTGGTTTTAGATGGGCTGTCAGGCTGTTTTATATTTTACCTGACTTCTAATTTTTTTAACTTTGCTGATGGTTTCTTTGAGGTTTTGTTTCTTTCTGTTTGTTTGTTTGTTTCTGTTTTATCAGGATTTAACCTTTATGGTTCTCAGCTTTCATATAGACATTTCTAGATGGAATAAAAATTAAAAGCATTGCTTGAGGTAGTTGAATGGCAAGTTTTTCTTCTTTATTTTTCGTGCACAGCTAACTCACATGAAGTATTGCAAATGTCTCTTTTAAGTATCCTTAGTTTTACTAATACCTTAGATAGCTCCTTACTGCTTACTGAACTTCTGAAGGCTATAGGTTTCATTAAAGTTTCTTGGGTGTATTGCAGTAAGGTGGTGAATACTCACACAGCAAACAAATGGCAGTTGTTAGTTTCTATTTAACTTTTGTGCCACAAAGTATTTTTCACTTTCATAGTCTTGAATATCTTGCGTACATCAAGTGGTAACAATGGCAATTAGATCCAGTTGAATTCTAGGTTGTAACATAAAATGTGGAAAAGTCAATGGGTGTGTGTATACTTCTGCAAGGCACTGTCATTTCTGGAAAACTGTACATTTTGAAACAATTATTTAAATTTATGTGGAGCTGTTTGCCACTTATGTTTCCAACTGTGTGTCATTTTCCCCATTTTTCCAGATTGAAAAAAACTGAAAGGGGGATTGGTGTTCTTTAAAATCCAGGATAGCAATACTATGTGCCAGCCTTTGTGGGTCATGTTAGAAACATTTATATTAATGTTTTTAAGAAGTTGAAGTAAATGTAATAATTAAAAAAGTTAGCCTCGAGAAAACTGTTTTTGCAATCACACTTACTTCAAACTTTGATTAAATCAGTTGCAATTTTCCTATTATAATTTGAATGCAGCTCCAAGCAGAAACTTGTGTTATATATTAGATCAGGGGTAGACAACCTAAGGCCCGGGGGCCGGATGCGCCCCCCCCTGCTGCCCTCTGCCACCGCTGCCCGCCATGATGATATTGATTATTGTTGTTATTACTTGTTCTTGGGGTTTTCTTGGCAAAATCTCCACAGGGGTTTTGCCATGGCTTTCCTGGGGCTGAGAGAGTGTGTGTGCATATATTTTTTAATTTTTTTAAAAAAAATTAAATTTAAATTTAAATTTATTTATTTATTTATTTATTTTTGGTGCTTTGGCCCCCCAATTGTCTGAGGGACAGCAACCCGGCCCCCTGCTCAAAAAGATTGCCTACCCCTGTATTAGATCAAAGTTCCTATATGGTGGTTGTTGAACACTATCTTTAAAACTTTCCAAACAATTTTGCTATTTTCTCTTTAAAGCTATCTATCAAATTCAGATTGGCCTTTTTTGATGGATCATCTCATCATCATAGGGTTTTCAAACTATAAGGCATTTGGGAATGGTTTACCACTGCCTTCTTCTCTGAAGTAGTAACAAGATTCAGCAGGGCTGTTGATGAATACAGCTTATGGAGGTCTCTCATTAATAGGATAGCCATCAATTGAAGCCAACTTGATGGCAAATAAAAACAAACCACACATTTGATGGAGGAGACTCCTATACAACAGGAAATCATGAACCCGAAACCTGATTTTTGTATATTAACTTTCTTTGGATGCAAAGTTTTAACTCTTGCTTTCTAGGTACTTTTAACTCTCACTTTCTTAGTGTTTGGATGTGGTTAAGAGATTCTGTTGTAATTTACAACAGACTCTAGAAGAATAAAAAGAAATGCTAAGATTCTGTGATTTGTTCTTTGTATGCAAAGGAATCTTGCAGCACCTTTAAGACTAACTATGGGGTTTTGCAGATAGCGCTTCAAGCCAAGGAAGGGGATGGGCAGCCGGAAGCTGGGCTCCCCATTCCCTTCCTGAAGACATCATCAGAGTGCCCACCCTTCCACATGATGGGTGCTCCGATGACATCCTTCCGACTCAGCATCCAGACATGCTGAGCCAGAAGAGGCACAGAAGAGCCACATGGAGGCTCTTCGGGCACCCCTTTCGCAGCTTGTGGAAGGAGCGCTATTTTAGCGCTCCTTTCCCAGGCAGTGAAAGGGAGGATCGGGGCCGAGGCGTGGGGCAGCCTCGACCCCAATCTGCCACTTCCCAGGGTGACCCACGGCCACCTGTCTGTACCCCCCCCCCTTGTGAAAGAAGTTGTAGCATAAGGTTTTGCAGGCTTGGTCTACTTTCTCAGATGCATGGACTGAACTAATGCCCAGGAAGGACCTTTATCATCAGACTGTATGAATAGCTATAGAAATGCAAAGCTTGTAGGTATGGAACAAGTTCACTTTTAACTATGGTTGTTGAGGGATAAAGGCAGGAGGAAATATGTTGCCTAAGGCCAGGATGACCATATGAATGGTAGTGGGAGTTTGGGGGTGTGGTGTGTACAGACTGGACACCTGAAAGGAGATAGGATAACCTGGCTAAGAACATCCTCGTGAGACTGGGATATTAACCAGTGTCATAATGCAGTCCATCCACTCCAACTGCAGGCTTGCCATCCATGGATCTGAGCATCTTGTGGATGGCCCTGCCCCATTCACCCCAAAGGTGGCACATGCACACAACTGCTTTCTAGTAGCTCGTTGAGTGCCTTTCAACCTAGAAGTCTCACCTTCTGGCACTATCCCTTGTTTCACTTTGGATTGTCTCATAATAGGCTTTTCATGGTAAAAAAACATTCAAAACTGGTTTACCTCTTTCATCTTCCATGCAGCAGTAACAAGTGTTGCCTATGGTGCTGCTCTCATCTCTGAGATCCTCCACCAGTGTCACCTCACACTGCTGCTTCCACCCAGTAGCTGTGGCACATTTAATCTGGCTCCCCAGCAAAAGCCTTTCTGACATGGGAGATCCTACCAGCAGTGGTGCCACTGTCAGCTCTTGACTTATAGAAGTACACAATCCCACCACCTTAGAAAGGTAGTGCCATGGTGTTGGAGGCATCATACTTGTGTAAACTACAAGTTGTGTCAACGGTTCTACTTTTTTAATTATGTTGCATAAAATGGTTTCCAGTGCCCTTATGTAGGCAGTTCCCAATTCACCTGTAGCATAATGGGCTGATCTAACTGGTCTATCTGGCCTACAGGCACAGCTCTGCCTCATGACCCAAAACAGCCACCAGAAGAGCCTCTGACCCCAATACTTTACGCTTCACCTACACTGAACTGGATCTCAGAGTTTTTGTTTTATTTTTTTCCATTCTCCATATGGGGATCATGGAATCAGAAAGAATCATAAGGGCCATCCTGTCCGAACCCCTGTCCTATAGGAACCCATTAGTAAAGCACCCTTGAGATGCGGTCATTTAACCTCTGTTTAAAAACCTGAAATGAAGGCAGTCCACTATCTCCTAGGGAAAGTTATTCCATTGTTAGGCAGTTTGTACTGTCAGGAACACAGTACACATTTTGCACATTGACTCAAATGTAGTTCTGCACATTATTCAACCCTATATGGCTGGAATCCTGTTGGATAGTTATGAATGTGTAACCTAGAGTTATGCACTTATGACTGTTTTGTACTCATGACCTCTACATAGCCCCTTGTATAGGGGATACATAGGAACTATGAAAGTCCCCCAATCCCCACTTACTGGGAAGGAGCTGCTGCAATTGTTGGGGTCTATTCCTGTTGACTGGAATGGTGGTCCAACCCCACCTTGTGTGAGACATCTCTGTCATGAGGGATCACTCACAGGAAGGGGTGGGAATGTTATTTAGCTGCTTACTGATCAACAGGGGAACAGACCACATTGATTGCAATGGCTACTGCCCAGTAAGAGGGGAACAGGAGGGACCTAGACAGGATTCCCTGTGTGGCACCATAACTATGGTGCCTATGTATTTGTCACTCTCAAACAGGATTCTGCCCCCCCCCCTTTTTTTTTTAGTTGTTTGCTTTTTAAAAAATTACCCACAGCTTTGTGTGCATATTATTTTTGCATATATGATTTTTTCTTCTTTTTTGTGATACAGCATGTTTTGTCTCTCAATGAACATTGAGAAATGTGAGACTCCAGTGAAATTCTTTTCTGTTCTGACAATGAGCTCACTCTTGTTAGTGTGCAGTTCCATTGAAGCCACCTCAGAAACATTGTTTTGAGACTGAACACTGGAATCAAAAAGAACAAATGGCAAGCTGATATGACACCTGAGCAATATGCACAGTGAAGTATATGGGAGACTATGCTGTATACATCTTTGATTATCATTGATATCCAGTTGGCACATTTTCACAGTTTAAAGTTAACAGCATAAGCACAATGTTTTATTTTTTTTAAAAAATTAAATGAGCAATACCCCAAAGTGATAATATGGTCTCACACTAGATAAATTAATTGTGCCTGAAATATTTATTTATAAAGCACATTTATACAGCAATATTTTTTGCAAATACCAACTTTAATTCTTGTAGTCTACAAAAAGTCTTGCGTATTCCTCTTTGTACAAAAAAAAAAGAAACATTACAAAAATACAGACAACTTGATATGATTTTTATACAATTGTCTTTAGTTTGTTATTTTCATTAAAATATTGCTACCACAGGACTACAATATTTTAGTCGACTATAAAAAAAAATTAAGTCAATGCTTTTTTTTTAAGCAGCAAAATGCAAATAACACAGGTCAAAACACAGTTTATAATCATAGTGGATATATCTAAAATTGTTTCAGAAATAATATTTTACATAGTTAATTTTTAATGTTTTATACATTATTTATATAATATTTATATATATATTTATATATTTATAAAAATCATAGCTTGCTAGAATTGAAATGATAGGACGGATTTTGTATGACAAGATGTGCAAAGGCCAGTCTGCTTGGCTAGTATTATCAGTTCTGTTCTTAAAAATATTTAAAAGCATGTATTTTGGAACTCCTTCTGAAAGCATCTGAAAGAACTACATTTGCTCTTGTTTGCCTTCTTTACATGGCCCTGATGTTGTTTAAAGCAGAATTCAGCCTACTGTCCAATATAGTCTTCCCTACTCCAGTGCCCTTCAGTTGTGTTAACTAGAACTTCCATCATTCCAAATCTACCTAATCACTGGTCATGGGGATTAGGCATGATGGGAGTTATAAACCACCATATCTGGGACACCACAGGTTGGAAGGCTGGGTTCAAGTGAATATTCAAGAATGATCCCTTTTTTTTTTTCAGGCTGTGGGAAACAGAAGAGAAATGTAACTGGGTATCAGGATAAGACGGTCCTGACCTGCAGTCCGCCTCACAGCTGAAGGTTTGATGTTCTGAGTCTCAACCTCAGAGTGCATAGGGCTAAGAAACATTAACAAGACAGAATGCAAACAAGATAACATGTTGTGAACCCACAATTCAGTGACCATTCAGAAAATACTTTTATGACTGGTGTGGGTAAATGGAAGCAAGGCGGAAGGTTTTTCTAGACCATCCAGCAAATTAATTACATTTTTCTAGACCATCCAGCCGAACTTTTCATACAATACTGTTTACATTGCATAAGGAGACATATGGGGTTTCCAGATATCTTGAGCAATTGACAAATCCAGCCAGCTCTCCAAAGGAGTAAAGATAATAAAGACATGAAAATGCCGTATCATTTGTGAGGAGAAATAGGATAGATGAAAACAAAGATGAAATGACTCTTACAGTCAGGAATATTACAAAGAGATTGGAGTTCAATTCAATAAGTGGCTTCAATTATGCCTTATTAGGTATTGTTTTTCAGGGAGGGTTACAGCAGAAAAGGACACTTTCCCATTATGTTTTCCTAGTGTGCTTCTTCTAAACCGAACGTAAGTCACAGTATGGAATGGAGACATAGAAAACCAAAAAAATAAGAAGATACCCCTTAGAAAGAGATCACAATTAATGAATCAGTGCGTATTTTCTTGTAGATAGTGCTATAATCTAGTTGATGAACATTCCTCTCCCCACCCTGCTCTTTTAACAGAAATTGGAAGTCTTCAGGTTTTTTTAAAAAAATTAAAAGCAGAGATGGCCCATTTCCTAATAACCATTTAGTGTTCAATAAGCTATGAACAATTCAGTATTCACTACAACATGAACACTCAGCCAATTGCACATACACAATATTTGCATCATGTTTTGATTCATTTCAGAATTGTTGCCTTTGATTTAGTTGAACAACATCTATTTTATGCAAATGTTGTAAGAATAAAAAGGCCACAGAGTAAGACCTCACTGGTCAGGCAAGAGTCTCTCCCTACATTCTACTGTCTGATGAGATTGAGAGCAGCAGGTAGTTGCTGTCAGCAGTCATTTTGCAAAAAATAAAAAATAAAATAAAAACATTAAAAACATTTTCAAATGTCTACACCATGTTGTGATGGTTGTTCCGGTCAATGATGTCCACAGGTGAAAGTATCTCCTTCCGGATTGGTGGAGGAGGCTGAGAAATCTTTGCTTTTGGCTTGAAAAGGTCTGAAACGTAGAACACCTGTAAATGAAATTATAGACATTCAATATAAATGCAAAGCTTGAGATACCTACCCCACTTTGTTTCACAAATGCTAAAACTCCCATTTGGAAATGAAGTCGATGGTGCAGCACTTCTGATGTCACAATCTCCTGAACTGGGTTAGAGACCTTCTAGATTTGTTGATAAGGGTTATGCACTCCATAAACAGAATTTGGAAAATTGCCTTTTTGGAATACAGTGTGTTGAATCACCAGGCAATATGTCTAGTAGGATTCAGGAAACTATACATCCAAAAAAGCAACTTTTCAAGGCTCTCTGTCTGAGACAATTAGAATCAACCTAGCTGACCATCATCTAACTCTTACTGATATGGAAAATAATCTCCTTGCCTTGCCTTTCTTGACTAATTTTTTATGCATCTCCCACATTGCATATCATTTCTTCACTATTTGAATTCAAATATATTCAGTATGTGTATTGGGGAGAGGGTTACTGAATACAATGCTTTTGGGAAGAAGAGTGTATCTAATACAGGCCAAATCAAATTTGCTTCTTTTAAAAAAAGAACTAGATATTTAGATATTTTTAAAATGACATTTTCCTCACCATAACCAACCAAGTATTAACACCAAACAGAAGTTCACAGAACTCCACTTCCTCTGGTAATTTAAATTGTACTATTATTAAACTTCCCTTACGAGTCAGATCTCTACAATTATTAGTCAGGGTGGCATGATATTTCCTCACTTTTCCACTCTTCACCCCTTCCCTACTATACTTCCCTGAATGAGAGCTTAGTCAGGATGAGATGGCTCAGTAGTTTCAGAAGAACAGCCCCTTATCCCCAACCCCTTTTCCCTGAAAACCAATTGTGTATCCGCTGTCAGGGATGTGACTGGGCTCGTACTTGACAATTCAGAAAGGTAGCTGCACAATGAGAAAGTCCTAAAAGGAAATTCTGTCATCCTCCCTCAGCTGCAATAGTCTGAAGTCTTATCAAGCCAGCATGACTGATGGGACTTTCTCCCTTGCAAAATGTAACTCTGAGGCCAAAAAGGAAAACAGTCAGACAGCACCCAGGCTCTGCAGACAGCAGAAGGAGATTCATCCTTCTTATCCAGTGCTAGAAGTTTGGAACAACAACAAAAATGTTCCAGCTATTAAACCCAGTTAAATATAATGTCTGCACACGCACACACACAATGGGACACTCATATCCTCAGTTTACACTAACTGAATGTGGATTAGATTGCTATTTTTTTTATTCCTTGTAACACCAAATTGAGTTAATCCTTGTGAATTTACAATCGCTCAATAACATCAATGTACTGTGTGCAGTATACAATACAATACATCACTTAGGGCCTTTGCAGACTGCTAGAAATAGTGCAAATTGAGTCCACTTTAAGGGTTAGGGTTAGGGAATCATGGGAACTGTATTTTATTGTGGCACCAGAGCTCTCTGACAGAGAAGGCTCAATGTCTCAGAAAAAAAACAACAATTCCCATGATTCCCCAGCACTAACCTTAACCCTTAAAGTGGACTCAATTTGCACTATTTCTGGCAGTCTGCAAAGGCCCTAACTCTCCTTACAAAATAGATGGCAACAATGTCCTAGTGATGCACAAGTAAATATAACTTGGGCCCACTGCTAGCCAGTCCCATCTCCCAAATACGGGGAAGGTAATGGTAACATGGCCAACTTTTCTAATGAATATTAGGTACTCCACTGATTCTGTTCCAAGCACTGACACTGGGACAAAACATGTACAGCTTATTTTTCTTGTCTTCATTTGTTAGTAGGATGGTAAATCTGTTCTGGGTTTCTCCTCTGACTTTATAGGAACTTTCCAAGCTGCTCAAAATAGATTTGGCACTGTGACTATTACCTTTCAAGTTCAAACTAATGCCTGGATTGGAGTCATACTGCACCAAAAATGGAGCCAACAGCCAACTTTGGTGTTGACAGAGCAGATAAAGCAAAGCAGGGCATAGGAATCTGAGATCTTGTCCTTACTGACAGGAGTCAACCTGTATCTGCATTGTGTCAGATGAACCATTCAATCACATCAACTTTTAACTTTTACCTGTCTGAATTGATACACTCGCTAGGTGAAAATGAACTTTTACTTCCTCAGTTAAAAAGAAAGCTTTGCCCGGGTCATGTAAAGTCAAGTCTACTTGGTGAGGCTTGACAACAAAGAATCTTGGACCCAATCACACCACATAATTGTAGCACTAATGTTCTAGTTTCACTTTAATGCATCCTATGGAATCCTGGGAATTTGATGAATCACTAGAGCTGTATGGCTGAGAATTCTAAATACCTCTCCCTAAACTACAAATGAAAGCCAGCATGGTGTGGTGGTTTGAGTGTGGGGCTATGACTTGCAAAATCAGGGTTTAAATCTCCATTTGGCAATGGAAACCCACTGGATGGCCTTGGGCAAGTCACACTCTCCCAGCATCAGAGGCAA
Organism: Phrynosoma blainvillii; assembly: GCA_026167975.1. Taxonomy (NCBI): domain Eukaryota; kingdom Metazoa; phylum Chordata; class Lepidosauria; order Squamata; family Phrynosomatidae; genus Phrynosoma; species Phrynosoma blainvillii. Next base: position 222,052,929 of record JANUYF010000004.1, on the reverse strand, counting down.
TTCCCATCTGAACAAATCTTGCCAAGAAAACCCTGTGACAGGTTTGCCTTAGGACCATAAGTCAGAAATGACGCGAAGGGATGCAACAACAACAAACTACAAATCCCAGGATTCCATATGTTGCTATGGTGGTTGAAGTAGAATCAAACTGCTATAATTATGTAAGGCCCTCTTGCATCCCACTCCAAAGTGGGAGACAAAATGCAAAGCAATAACCAAAACAACAACAAACCAAGCCACCGTCTAAGGAAGGCTACTAGAGCTCCCAAAACCAGCTGATTTAGTAGAGTGTTGACCAGGGTAATCAGTCTTGTACCTCCAACTATTCTGACCTATAATTCCCACAGCCCAACTTTGGCCAATAGCCAATGCTAAGATGTGGCAGCTGTCACCCAAAAGCTATGGTTCCTGCTCCTCTTGTAGATAAATGTCATGTTCCTTCATGACATTCACTTTTTCCTCTTGTGACTGCTTCTACTCCAACAGGAATATGTTTGTCCAGACTTCATCAAACAATCAGAGTTGGCAAGGGCTGTATAGACCAGCAGGTCCAATTCCCTGCTCAATGCGGAATCTCTAGTTAGAGCATCCCCAACAGGTAGCTGTCCAGTCTCTTTGAAGACATCCAGAGATCTCACCACCTCTGTAGGCAATTGGTTCCTTTGTTGAATCGTTTTCACTGTCAAAGAGTTCCTTCTAATGTTCAACTGAAATCTTCCTCCTTTAAATTAAAACCATTAGACCCAGTTCTACCCTCTGGGGCAGCAGAGAACAAGGCTGCACCCTCCTCTTTGTTGCAGCCCTTGAGATATTTAAAGCATGCAATCATGTCACCCCCCAGTCTTTTCTTCACCATGTTCAACATGCCCATCTCCTCATATGTTTTGTTCCCCATACCTCTTATTATCCTCACTGCCCTTCCCTGAACTCTTCCAATGTGTCTATATCCTTAAAATGAGGTGCCCAGAACTGGACGTAGTATTGCAGTTGAGGCGGCACAGAATATAGTGGCATTATTACTTCCCTTGACTTGGAAACTATGCTTCTATTAATTCAGGCTAAGATAAATAGTTGTCTTCTTTGCTGCAGCATCATACTGCTGGTTTGTGTTCAACTTATGATCTATTGCAATCCCAAGATCTTTTTCACAAGTAGTACTGCTGATCCAAATATCCCCCATCCTATACCTGTACCTGTATGTTTTGTTTGTTTGTTTTTTGGCCTAAATGTAGAATGTTGCATTTGACTCTGCTGAATGTCATTTTATTAATTTCAGCCCAGTTTTCTAGTTTATCAAGGTTCCTTTGAATTATGATCCTAGTTTTGTATCTGCAAATTTGATAAGAATTGTAGCTTACATCATAATTTTTATACCACTTTGATGGTGAAAAGTTTCTTAGGGCTGTGTTTCTAGTTTGAATTTCTCTATTGTTCTGTTTGTCAGACTAGCAAGATTTTCAGAGTGTGAAATCACAAAGTAGTCAATTGTTAAAAGAGACTGCTTGTTTTACTGGATGCAGATGTTTGCATTCAGCCTTCCAGTTGTCTTCCTGAGTTCCCAGATCAGTTAGTTTTACATCTAAATATTGGCATTGAAGCATACAGTTAATTCACCAAGGAAACAAAATTCCACTCAGAAAAATCAATGCTTGGCTGTAACTAAAGAAAAACAAATAGTAGCTACCTCCTTCTCAGGGCTTACTCAGATTTTAAGATCCTTTTGAACCCTTGTTCCAGCAGCAATGTTAGGGTCCCTGAACTAAAATTATAGTTCCCCCTTTTTCCTTAGTGGTGGGGTACAACTCCATTATTTCTAACTGGGCTCCATCAGAGATATGGGACATTCTAGATTTTTGTATGGTTCTGGAAAATCATGGTACTCTCATCACTTTGCCCATTACACAGTAGTCGCTACAGAATGAAACAGAATGGGTAAAATGTCTTTTTGTATACACTAAGCAGCCGTGGATGACAGACACAATCCAGTGAAAGTCATCTTGGTTTACACTCAATTTAAACTAATGACACATGTAATTAGTCATGACTGCATCTGACTACTTCCTTTTATTGACTTGTATATAGTATTTGTGGCTCCCATTTCTATCCTATTTCTTTTAAGAAACTTGTGCTAAAGAAGTGTAATATCTGCTTACCAGTGAAAATCCCTAGTTTAACTCCTATAATTATGAATATTCTAGAATACAAATTAAGATTAATTAACTCAGCCATTAAATACTGAGGAAAATGACTGGGACAACCTCTGTCTGGGTTCTGAATTCCATAAGAGGTACAGGATACAAGGTCTTAAGTCCCAACTGAATTTTGTTGGTGGTGCATTTGGGCATGGTTAGTCTTCTCTGGATTTTTTCTAGGATTTGTAAGTATTGACATCTTAATCTAATTTTGTATTGCTGTATTGCTGTGGGTAATCTGGTCATTCATTTCAATAGCTTTTATGGAGCTGAGGGCTGAAAGACAATTTTGATAATATGACTTTTGCTTTCTACTTCCAAGGCTAGATTCAATCATAACTATATCTGTGTTCTATACAGAGATCTCCATGACAAATCAATTTGTGGCAGGAGCTAGTAGTGATTCCACAGTGCAAGCGGCAGATGGGGGATTAGATTCAATCTGGCCCACATTTTCCCAATGAGTAACATTATGGATGGAGTGTCATCTAGGCTATTTTAGCCTTTGCTCTGTAGTTCACTGTGTGTGTGGCTTTAAATCAGATATTTGGTAGTAGCAGCACCATTAATTCTCCTTTAAATTGCATTTCACTTTAGTAAAGGCTCAGGGTTATAAAAGCACTTAGAGAAATCATGAAACATGATCTTCTAAGGTTAGGAAAGTGTGCTAAACTTTCCTAATGCTTCAGCTGCTTAGCACAAAAAAGAAAAGAAAAAGAAAGGGTACACGCATGGAGTGTTTTTGGTTGGATTTGTTCCATTTCCTGTGGAAGGTGCTCTCCACCCATAAAGAAAACTCAGCAGCAGACAACTGGGAATGTGCTACACAACCATTAAAACTGATCAACATATTTTAATTCATTATTATTATTATTATTATTAAAAAAGATTTCTCTTAAATGCAGAACATTTTAATCAAACAACTGACATAAGATTAAGGTGAACAAGGGAGGAAACTGGGATCACAGACTCCTGTCTTTACATATTTCACTGCTGAATTACTAGAAATAGTAACTAAAATGTGCTTTAAAATCTAAAAGATATTTTGATTCCACAAATTCTTGCTCTGTCTAAAACTCCAAACAAAGCAAGGTTGTTTCATCAGCTGGGAGGACCTGAAACAAATATATTGGGTGGCTTTTTTTTTTTCTTCAGATGGGGAAAGGCAACTGTACTTGTTACAATGAAACAGTGCAGACAGCTTTGCTGACCTTTGAAGATGAAATGCTACATGTTTTCTACTGAGCACTTGAAGATAAGGGGCAGGTAATAACATTAAGGTTTGCACAAAATCTTGAATATCATAGACTTCTCTTGGATAAAAGATTGCTTTGAATAAATATTGTGCCAAATGATAAAGCTGTGGAATGTAGCACAGCAAAAGGTGTCATATGTGTGTGTGTGGTCTTTGTTGTATTAGCCATGTAACACAAAGGAAGGGTCATTCTGCTGGATGGATATGATTTACTAAATATATATATATTATAATAATGGTGAAACGTTTCCACTATGAACAGAGCAAAAGTTCTATACCCAGTCTTAACAAACTCTGAAAAGGAAGGAGATGGCATAATAAAAGGAAGGAGCTGGCAGTACTGACTGACTCAAAAAATTATATTCAGAACCCAATTCAGAATTGCATTGTTCCTATTCTGTGTCTCAGCTTCCCATGCTAAAAATGCTATTCCTCATATTGCCCCAACCATGAAAACATGAGGAAAACTACTACTGCAATATCTCATATTTGTCATCCATTCAGAAATAATTTTGCCTGGATATCTTGGGGGGGGGAGCATTCCATATGTGTTTTTCAGCAAGATAATATAATCCTGAGGGTTCCTTGAGCTTACAAATCTTTTCTCTGAAGGATTTCTGAACACCTGCTTCTAAACTGTGTGTGTGTGTATGTGTGACTACCAGTAATAATCAGTTTGTAAGCAATGTACAAACCTATCATATAGGAAGGTATATGGAAACATCTGAAGTGAGTTTTTAAATACTTGATAAATACCACCAAGCAGAAGCCCTAAAGCCAAAGGGCCTGTCTGGTCCAAAGAACAGGATAGAAACGAGCAATGAAAAACCTAAATAAATAGAATGTGGTCCATGTGTGTGTAAGGAGAGAGAACGAGATACTGGGACATTTCTATATCTGAATGTCAGTGCTATAAACAGTCTTGAGACTATAGCTGCATGTTTTAGTCATTCCTTGTGAACCGGAAACCACAGGGAAGACATAGGAAATCACAAGCCACCCCTCTTTCACCTTCCTCTTCTATGGTCATGCCTGCCTTTTCTCTAAAGGCCTCTGTAAGGGCACAGCAAAGAGTGAGCAATGCCCTCTCTGTATCCTGGCTCAGGACTGACGTATACAAAAAAGAGGCTGAGAGGATGGGAGAACCCAGGGAGAAAGAGGAAGGGCCATACATGTGTTTGCCTTTTCTCAGCCAGCTGCTTCCTCGCCAGCTTTACCTTGTCACAGGAAAGTCAGCCTATAGCTGCTGAACTCTCACCCCTCCTCCGGGCTGGTAAAGCACACCATCTGTTTACAAATCAGTAAAAAAGTGCTAGATTTGTAACTTGTCATTAGACAGGAAATGGTGGATCTGTCCATCCTGTGCATTGGGACTCCCATTGTCTGTCAGAATTCTTTTTGTTTCAGTGCACTGATGCAATGCAATGCCTAGTACTACACCCTGTCCGGCAGAGTTCCTCCCTGCCCTGTCAAACTCTACCCTTTGAAAAAGTGTTTATAACATGGTTGAACTTAGACTTTTTCTATACAGCCAGCTCTGACAGCAGGATCTCATAATAATGTCTGGACAAAGCCACATGATACCTGAGCTGACAGTAAAGTGCTTGACGGTTAAAATAAAATAAAATACTCCAGGCCTTTTCTCTTTTCTTCCAAAGACTTCATTACAGGTGAATGTCTATGGTCTCTATGAACATCAGCAGGGGTGATTTTAAAAAGATCATTTAACGCTTTGAGCATATATTGTTGTGAGTGTATGTAAACTAGAAACATTGGAACCAACACTATTGCTACTGAGTAAATATAGGAAGGAGATGCTCATTGGATTTCAATGGAAATGGCTATGGCAAACAGGTTATGACAGAAAGACAGGTTTGGAGAAGAAACTGTAGCTGTTGTGGGGTTTTCTTGGCAATCTGAGGACGTTTGCTGAACAGCAACTCCCACTAGCCCTAGTCAGTATAGCAAATGGTGATGAGTGCTGGGAGCTGCAGCTCAGGAACTTCTGGTGGACCACACAATTTCCACCCCAATGTAAATGTGCATAATTTCTCCTGTTTGCTTGTGCCATACTGCATGCTAAGCAGGTGTTCTGAGACTGCATATTTTTATTTTGCAAAATTCATTTTAGGAGCCCATAATCCAGACTGCCAAGCCACAGGGGTGACAGGAGTTCTAAATCATCTAAATATAGCCATCTTCTCCTGAACTTGTGCTTATTTTTAGAAGTGAAGCTTACAGGATAAAGAATTTAGCTCAATAAATTTTCTCCTTTGAGGCAGTTTGAGAGATATCTACAATTTTTCCTCTCTCTTTTCATTGTTATGACAAATTTAGATACTATTTATCATTTGCAGAAAGCCTAAACTGGATTAAAACATTACTATTACTATAAAACAATCCAGCAAAATCACAGTGATATGGGAGTTCCAAACACCTTGTGACTGAAGAAAAGCCAACTTTAAAAGATAAGTTTCCAACAGGTGTCCAAAATATACCAGTATTGTGACCTGACATGTAGAGGGCTACCATTTGGGGGCCACTATAGAAAATTGCTCTTTTCTGTGAGACCATCAAACAGAAATCCATCTGAAACCCATTCATGACACAACAGAGACAGTTCTGTCACCCTTAAAAACTGCAGTGGCCTTGACCCCCCTACCCCGATACATTCTTTTTAATGTGGTGACCAGGGCTTGTTTATATTACACAATGACAGCACTATGATTCCACTTGAACTCCCATAGCTACATCCTATGGAACCCTGGGATTTGCAATTCAGAGAGGGTTTTTTAGAATTCTTAGCCAGAGATCTCTAGTGCCTCACCAAACTACATATCCCAGGATTTCAAAAGATAGCAGCCACAGGAGTTAATGTGGAATCATAGTGCTATGTTTGTGTAGTGTGAAAGGGTCTCTGTGGCTGTACCAAATTTGTATAAAGTTATTACAACAGTGGCAGTTTTATTTTCAGAATAGTCCTAATGCTAATATAGAATCTGCCTGGTTTCCACAGTAGCCACACACTGTGTGTGGCTCATTTGCCTTGAACTATCTCATCTCCACAACAGAAGGCTGCCTTTTCTGGCCAGCCATACCCAGCTCAAACCATATCAGTGTTGAACTGGGGCAATGGGGTGGAAACAAAGGGTTAGAACCACCCTCTCCTTGTGCAGCATTTGTGACCAGAGCCCTTTCAGCATGTTGTACAGTGAAGAAAATTAAGATTTTGCATCATGGAAGTTGCAAATAGCATATAGTTTGGCTTTCTGAAAATATGGTTAGAATGATGCATTAGCAGAGACAATGACTAGTTTGGCTGTAAGAGAAGATTAGTTCTGTATATAAGCAAGTCTATCATTCTAGATCCATCTCTCTGAAAGAAAGATCCACTAACTTTCTGAGTAGATATGCCTGAGAATATGTTGGAAGTGTTTGATGATGGTGATGATGATGATGATGATGATGATGATGGTGATCATCATCATCATCATCATCATCATCATCATCATCTTTTAAAGTTTCCATTATCAAATTTGAGCTTCACACACACACACACCATTTGTCTGTTGGAGGATTTACATAGCTACATTTCCATCATGAATAAACATGATGAAAAGCAAATGAACCGCATCCTTTCTTTATTGCTGGTCCTGTATTTATTGTGGAGAATCTCACTATGTAAATATTTTTCTAATAATAAATTGGTAGAATGCCAAAACAAAGATGTAAGTGGGGAGACCCCATGACCTAAATGTTTACTTGAGCGCTAACCCATTTCAACTCATAAGAAGCACATAGGACATTTTAAATATTTTAGATATGAATAAATTAGATCTTTTTGTTTCCTGCTCAACACAGATAAGGAAAAGAATCACACAGTTTCATTTAACCAAGGTTACTTTGCCTACATGAGAGGCTTATAAATAAGGGGTATGTATATGTGTACGTGTGTGAAATTAAAAGGACTAGACAATCTAGTCACTTTTGGAAAGTGATGGCATGAGAGCAAGTCAGCTAGGAGCAGATAAGCAATCATGCCTTGGCCAAACCATTTTTGCAAGAACACTTTTCACTCTATTACACAATAAAACGCACAAAGAGATGCACTCCTGCCCCTTCCATCAAAATAACAGACCCACATTTCATAGTAAGCCTTCTGATTCGGCTCAAAGGAAACACTGATCTGTACATGTTCCTTCAAACGGCTTAGATTTTCAAGCCTTGCTTACGAAATCAGAGACTGCATTGCTCACAAAATGTTGACAGTGGTCTGCTAACAGTGGAAATGAATGAATGAAAATGAATGACTACACACACACACACACTCAGCTGCTTTTGAAAGTGTTTAGTTTTTCAAAGAAAGAACTGCTGTAATCATTTATACATTTGGTTAGGTGAGCTATCCTGGTAATATGCCCAGTTTGGCACATGTTCAAAAACAGCTCCTTCCATGCACTAAACATACCAAACCTAATACTTAAGAGGAAAATGTAGAAAACAGCTGTTTCACATGAGCCTCATTCTGTATATATTACACCAGAAAGCTAGAATTCACTGGACATTTATCTTTCTAGTTTTCACCAGTGTAAGGAAACATTCAACATTTGCTTAAAGCTACAATTTCTTCCCTTCTTGGTTTTACAAACCCTAGCATGATCTTATCTAGTCACTGGTAAAACTAGCCATATACTGGCTCTCTAGCTGCATCTTGTTTTGAAATTTATTGTTGTCAATTACCATCAATTTTACTTTGACTTATGGTGACCCCATGAATGGCTGACCACCAAGTCACCCTGTTATCAACAACTCTGGTCAGGTCTTGTAAACTCGGAGCTGTGGCTTCCTTGATTGAATTTATCTTCCTGTATATTTTGAAAATGGCTCAGTAAAACAAGCCAATTTTCCAAAAACATCATGTCTGATATACGTACTTTCTAGAGTGCTCAGTGCTGTATTGAGATTGAAGTGATGAGGATGCAACCTTTTTAGATGGCTTTTGGACACTATCTGTTTGTTTGTCACAGATGCTATATACAGTCAGGCTCCTATCACTCTCTCCACCAGAAGCCAAACACCCATGCATTTGAGTTAGAGTACAACCAATCTTGCAGATGTGATACATATCAATGGTTATTTTGTGAAACAATTCACTAGAGGTATATGCCACTTACTATGCAATAAGCCACCAGGGCTCCCTGTGTGAAGCCTGCCAGTACGTCTGTTGGATGATGTTTGTGATCAGACACACGAGAAAGTCCTGTATAAAATGCCATCATAATCAGCGTAAACTGGAGCAGAGGACGCAGCAGCCGAGCTCCTCTCCAAGTGAACCTGGCTTGCAGGTATAGCTGTAAAAAGGGGGGGGGGGGAAGTAGGAAACCAGACTTTATAATGTTTTCTCTCCATGAGAATGTGCACAAACATTATCGGTTATGGAGCTTCCATTACCCCAGCCCAGTACCACACCAACAGGAATGTCACACTCTTGACAGGTTTACTCTGTGCAGCCAGCTGTCATTTAACAGAAAACAATAGCTGGCATCCTAATAGTGACACACATAGCCTTAAGTCCACCTTTTCTTTTCTTTGTGGTTGTTGAGGAGGTTGATACTCCCTTCCACCCTCCACAATGACCAAAGCCCCCCAAAGTTACCACTTTGTCCAATCTGTGGCTTGTAGCAAGGTGGGAAGTGGAGTCAGTGAAGTGTCTAGCTATGTCCTAATGAAAAATATGGCTTAAAAATATGGCAAAAATGCCCACCACTGCCCCTAGCCCCTTTGGGGATTATTTGTTGGCAGAAAAATGGGTGGTATACTGGGGAACGCAGTAGAGGAGCACATCCCAAGGTCTCCCTCTTTGGCTAATGTGCCCCCTAAGCCTCCCACAGTTGCCCACCCCTGGACTACATCATCTGCTAAAACTTCCAGAAGGATCCAGCAGATCTTGATAGATGATGTAATCATTCTACATCTGGCTACGAGGACATAGCCAGATACATATCCAATCCCCACCACCACTTTTCATCAGCAACAGAATGGCTGTGGAGGAGGCTGCAGTAGTTCAAAACTAAGTCAGGGAGTGTTGGATGGCCAACTGTTGTGTAGTTCAACATGAGAAACTATTATGCACTAACTTCCACCTTGTGATTGATGATCTTCCTTCCTTGATAGAAAGCCAAGCCACCTTCTGAGTTCACCTATCCCAGAATGGGCAAGCCGGTCAAAGACAATATTGTTGAGAGTACAACCAATTTGACTTTAACTTGGCCAGATATTGTGGGCAGAGCAGATATATAACTTGTTTCTCTCTTTGTTGCATAAAACAGAAAATAAACTTAAGAAAGGTATCATCTATTATTTGTGCTGTTTTTTGTCTGTCCTCAATCTAGTGAAAGTCACTGGATGTCCTGGAGTCGTAACACCATCACCATCCCACCTTTGCCATTATAATTTCCAGAGAGGCCTCTCTATCAACATTCTCCACACTATTCATAATTTTATGAGCTTCTACAATTTTTTCATTTTTTTTCTTGCTTTAATTTATATCCTGTTTTGCTCCCATATGGGACCCAAAGTGGATCACATTATATGTTAAAATAAAATAGCTAAAACAATTAAAAAGTCAACAATTCGAAAATTAAAAGCATTAAACAAAAATCTACTTTAAAATACTGATTTTGAATTGTTAAAACATATTAAATCTATTACAAAAAAAGAAAGATTACACCTCTTTGCGCTACCTGAACTTGTTAAAAGCTGAAGGACTATGTATTATTTTTTTAAAAAAAAGTCTACTGGCATAAAGAAAGTAGAGATGGGGCAAACTGAGCTACTCTTGAAAGAGATTTCATAATATGGGAATAGTCATCAGAAGGCTCTTTCCCAAGTCCTCACCAGACATACCTGTAATGGTAGAGAGATCAAGAAAAATCCCTTCCCCAAAGATCTTAAAACTTAGGTAAGCTTGTACAGGGAGATATGGTCTTCTTTAAGATAGTCTGTTTATGGATTTTTTTAAAAAAAACTGAAAAGCCCAGATACTTTAAACTTCAGTACTTTAATCCCTTTATCATTTTACTTCCCACTCTTTTTAACCCTCTTCAGATCTACGAAATCATTTCAGAGATGGGGGGGGGGGGACCTGAACACTTACAGTACTCCAAATGCAGCCACAGTAATATTCAATGCCTGTAATCCTGGTATTGTTTAACTGCTTCTTGAACTAAATTTTAAAGCTTCTTGAATGTAAAGCCCAGAGTGAAAATAATTATATTTTTACTTTAATGGCTAGGGAGATAACACAAATCAACAACCAACTGAGAACTTGTTCTGAAATGAAATAGCTAAAGTGATGTCAAATGGTATTGTCCCCTGCCTCACCTCTTCTACTTATCCTGATCTAGTTTCCTCTCCAAAGTGCTGGGCACATCCTATTCCTTGAGTTCCTGTGGGAACTGGGGAAGCCAGAAGGGGAAAAGGCTGCAGGAAAAGCAAAAAATATCTGCCCACAAATCAAAGATGCTGAAGACTGACTCAACCCAAAAAGCAGGGTGAGGGGGAGCGTAAGCATGACAGCCTGTCCTCCGCCCAAATGCTGCCTTCCTGTGCTACATGGAGCAACACAGACAAGAGCAAATCAATGCTACAAGGGCAGAGAAATGTCTGCAGGGCATAATCTATGCAGAAAAAACATTTATGGCAGGAGAACTTAAGTGCTGTAGCTATTTAATAATAATAATAATAATAATAATAATAATAATAATAAGATTTATTTGTAACCCGCCCCTCTGCTCAGCAATCGGGGCGGCGTACATCAAATTAAAAATAGTACAGTTAAGATCCAGGTTCTTACCCTTCGCCCACTACCCTCCCCCCCATAGGATCATACGCAAAAGCCACCCACAATAGTCACGTGCCTTCATATTATTCTTTAGTCTCCCTCTTTAAAAAGAGAAAATGCACAGAGAGACTTTTCAGTTCTGTGGATAAATGACATGCAATCAGATTCTCTGCCAGTACTTAATTACTATAATGCTGGGGCTCAAATTCAAGCTTGCGATCTCATTTGCCCTTTGTGAGTAGGAAGTCCTCGGCTTAATCCCAGACACATGGACAACAGTTCTGGGAACCCAATCACATCAGAAAAGCTTTGTCTGAACTGGGACAACCTCTTTATAATATTCCTTTGTCTACTAGTGGCATAGGCATACAGGCTAAACATAAATGAAGATCACTCCCATGTTATTTTACTCAGAATTAATTCATCTGTCAAAAAGCCAGCTGATTGTTTTGTCTGTGCTTGTGAAAATTTCAGAGGACCTTCAGTATCCACTGAGGTTTGGTTCCAGGACCTCCTGTGGATAACAAAATCCATGGATGCTCAAGTCCCATTAAACACAATGGCATTAAAAACGGTTCCCCTTATTTAAAAAATGACAAAATCAAGGCTTGCTTTTTGGAATGTATATATTTTTAAAATATTCTGAAGCAGTGGATGCTTGAATCTATGGATAAAAAAATATCTGTGAATACAAAGGGCTGGCTGGACAATTTAAAGTGATCATTCCAGATTTTAAGACCCGTTTTCAAAGTTACTGGTAGCTTGATTACTGTTTCAATCTTCAAGAGCACTAGAGCAAGCCAGTCAGCATTGTGTAAGAAGAAAGATACCCATGCCTTGGGTATAAAATAGGAATTGCCAAGTTCAGCTGAAGAGGGCTCCTGTACATTTAGGGGTGGCCAACTGTGCATAGGGCAGGGGATAATTTTAGCCCCAGCTGGCCCCTTTAGGACACACCAGGGTATTGCAGAACATTGGAAATGATGAGTCCCACTGATCATCCGTGGCCACTTTTCAGCCAAGCAAAAAGCATAGAGGGTATGGAAAATCTAAGCCATCTTGCATTAGGGGCAATTACCCCAAAATTAGCCTTATATTTTACAAATGGAAGGTCTGTGAGCTTGCAGGAGGACTGGTAAGGAGATCTGAAGACCCCCAAAGGGGGATCCATTTGGCTCACGGGCTGCATTTTCCACACTCATGCTTTAAAATACATATATAGAATTCTGCCAGGTCACCAATTTTGCCATTGGTGAAGAGGATTTAATTCAGTGGAACTGTATTATTAAATTTTAAAGGCATATGAGCCTGTAATGGATTAGAGTCACTTTTAGATGTAACAACAAATGTAATAATTCCCCTCGGAATCAGCATATGTGATGAACAAGGTTTCCCTCAGGATATAAAGGGTTAAATAACCCACTCTTGTGTCCTTTTAATAAAATCCAACCCCAGCTCATGCCTCAGCTATGATCCATTTGTGACACCAATACTGCCCTTCTTACATCCTAAGGCTTTCATTATAAAGTGAAGCCAAGCTAAAGAAAACAAACATTTAATGTAAAAAAAAAAGTCATTTCAGTTGAAGTTGTTTTTACAGCAGACAGTGAGCGAATTACAAGTGTTTTTTTGCTAAAGTCTGCTAACTCAGTCATAGGAGGTTTACGGAGGCGCCTGTGTGGTGTTTATATAGTAACATAAAATGATCAACTACTGCTGCAGACCAATAAGCAACAATGGGAAAAGGAGTACCCAATTGCATGGAGGAGATCAATGCCACAAAACCAAAGGAGGAGGGAAGGACACAATGACCCGGTGACCCTGTGGAGCATGAATGGTTGGGAAACCTCCCATGTCTCACCACAGAACTGGCAGCACTTCCACTGATGTCAGAGGATCCCAGGCAAATGGAAAGGAGGTATTCCTGTCTCTTCAGTAACTTAAGACAACGTAAGGGGGAAAGTATTAATGTTGCACACATTTTTACTTTTGTAAAAAGGAAAAATGTGTGTGTGCAAATTTGTGACTACCAGTGTGGTGTAGTGGTTTGAGCATTGGACTACGACTCTGGAAAATAGGGTTCAAATTCCTGCTCTGCCACAGAAACCCACTGAGTGACCTTGGGTAAGTCACACTCTCTCAGCATTAGAGGGAGGCAAAGCCAAACCTTCCTCTGAACAATTCTTGCCAAGGAAACCCTAGAATAGGGTCTCTATGACTTCATCCAGACTACAGAAATAATCCAGGTTGACACCACTTTAACTGCCATGTGAAATACTATGGAATTCAGGGAATTGTAGTTTTGGGAGACATTTAGCCTTCTCTGTCAGAGGGCTCTGGTGTCACATAAACTATAAATACCAGGATTCCAAAGCATGGAACCATGGCAGTTAAAGCAGTGTCAAACTATAATATTTTTGCAGCAACAAGCTGGAAACTATTTGAAGGCACACAACATGTGCTATGTAGATAAAGATATAGATATGAATGGCCTACATCCCATGTACCCTAACTGCTAAAAGAGTCTTTCTTCTTCTCTCCTTCCCTCAGCAGCATTTTTCACTGCATGAGGTTTCCTTGCACTCTGAAATAGGTTTTTGAGGCACGTGGGAAACTGTAAGGGGAGCTTCCTCCATTCTTGTTTCTGTTGGGAGAAGCAGGTAATATTAGCAGAGGCCCTTTCACACTACATAGCTATAGTGTTAAGAATCCACTCTAACTTTTATCCTATGGGATCCTGGGATTTGCAATTTAGGGAGGTTTATTTAAAATTCTCAGTCACAGGGATCCTCCAGTGTCTCTGTCCAAACTACAAACTCTAGGATTCCACAGGATGTTGCCTAAGGAATCACAGTGTCATAACTGTGTAGTGTGAAAGAGCCCTACAACCACATCTTGGATCCATTTGTATAAAGAGTTGGGCCTCCGCCGCTAGGCTGATGGGTTCTGGAGTCCTTGTTAGCATCATAGTTATACATTTACAGCTCTTCAGTGGTATGAAAGGGCTTACCTGTATTAGTGACCTTCTAAGATCCTTTTTTGCATTAGCTTGACAGACTTGAGGCAGCAAAAAGCAAGCAAGGCAGAGAAGAGACAGGGGAAATAAATTTTCCTCTTTTGCTAACTTGCAGGCACAGTTCTCATAGGTACTCAGTGGGGGAGAGGAGTTATGTTTACACACTTTCATTTTCTTTGTTTCACTATATAACCCCATATAGCTAATAATAGTTATATATTATTATTATTAGCCTCATGTAGCTAATAATGGGTAATTTGGTTGCCGGCCAGTGATAGTCTGGGTAAATTAATTGGGGGTCCAATTCTACCACTGGCTGTTTCTGTAAAATTTCTGTAAATTGTGTTGAATCAATTGCACAGCTAACATATGACAGCTGTTGCTTTGTTCCATGGACAGAAGTGTTGGATAGGTTGTTGCATCTTGTTGATCAAGTAGCCAGCCCTGTGCATGCCTCCCTTCTCTGTTTATTTTGCTTTAAAAAGAGAAAAGATAATAAATAGTTTTGTAACCCCTCTTTCCAAGTTCCGGCTGTGTTAGAGCATTGTTGCCTATCTCATGAGTTGAGTTTTTATTGTCTGAAAATACTTAAGAAAGATGGTGTGGCTGTTCAATACAGGTTGGTGAATCAGTTTAATGAGAGGGTGAAGAGAGATGTGGTCAAGCACACATAGCTCATAAATCAATCTATGTAGTGCAATGACAATGGCCTTGGAGGTGGACGCTGAAAACCCACCTTAGAATCCTAGATAACAAATCCAAAGCAAGTGTGACATCACCTACATCTCAAAGTGAGGATGAATATGATAAATAACCATAAGAAAATTTATAGACCTGGAACTAGAAATGATTCATAATTATTAATTTGCTGAATATTGACATTTCTTTTCAAATGAATGAAGATTCATTCAAGTAGATGAATTAGAAACACACAAGAGAGGGGAAGACAGGAGTTTCTCCCTTTGTTCAGTCTGGTGCTTTGAAATCAGTCACTAATGTTTATCCAGTGACTAACAGATTGGCCATGATCCCAATATAATAGAGTCAGAAGTTTGCTATTTGGCATCCCATACATGAACACACTGTTCATTTGGCAGAGAGTAAGTATAGCACAATCCTAGGAAGTCAAACAAGCAGCATTTAAGCAGCATTTAAAGTTACTACCTCAGGAGTTTATTTCCTAATAGCATAAACATTGGTTAATTTATATAAGAAATTAATCCAGCAGCTTTCTTAAAATTTGGCTGGCACATGGAAGAGTCTGCAATCAACATTATATCTGACTTATTTTAGCAATCTCTGGAATAACTGAACATGTTCAAAATATTACCTAGATGGTAGGTAATGTTCTTCTAGAAAATAACAAAGTAAAAGAACAAAGTGGCTTAGTTGTATCATAATTGGCCACTTAGTCAGTGATGTGCTATGGCCTAGCATATCCTAAAACCTTATTCTGGATTTCTGTGGTAACTTTATGGAACCTTGGAATGGATATCCACTACACAACTGCTGGGTTTATAATTGGTGCCAATCATTAATGTGACAATGCTTGTGAAAATAACATTATTTTTTTAAATAGAGACATATGTTCAGTCATACTTTGGAGACATTATGTCTGGCTCATAAACCATGACAGTTTCCACTGCAGGAGTTTGCACACAGTATTGGATGCTAAGGTGTATGTACACATATATGAATATACACATATATAAGCCAGCTGAATTCACTCCCTCCTATCAGCCACTGGAAACAGTTTGCATTATAAATAGGCAGACATTGTAGTCATTGTACCATTGCTAGTCAAAGGAGATCTATTAGGTGATCCACCTTTAAAATAAACACTAAGAAATATACATGACAGTTTAGAGGCAACAATTTACTTGGTCATATGCATCATTTTTTCAGAATCATAATTTGGAAAAGTTACTTTTTAAAAGCATAATTCCCATAATCCCCCAGTCAGCATGGCCAGTGAAAACTATAATAGCCAATAGTAATTTTTCTATCCTTTATTCAGAATACAGCCATTGTATCACAAGATGAGAATCCAAAAGCCTCAAAACAACTGTTAATCACAACTAGTGTAGAACCAATCAGTCAGTGGGAACTTGGTATGGCAATATTTTGTGTGAGCTCTGTTGATTCTATGGGATAATAACCAGAGTTAGACCCTGTGCCCAGCTGTTGTGAATTCTAAAACAGACCACTGTCAAGAGCACATGATGCTACAATCTCCTTAACAGAAATAGTCAGGTACTAATTTTGCCAGTAAGATATATCAGGTAAAAAAAGGAAATGACCTAGTAGTCTGCAGCAACCCTCACCTCCTGTTTCCATGGAGGGATCTGAGATGTACAGCTCAAAAGAAAGACAGATTAGAAGGCCTCCTTCTATATTTACAGAAAATAAAGATTACTTGTTATTTTCTGTAGAACAGTGTATAAAAAACTATTCTGGTAACACTACAGATTTTAAAAGCCCATAAAAGAAGTGAAACTATTAATGTGAATTTAAAAAGCATGAAAGCCAGTAGAATATCACCAGGGGCCATTCCCAGGTCTTAGGCTTCAGCACGGAAATTTCAGATGCTGGGCTGATTCTGACATGGCAACCTTGTCCCCTCATCACTGGCTAAATCAGCAAGGACTAGTGAGAGATACAGCCCAACAATTTCTGGAAAGTTGTAGACCCACCATCCCTAACCCTCTGCTCCAGAGATCATTTCACCTGTTGCAGCTTATGAGCCATATACTGAACCCTTGCATATCCACTAAAGCTGTAATTGTGGCTGATGGCTCCCAGTGACAGTGGAGTGGTAAATCTACTCCAAGTTTTGATCTTAATAATTTGAAGGATAGTGTTAGGCAGCTTTGAAAGCTTCTTTAATGTTTTGTTAAAGCTTCTTTAATAATGTTCAGGCTGAACCCTGGAGTAGATTCATTGCTCTACTGTTCTACTGACATAGAAGCCACTATCTGTGCCAGAGGAAAGATGGAATATAAATTAAAGTAATAGATACACAAATAAATATCCAGCTTTTGAAAAACTGTACAGCTACTTGTAATTTTCAAGTTTCACCTGGAAACAGGACATGAGTTTACCATGGAGGCTTGTTAAAAACTGAACTTGCCAAGCAGTCGGAAGAAGAGAATGCTGAATTTGCAGCAACCAAGGACTGCAACCTTGGCAATTTTTATAAAGATCCACTCCCTACAGGGCGAGAAAGTGAGAGGGAGAGCCCCTACGGCAAAGTAGGCTCAATAGCAAGAGGTTTCTTCTACCTGAAGCCAAATGAGAGCAGAGGAAAATTGGCACTTTGTGGAACTGTTTGACCTTAGTCAGCACTTTGCTTTTTTTCTGAAATTTTAACAGATGAAAGCAGCAAAGTTTTTTTTAAAATATATATATATATATATGATCACCCAGGCCTATATAACCTGTAAATTGTTACTCTGCAGGTTCAGAATCAGCAAATATTGTGTATGTGTGGAGTGCCGGGGGAGCAGAGAGAAAAAGTTGACCCACAACTTTTCACTGAGATGAAAACTGTAAGGGCAGCACCCAGCTTTACAAAAATTATACACTTGTTTAAACATGCCAGGTGTTGGAATTTTTTAAATGAACCTAAAACTGAAAGTAATTTAAGCCAAAGGTGACTGCTCAGAAATTAGGGAGGCTCCTTAACTCTTTGTTCACTAGCGGTTGTTTCCAAAGATGAAATCAGGTGATTTCTAACATAACAAGACCGCCATGTTCTCAACCAGATGCATATGCACTCCTAATGTAAGTTCATCCCAAAATAAAAACTTCTTCCCAGTATCTTCTGGACCACAATCTCATTGTGTCAGGTCCCAAACAAAATAACCCTCTCAAGAACTTAAGTCACTTTCTTCTTGTTGCTCTTGTTGTGTGCTTTCAAGTTGTTTCTGACTTATGGCAACCCTAAGGCAAACCTATCATGGAGGTTTCTTGAAAAGATTTGTTGAGAGGAAGTTTACCATTGCTTTCCCCTGAGGCTGAGAGTGTGTGACTTGCCCATGGTCACCCAGTGGTTTTCTTGCCCCAGCATTGAATTGTACCCAGGTCTGCAGAGTTGCAGTCCAATGCTACAATCACTATGCCACACTGGCTCTCAAGCCACTGACTACTTTGGTCAAATGATTTATTTCTTTTTTCTTTTCTTTTCTTAGAACTATGACATGCTGCCAGTGAGTTTGACTATGTGACAATAACAATGGGAAATGAAGCTAACCCAGAGTAACAGCAATTTCCTTAATTACAACAGATTATTTTTTTTGCCTTTGATGACAACATTGTTTAACTAAGGTCCAATCCACACTGCAGAAATACTCAAGTTTGAGACCACTTTGAGATCAGCTCAGTGCTAGGGAATTCTGGGAACTGTTTTGTGATACATTTAGCCTTCTCTGTCAGAGAGCTCTGGTGCCACAATGAACTACAATTCCCAGGATTCCTTAGCACTGAGCCAGGGCAGTTAAAATGGTGTCAAACTGGATTATTTCTGCAGTGTGGATTGGACTTAAATTTCCTCAGCTCAGTAGTTCACTATTTTGCAGGTTTGGGGCCCTTGATAGATTACTAACACCAGGAACTACACAGAGGGAGTAACCCTGTTGGTTCTACTGGATCTCTCAGCAGTTTTCAATACCATCAACCATGGTATCCTTCTAGACTGTCTCTCCTGGACTGGACTCGGGGGCACTGATTTACAGTGATTCTGGTCCTTCATGGAGGGACAAATTCAAAAAATGGTGCTGAGGAATTTCTTTTTGACATCCTGACCATTATCTCTGACAAAGCTTGGCTCTGTCCTCATATGAAACTACAGGGAGAGATTATTTGGAGTTTTGGGGTGTAGTTTACCTAATTTAAATTTCTTCTTCCCATCTGATTACAGGAAACTATCTTGGTACTGAACCAGTTCCTGCTGTCAATAATGGACTGGATTATGGCAAACATAAGCCAGATAAGACTGAACTAGTGCAGTAGAAAGACAGATCAGAGAACAGGAATTAAGTCTGTACTGGATGGGGTTACATTCCTTCCAAAATCTCAGGCTCACAGCTTGGGTGTTCTTCTGGACTCAACCCAGAGCCTTGGCCAGGAGTGAATGTGCAAAGTTAAGACTAGTGTGCCCACTGCACCCATTCCTTGAGACATCAGATCTGGTTATGGAGACACATTTCTTGATTACACTCCTATTGGACTACCATAATGCACTCAAGGTGGCTCTGCCTTTGGAGATTGCTCAGAAACTGCAGCAGGTTGAACATGCTTCAGCCAGAATGTCAACTGATACCAGTCACAGGACCCGTCTGTACTCTCCTTTCACTGGCAAAAAACTTTTTATTCAAAAAGTCTTTTAATGATTAATTGGTTACAAGGACCTTTTTATGGGATGTGGATGCTCTAGTTTTAACTTTATTGTTGTGTTTTAAAAATGATTTTGTACTTTTAAAAGTTAATGGTATTTTATTGTGATGATTGTTTAATTGTATTTTAGCTTTCTTGATATCAAGTTTTTAACTAACCTTGTTCTTAGTCTTTGTAAGCCACTTCGGGTCCCATGCCATGATAAAGGCAGCATATAAAATAAACTAAATAAAACACCAGTGAATGTTTCGGTATTAATTTGCTCCTACAGCCCTTTTTATGCTTCCAATGTTTGCAATTGTCCATTTGGCTCAGACATACAAATTTCTGGGAACGAACTGCTTGTACAATCATGAAATCTCACTGAAGATTGGAGTTTCCCTTACACTCCAACCGTACAAGAGCTTTCTATTTCATTATTTCTGCTCTAACTCATAAAGAGAACAAGTGACATCAGTTGAAAGGAAGTTCTGGGGAGCTAAGAAGGTGTAAGATAGGAAAAGGTAGCACCATTTCATGGCAAATGGGAGTGATGCTAGCTAAAACAAACCATTTATTCAGAAGTCCTAGAGGTTTGCTACAACCTTGGTATAACCAGTTGCCAGCCAGACACTCTCCATCTATGAATTCTCAGGGAAGAGGGAAGGGAGCCCAAAAATGAGTTCTCTTTCATGTTATCTATCCCTCCCTCCAGTTCATTGGCAATGTTATTTTAGCATTGCTGAGAGGAAATGGTGTAAATGTTTACGGAATGACTTTGAAACATGTAAAGAAAAGTGAGAGAAAAATATGAGGAAATAAATTCATAAGGACCACCAAACAGTCTGAAAGGTATGGTAATTAAATTACAGAGGTTGCTTCCAGCTTAAAGAGTAGAGGGAGGAAAGGGAGGGAAAAACAGCAGGGAGTTATGTCTCAATTTATCTTTTCAGACAGCAAAGAGAAGGAATTGTGGTGGAGAAGGCCTATTCATAGATGTAGATTCATATACAATGTTTTTATAAGTTCAGTCTGACCCCACTCTGTAGCCTCCCCGCATTTCATATCTAAGGTTACAAGAGATATGGGGCCCACAGATCTTTTGAAAGTCTCAAAAAAATTTTATATATATATATATATATATATATATATATATATGCTTTCCCCTAATTACATTTACCACAAATCACTCCCTAAATCTCACTTTTTTCCTTCCAAAAAGCTTAGGGTAGTTCCACCCATAATTGACCTGTGCTAGGTTCCTTTCACAAGCTCTATCAAGCATACTTCCAGCAGCTACAGTCAGGAAGCACTCTGGCGTAACAAGCTGAGGAAAGGAAGGGCAGAGCCATTTTTCATTGACAAAGAAAAACAAGACCAGCCCCACTGTTTGAGTGAAACTACGTGGCCAAGGAAGTTCACCTGCTCTGCTTCCTGGAGTGCTACTCAATAAATAGGGATTTGGTTTTTTGTAACCCAATGAAGTGCATAATTATGCTTTTGATTCAGTATATGTAAATACAAGATAAGCAGCCTAACATTATCTCAATTATGTTCCATGGTGAGATTAAACAGGTGCAGGATTACATCCTTGTGCTCTTGGAGCTCTTGCTTTATCCAGAGACTAGAGAAAGTAATAGATGATTAACCCTCATTCTCCAGGATGGAACATTTTAGTCAAACAGAATTTACATTGTAGTCATTCTGTTGCATTGTCACCTGCACAGTTGTAAACAAATTTTCCCAGATTTCAGCCATGTCCTTTTTTTTAACCCAAAAGAAAACAGAAAAAGAAAGAAAGAAAGAAAGAAAGAAAGAAAGTTGGGAACAAAAATGTACCCACATATCATTTGCTTTTTGCCACTAGGTCACTGTTTTTGGGCCAATGTAGCATAAAGGGACAAAAATGTCCAATGCTGTTCCCTAGTGCACAATAATGCAGCAAAACTATAGTGATATGCTCTTCTTGTTAGCAGGCTTATGATGAGGGAAGTGAGATTTTCATTGAGGTCAAGAAATACAAGAAGTACACATAAATGTAACCCTGACCCTAACCAGAACCCTCACCCTCACCCTGATCCTGACCCTAAACCCTCAATGCACTGGAATTGCTGTTAGAAAAAGTCACTAAGTACAAGTTCTGAAGGTTAATGGTAGTGAAATGAACATGATTTATGGTTACTGTTGCTCAGCTAACCACAAGTTATACATACAAACCCATACATAGACACAGAAACCCATATTGTGTACTTCTTGTGGCTGTATGCCACTGAGATCAGCTACCAACAATTATAACCAATAGCAAAATACAAAAAAAATTACAGGCTATTAATTTATCAGGTTATTTATCCAAGAATCAGTTATCCAATTTCAGCTTTACAGAATCAGGATAATTAAAGAGGATCAGATCACAGGTAGCAGCATATCTGACCAGCATTAAATTAGTGCCAGCTTGGATATAACAGAGAACTCTAATTTTATAGAACAAATGAGAATCTCTAATGCAGCTCTGACACTTGTTCCTGGCTTCATAAACTATAATGCTTTCCCTTCAGTATTGTGTGATATGCACACAATGAAATCATATAGGCCACTTTCTTTTGGACAATGTGCATGGAATTATCAATTTAAAGCTAAGTTGACCATAAATCATTCACATATCTGATAACCACAATGTCAGGGCAGAAAACGTATCTTTGGATCCAGAATCTGCCATCCTCCCACCAAAGTTCTTCTGCCTGATTCAGAGGGGAGCTTCCCCTCCGGCAGACATCATAACTCATTACATTCAGCAAGGTCCTTGACCCTCCATGTACCATTTTCAGGAGCCTGTGGCTTTCATGAAGGAGAGGATAGAGAAGTTGGAAGGGATCCGAAGGGCCAATTTGTTCCACCCCCTGCTAGGGGGACTCAACAACAAAAGCAACTGTGACAGAGGTGGCCACCCAACCTTTGCTTGGAAACCTCAAGGGAAGGAGAGTCCACCACCTTCTGAGGTAGGCAGAATTTGTTGTGCTAGAAATTGGTAACCTTGTGTTGACATTGCGTGCAATAAACAGTCATGCAAACTCACATTAATGATTTTCTCCAAACTACTTTGTATGCAGCTGCACAAACTTGTAGAGACAAGTTGCTCTGAATCTAGAGTGAAAGAAAAGCATGAGCAAGCAACCACTTGAGTTCCTGTGGCCACACTTGTTCATTGTGGCAGAAATGGATGCCCTCTTTACTAGTCATGTCATTTATCTTTGCAAATGCTCATGCACTTCAGCCTGCACATACTACAAGTGGCTTTAAGAGGCAGGCTCTTTATCACTTTCAAGCCTGCAGGTTTGAGTTGTTGGTCAGAGGGTTAGGAACATAAGATTTCAATTTGTAATTATATTAACTATAAGATCTGTACTAGAGATTTCTCTCTGCCTCTGGATAAGTATACTACCCATTTTCCTCCATCATCCCAAGAAAGAGAGATTATGCATTTTATCAATCAAATTAACTTATACTTACCACCAAATAAAGCATGGTGTACAGGGAAAAAGAGGCATGACCAGAGAAAAATGATTTCCTGTTTAAAAAAAAAAAAAGTAATAGCAAAGTATTATACTCTTTCTGTTATTTCAACAAATGTTTAAATTTCATTTTTCTAACACCTATGCATTCTAATATAGATATTAAGATGACAAAGCCATAGAAACATAAATCATTGCTAACCAAAACCTTTAGCGATTACATTAGCAAGTTTTTGTAAATATTCAAATATTCAAGTAAGTTACATACTTACTTATGTAAGTAAGAAAGCATTATTCACTGCCCCCTATATTTCCTTTACTTTGTATTGTAAAAGGTGCAACCCCCACCCCCCAAAAAATACTTACACACCCCTATTAAGCTGGCAATTTTAGATAAATGTTTGGAATGAAGCCCTGTTGCCAGGGCATTGATAATGATTATGCCATCTTGCTGTTGCCCAACCATTTGGTTCAATCTATCTACTCAAAGCAGTTGGAGAAACATTTTCATTTAAAAAGTTATTACTGTATTGGTGTTACTCAGACCTTTCCTTCAATATGATCTCAAATCATAATACAGTCAGCACTCCACATCTGCAACTTTGACTTTTGCAGATTTGATTCATTTGTGGATTTGATTAATAAGTTCTCTTCATGGAATCTTTAGGTCCTCCAAAGCAACTCTGCCAGATGATGACCATAGAGTCACACTGGAGGACCTAGAGATTCCTAGAGAAAACATTTCTCTAGGTATTTGTAGGTCTTCCAGCATGATTCTATGGTCAATTTCCAGCAGATGTTGTTGATAAGAGTTGCATTGGAGGATCTAGAGAGTCCAAGGGAGCTGTTCTGTCAGGTTAAAAAAAAATAGCATTTTAAAATCTATTTTTCTACTTTCATGGGGATTATGTGCCCCTAACCCCAGAGAATGTGGAGGGCCCATATTTACTTGCCATTTTCCAAAATGATAAACATTTTGGATACACTACTCCTTCCTGGAGCCCATACAGGAAATGCAAGGGCAGAAATTTAATTTAAATCCTGCCAAATGATTTCTGTTGTAAGGAAAATTGTTCTTACCTGGCTTCCTGGACTTTACTTTCATCAGGATTAAGGCAGTCATAATCCTCAATATATCCCTGGGAACAGCTGATTTTGGTAAAATTGGGTTCACAAACTGCAATGAAATTGGGCCTCAAGCGGCCAATAGAAACTTTGGCAATATCTGTGAAGGACTGGCTGATGGCACAACCAAAGGCAAAGCAACCCACTTGCTTGTACAAAGCTGCCACATACGGGTTCTGAATGAAAGATCGGGATTTCTCCTTCAAACAATGGATCCGGTAGAATTCCCCTATGATGATCTGCAAAAACAGGGGGAAAAGGGTGAACAGATCAGAACAATATTTTTTTAAAAAAAAATTGTTATGAGATAGTCACAGAACTGGTCAAGAAATAGATCAAAGAAAC
The DNA here is from genome assembly GCA_026167975.1 of Phrynosoma blainvillii. Classification (NCBI taxonomy): domain Eukaryota; kingdom Metazoa; phylum Chordata; class Lepidosauria; order Squamata; family Phrynosomatidae; genus Phrynosoma; species Phrynosoma blainvillii. The sequence goes on along the minus strand of JANUYF010000004.1, from coordinate 222,028,271 downwards.
TCCTCTTCCACTCCCAAGATCTTTTCATGAAATGTATATGAAGCCCCTTCTGTGAAGAATGCTGAAACTAACCCAGGATGATGGTTTTATGGTTTCAGGTGGACCTAACTGAAAACTTCCTTCCTAGCACCTGCTTGAGCTTGCTTCTTATTGCCTCTTCAACTTGTGATCTAAACATGAGTCAACAATGTCATGTGCCAGCTAAAAGGCCAATGTGATTCTAGGCTGCATCAATAGAGGTATAGTGTCTAGTAGATCAAGGGAAGTAATAGTGCCACTATTCTGCTTTGGTCAGGCCTCACCTAGAATACTGTGTCCAGTTCTGGGCACCACAATTCAAAGAGGATGTTGACAAGCTGGAGTGTGTCCAGAGGAGCACGACCCAAATGGTGAAAGGTCTGGAAACCATGCCCTATGAGGAATGACTTAGGGAACTGGGTATGTTCAGCCTGGAGAAGAGATGGTTAAGAGGGGATATGATAGCCCTGTTTAAATATTTGAAGGGATTCATACTGAGGAGGGTGCTAGCTTGTTTTCTGCTGCTCCAAAGAATAAAACATGGAGTAATAGATTCAAAGTACAGTAAATGAGACTGTACCTCAACATTAGGAGGACCATCCTGAAAGTAAGAGCTATTCAACAGTGAAAGACATTCCCTCGGACACGCCTGTGATATGCCTGTGTTCCCTAGTATCCACTGGCTGGAGTTTCTACTTCTGTTTTGTTGCATTTTAATGGAATCCAGTATGTTTTTCTGTAAATGTTTAGGTGTCATTGAGCTGGGGAACTGGACTGGTAGGTACACATGTACAGAGTTAGTGCATGGACAGAACCTGACAGTTTTCTGTTGCACAGCCTGTTTTCTCTTGTGTTGCCATTTCCACAACAGAGATATCCTGTGCAACAATGCTACCTGAATTACTACTAAATGGGTAGTATTCACATACTATTACATGCACATTGAGAGGGAAGATTCTTATTAATATATCAATTGACTGTATTTCCCCAACAATCTACACATCCTAAATCTTTTATACACTTTTGTAAGTGTAATTTGGGATGGAATATTCAATCAGAAGGTCTCTGTGTTGGGGAAACTTATTACTATTGCAAGGATTGCAACATAAGGACTATACTTGATATTCCATGCCTTAGCCTACAGGCAATGAGAATAAGCTCAAAACAGAAAATAGCAGTAGGAAAACTGGTCTAGCTGGTTTCATATAAAGATCCTATCTACTAAATCCTAAGCAAGAAAGCAAAGCAAAGGAGAAAGGGAGAACCAAAATATAAAAGATATATGTATGTTTGGCACTGCTATCAAACAACCACTGTTTACATACAGTTGGATATAGGCTAGAGAGCCAGTATGGTAAAAATTGTGTGAGCATTGTACTAGAACTGTGGGAGACTAGTGGCCTTTGCAGGCTGCCAGAAATAGTGCAAATTGAAACCACTTTAACTGCCCTGGCTCAGTGCTAGGGAATCATGGGAACTGTAGTTTATTGTGGCATCAGAACTCTCTGACAGAGAAGGCTCAATGTCTCATAAAAAAATACAATTTCCATGATTCCCTAGCACTGAGCCAGGGCAGTTAAAGTGGCCTCAATTTGCACTATTTCTAGCAGTCTGCAAAGGCCTTAGGATACAAAGCTACTCTTAGCCAAGGAAACACACTGGGCAAACTTGAGCAAGTCACATTCTCTCTGCCTCAAGGTAAAAGAATAGAAAACATCTTCTGACCAATTCTTGCCAGGAAAATCTTGTGATAAGTTTGCCATAGGTCATTATAAGTTGGAAACTACTTAAAGGCACACCCAAAAATAGCAAATAATGGCACAGACAGAATAACTGATCAGTTGATCCCAAGAATTAATATTTAAAGAGTTAGCTGAGTTAATCTGTTTTAGCATTTAAAAAGACATAAAGAAATCCAGTGGTACCTTTAATTGGGAGGAAGAAATTTCTAACATTCAGATGGTCTGAAATCTACATCCTAAACTAAGACATTATTTTATTTTATTTTACTACATTATTTTATTTTATTTTTTGGAAAATGTTTCTACTGCAATTATAGCCAAAATTCAGTGGATCAACATGAGGTTACACATTTTTAAAAAGTCACTAAGAAGGTAATTTTAAAGAGTGAAGTGGTCTCATGATAATAGCATCAATATTCAATAGTGCATCTTCATTAGATAGATGTATGTAATAAGAATGTATATAATGTACTTTCTTTCCTTCTTTTAATTTATTTTAAAACTTAATAAAGATTTAAAAATATTCAAGAGTGGATGGTCTGTAGTAATACCATCATATATTATCATGACTTGTCAAGTCTGTACAGATATCTGTATGGGCATACCTCATTAATAGGATGAGTTAGTTTCCAAACCAATGCCAGAAAGTGAATGTTGTCTTAAAGTGAATCACAATTCTTTTTTCACTTGCCTGTGCATATAAAAGCCTAAAAATGTATTTACACTATCATTAAGTCTGGAATAGCACTAGGCCTAAAAAAGAGGCAACACTTTAATAAATAAATAAATAAATAAATGCTGGAATATAACGCTGAGACACAAAGTGCATAAATATTGTAAACGGACTGAGCAAGGGTAACAAAATGGTGCTATATGAAAAGCACCATATTAGCAAAGCACTCTAGCGAGGTAAGCCTGTATATATTTTCTGTACCATATTTTAAGCAGGATAATGATGAACCTCCCTCGTTAGTGAAGAAAACAGTTGTATATCCCATGCTTCTCCACTCTGGTACCCAACTCGCGTGAGATGGATCAGACTCTTCAATAATCCCTACCCTAAGTGATGGGACTTAGAATCTAACATATATGGAAGGCAGGTTGAAGGAAGCTGAAATCTGCTTAGATTTTATTGTACACCATGTACAATGTCTTGCAGAAATATTCACTGGTTTTCCATATTTTGACACGTTAATCTACCTAGAGAAGACTGTCCATCAAAACTCAGTGACTGGGTAAGGAGGGCATTTTGCAGAAAAGCAACCAAAAGAATGATGGTAACTTAGAAGAAGCTAGAGAAATTTGCAGCTGAGATGGAAGAAATCATCTAAATAACACCTGGATGCTTCATGAGTTGGGCTTTAGGGAAGAGTGGTGAGAAGACAGCCATTGTTGAAAGAAAATCGCATCAAAGCCTATTCAGAATCTGCAAAAAAGTTTGTGGGAGACACAGCAGATGTGTGAACAAAGGTTCTTGTAATAGGCCAAAACTGACTTTGTTCCAAAATGACAGATGTGACACAAAGCCAACCGCACTCTGCCCTGAAAATACCATCCTGATAGTGAATCATGGTGATGGCAACATCATGTTGGGGGCAGGCTTTTCCTTGGTAAGCAGTGGAAAACTTGAATTACAGGTGCAGAGTAAATCTATAGGAAAGTTTGTTTCAAGGGGCCTGTGCCTGGGAGTTCACCTTCCAGCAGGACAATGCCCTAAACACACAATCAGAGTAACACTGAGGTTGTTAAAAAAACAGAAACTGAATGTCTGAGAATGGCCCAGTCAAAGCCCAGAACTCAATATAATTGAAAATCTTTAGTGAAACATGAAAGTTGGTATCCCCCATCCAACTTGACAGAGCTAGAACAATTTTGCCAAAAAATGGGCAAAATTGCTGGATCCAGATGTGCAATTCTGATAGAGACTTCTCCACAAAGATAAAAGAGCCAGGCACTGTAGGCTATATTTCAGAGAAAGGAACTGGCAAAACCACTTCTGAATATTCCTTGCCTAAGAAAACCCTATAAAATATATGGGATCATCATAAGTCAACAGGAGACTTGAAGGCCCATACACACAAGCAATAAGAATCATTAGAGCCCATGCGCTGTGGTTAGAGTGTTGGACTATGACTCTGGAGACCAGGCTTTAAATCCCCATTTGGCCATGGAAACTCACTGGATGACCTTGGGCAAGTCCCTTTGAAGAAACTTGCCAAGAAAACCTCATAATTGGTTTGTTTTAGGGTTGCCATAAGTTGGAAATGATTTAAAGGCAAACAACAACAGATGGGTACAAAAGAAGCTTCTTTGTTAGAGACTATGGGCCTTTACAGATTGCCAGAAATAATGCAGCTTGAGACCACTTTAACTGCCCTGGCTCAGTGCTAGGGAATCATGGGAACTGTAGTTTATTGTGGCACCAGAGCTCTCTGACAGAGAAGGCTCAATGTCTCAGAAAAAACTACAATTCCCGTGATTCCTTAGCACTGAGCCAGGACAGTTAGTGGTCTCAAGCTACATTATTTCTGGCAGTCTGTAAAGGCTCTATGTTAACTGAGGTCCAAAACACACTGCAGAAATAATCGACTTGGAGACTACTTTAACTGCCTTGGCTCAGTGCTAGGGAGTCCTGGGAATTGTAGTTTATTTTTGCACCAGAGCTGTCTCACAGAGAAGACTAAATGTCTCACAAAACTACAGTGCCCAGAATTCTCCAGCATTGAGCTAGGGCAGTTAAAGCAGTCTCAAAGTGGATTGTTTTGCAGTGTGTCTTGGACCTGAGGTAAGATTGTAGTTGAAATTGTGATCATTCATGGCTGCTTCATGACATAGAATCTAGAAGAAATGTATTCTCATTCTATTTTGGAGAAATTGTACATGCCATCTGGAATACTGCCATATTCTCCCCATCCAACAGAAATTAACATCAGGTTCCCTCTGGTTTCGCCAAGACTGTCTAGGATCAGTAGAGTCCTTTGCAAGCCCTGGAAAACACAAGTGCTGCACAGTTGATGGTTCTAGAAGCTGGACTATCTTCAAATGCAGACAAAGAGTCAGGGCCTATGTTTGTATGTGGGTTGAATAAAAACATCTGAATCCCAATATTATCATCTTTACAGAAATGCAATTAGTTTGCCAGATTGCCCACGTCATTACATACAAGCAGGGTCTGTCTAACAATTGGAGCATCAGTCTCTCTTCTGCATTGCTCACTGACTGGAGGATGAATCTTTTACAAGTCCTCTGTGGTTTTTGTGGGCACTTGGAAATGTATTTCCATCACAGATGCACATGCATTCAACTACAATTAAGCACAAGAAAGACATGCAAAACATATTCGTCCAGCTTATTTCATGTGCTCTCTAACTGTCCTCAGGGAAACTGGGATGGGGAATCTTCCTCCCCCCACCCTCTACTGATGTTCTGGACTTCAGATCCCAACAGCCCTATCCAGCATGGATGTGGGAGCTGACATCCAAAACATTCTGGTATTCAAAATCTCCCCACCACTGTTGTAAACAGTAGGTGAAAAAAGCTTTCTTGTTATTATGTGCCACCATGTCAACTCCAACTTATGGCAACCCCATCATAAAGTCTTCAGAGGTCGGCAACCTTCCCTTACCTGGGGCCGGTCCCTTCCAGCGGGCCCTTCCAGTGGGCTGGGGAGGGAATGGCGGCACGCGCGCTTGTGCGCGTGTTGCAGCTGCCATATTGTTTGCCAAAATGGCGGCTGTGACTCATTTGCGCATGCGCAGGAGTACTGCGCATGCACGAATGAATCGCGGTGCCATTTTGGCAAACAAAATGGCGGCCACGACACGCGCAGACATGCAGCAGCCAAAACATGCGGGGGTGGGTGGCGGGAGCTGGCAAGCATGGGTCCATGGGCCGGATGCGGCCCGTGGGCCATAGGTTGCCGACCCCTGGTATATGCCAAGTTTGCTATTGCCTTCTTCTTAACTAAGAGAGGGTCTGATGTGCCTAAGGTCACCCAGTGGGTTTCCATGGCTGAGCAGGAATTTCAATCCTAGTCCAGCACTCAAACCACTACCCCAATTGGAATTTTTGCCCAATATAAGCAGAATGATGTAAGCAGAATAAAGGGAAAATTGTAACTAAAGAGCCATGCCATCCAACCAACCTTCAGTGACACAAGTACAGAGACCATCTAAAAATCTATAGATACCTGGCCTCAGATAGGCATGTGAATATTTTGACCAGGGGCAACAAAGTGCAGAGATTAATATTTTCTTTCGCTGCTGGTGGTATTAGTAATTGCACAGATGTACCAGACTTTAAACTGTCTGCCCCCACCTTTGCCAACACACCACTGTGCAGTTGTGACCTGTCCTGCTTCAGCTGAAGTCATGGCTGAGTTCTTAATGAGAAGCTGAAGTAGGATAGCCTTGTATTTTTGGCAAGGCTGTCCTTAGTTTTATTGTTTTATCAAAAGGGGAAGAGGGAGAGAAGGAAGGAAAGAAAAAGAAAGAAAGAAAGAAAGAAAGAAAGAAAGAAAGAAAGAAAGAAAGTAAGTTCAGGCGATTAATTCAGCACAGATGTGCAAAACCTGAAACTTCATCCTGAATAAACAAGTCTTAAAGATATTAAGCTCCTCTTCTGACTTGTGTCTCCAGCAAGCAGGGAGCATGTGGTGTGAACTGCTGGAAATGCTTAAAGGGGAGCAAAGCTGGGAAGAAACAAAGTGCAAAACACTCTGGTATTTGGAAAACATGGCTGAAAATCAGGTTTTCTCAAATTCTTGAAAGGCTTCTATGCAATTAGTTTCTATTATTCATTCACTCTTGCAATCTCTCCCCACCCATCTCACAAGACCATTTCATTCTCAAGCTTTTGTTTTTCCAGTATTTAATCAGATGGGGAAGATGTAAGGTTTAAATCAAAGACACTCCTTTCTCCTTATTTTGTTTCATGGATTGTGCCCACATTAAATGCAAACCTCTCTCTCTCTCTATCTTTCTCTCTTTAAAGGCACTGTTCCCTTGGACACTGTTAACAAGACAGACATGTTACTTCTTTGGAATATAATTCCTTTCATTCCCTTGTATGGGCCATAATGATTTATTGTATTCTAGAAGATGCAGTCAATAAAAAAATAAATTAATAAACTAATAAATTAAATTAAAATACCAAGCTCTCATGTTAAATTGTGGTTGTTGTTATGTACCTTCAAGTTGTTTCTGACTTATGTTGACATAAGGTGAAGCCATCATAGGTTTTGGGGGGCTGAGAGTGTGTGACTCACCCAAAATCACCCAGTGGGTTTCCAAGGCTGAGTGGAGAATTGCCAGAGTCCAAGTCCTATGCTCAAAACCACTACACCATGCTGGCTCTCATTAGTACCAAAAAGAAAACTCAGGAACACAGCAATTTCTCACACTCACTGGTTGAAACCCATCTGTATGTGTTAATATGTGTTAATTGCCTTCAAGTCAGCATTGACTTATGCTGACCCTATGAATGAAAGATCTCCAAGACACCCTGATCTCTATAGACCTGGTGAGGTCTTGTAGACTCAGGGCTGTGGTTTTCTTGATTGAATCTATTCACATGTAATGCTCTATTTCTCTTTTCCTGCTTCCTTCTACTTTACCTAGCATTATTGTCTTTTCTAGTGAGTCATGCCTTCTCATGATACAACCAAAGTACGACACCCGGGCATTTTGGTTTCTAAGGAATTTCTAATTAATGACTGATCTAAGGTATAGAAAATTTTTATTTCAATTTCTTCATCATTTACATTAAAGTTATGTAAATCATCTGTGGTCGTTATTTTTGTTGTTCAGCATTAAACCTGCCTTAATGCTTTCATCCTTGACTTTCTTCAGTAATTATTCCAGGTCTTTGCTATTTTCTGTTAGTAGTATGTTGTCATCTGCATATCTTAAATTGTTGATTACCTTCTTCCACTTTTCATACCTTTTTCTTCAGAAGAGCTCCTTGCCTTACCTTTTAAAGTGGAAAAAGCAGCCAGGACACAGCAAGGAGGCAAGGATTATCGCAGGCTTATTATTAAGCTTCCCTGACTGCAGCCCAGGTCCCAGCTGGGCTCATCCAGCCCTTTTTAGAAAATGATTGCTTTGCATATGATATTTTCAGTATACAAATTGAAGAGATATGATGATAGAATGCAATCTTGCCTGACCCCCCTTTCCAACTGGAACCCATTCTGTTTTTCCATATTCTATTCTAATAGTAGCCTCTTGTCCTGAGTACAGGTTACATATCAAGACAATCAAATGTTGTAGCACACCAATATCTTTAAAAGCAGTCCACAGCTGTTCATGGTCTACACTACAGAATCAAAGGTTTTGCTATAATCATTAGCCAACATATTTTTGTAATGTGCTCCTTAATGCTCCTGAAACCAGCTTGAATATGTGGTATTCCTCGTTTCATATATGGTAGAAACCTTTGCTGTGGAATTTTGAGCATGACTTTACTTGCAAAAGAGATTAATGCAATAGTCCTGTGGTTACTGCAATCTGTGGTTACTGCAATCTTAGGAAGAACTTCCTGATGGTAAGAATGGTTCAACAGTGAAATGCACCACCTGAAACTGTGGCAGTCTCTCCTACTTTGGAGGTTTTTAGCAAAGCAAAGCAAAGCAGCTTCATTTATATACCGCTTCATACCGTGCTATGGGGTGTCTAAGCGGTTTACAACTATAAGCTCATTGCCCCCCCCCCCAACAGTTGGGTATTCATTTTAGCAACCTCAGAAGGATGCAGGCCTGAGTCTAGCCTGAGCCCTGGCTAGTATTGAACTCGCAACCTTGTGGTCTATGAGTGAGTGGCTGCAGTACAGGCATTTAACCACTGTGCCACCAGGGCTCCTTTTAGATAGAGGCTGGAAGGCCATGTGTCAAGAGTGCTTTGATTGTGTATTCCTGCATGGATGGCCTTTGTGGTCTCTTCCAACTCTATGATTCTGTGCTCCTATGATTCTATAGGAGATAAATGTTTACAAGTTTGCAGTGAGATGCCAGCTGATAAACAGGACTGGTTACATCCTCAAGCACATAGAAAGAAAAGATCCACCTATTAAAATTACCAAACTTGGACAGTAAGGGAATGTTTATATAGTTGCAGCCATGGCTTGTGGTTGAAATGAGGTTCAGAGGGGTGAAGTCATTACATTTTCAAAACCAAAAGAAATGTACTGTGGGATAAATGCTGGTAACATTTAGGGGAGGTCTGGAAAGCACTGTCCCTAAGGCAATGCAAAGCCTGGTGCATTCATATCCTCTTGTATACTGATGGAGAGAAAGGTCATAGCCTCTGATGTTTACTTATCAAGAACTCTGTGGGCCCTGGAAGCCTCTAAAGGATGACCTGGACCTTTTGACCTGGATGAGAGCCTCTGTTGATGGTATGATGGTTGGGAGGGGGGATGAAAATGATTGCCTTCATGCCAGAGTTACATTTGGAAAGTCAGTTCATCAGATGCAAGGAAGGAATTAACACTCATTGAATTTGAGATTGATTTATATTATACTACAACTTTATCTTCTATGTTGTATCTTTAAGGGCTATATATAATATATATATATGGCAGAAAGTGGTAAATATATGCATTTGGAAATTACTAATTAAAATGTCACATCTTCCTATAGAAGACATATTAATCTGTATGATTTACAAAGCACTATAAACTGAAAGCCACCAATGGTTGGTGATACTGAACAGAGAATGCTTTTACACATTTCATGCATGGAGTTCTTACGCTGTCTGTTATGTTTATCTGTATGTGTGCATATAAAAGAATTCTGGAAAGGGGTAGTAAGAATAATCTTTCAGATTAAAGGAACTAGAGATGCTATGCAGACAATATTTCATAGTTTAAGATTATTTTAGAAAGACTGATACCAGCAGTGAGAAAGCAGTTGATTTTTAATCCATTAACTGTGATAAGAATTTAACTGAAAAGATAGCTAAACATTTATCCTCCATCTGTCAATGGAATAATATATTGGAGATACACACATACACACACACACACATGCATTAATATGTTATATAAAGGGGGGGGGGGAGAGAGAGAGAGAACTGTACCAGTTAGAAATTAATCTAAATTATATTTCTTTTGTAGTTGCAGCTTTTTAGTAGTAATTTTGCACATATTCTTAATGATATAATGTATATGGATTTTCCATATATTTTGCCTCAATAAATTAATAGCTCATTAAAAGTAGTAACGCTCCACAATTTGTTTTTTTAAAGGTTCCATCTTGTTTTGTATTTTTTTCAAGCCAGTAGCCTTTGTTGTAAAAGCCAAGGAACCAACAAAGAATAATCTTATTTTACAACAGTTCTTGGGTTTTTCTTATGTTCTTTCCAGTTTTTAAATGTGCCTGCCATTTTGCCTTACAAGGCTGCAGAATTATGTAGTCTGCTGATTATGTTTCCAGTCACATTTTCTGCCCTAATGCACATCACTGACTTGCCTCTGATCAGAAGCAGATTCTGAAAGAAGACCAAATGAGGGTGTGTTAGGCAATAACATTAAAAGGAAAAACTTTTTCATGTTCACTTATGACTTTTCCATAATGTAAAAGTTTTCCTGCAGGACAAAATTCTTTGTTGTTTACAGATGTTTATTCATTTGCTCTAAGAATGCAAAACCAGTATGTTTAAAAGTATGTTTGGGCTTATTATTAATAGTAAACTTTTTTGATAAATACTTTGGTGTTCTTTTTTCATATTTCCAACAGGGTGAAGTGATAATAATAGACACACAAGAAATAAATGAAGCTAGCCTGATTTTTTTTAAAATAAAAAAAATGGGACCCATGTGTTGAACAGAAACACAAATACACACAAACATGGGTTTCTAAATAGATTAGTCTGTGCCTTTGTATTTTTATCCAATTTAGTCTCAGTGTTTTATCAGTTGATGTAGCATGATGTCTGTTTACAGGAAGAAGAGGGGGAGGAGGAGGAAGAAAAAAAGGTGTAGCAAATTCAAAATGGAACATTTATGCAATCTCCATCAAAAATATATGTGCTTAATGAGATCCCATGTCTCAATGCCAGCCAAAAAACACTTTTTCTCCAGAGTGAAGTTCAAATTCATGAGAGATGTCAGGAAAACAAAACAAAACTCTAAAGCAATATTCCTTGTCATCCAAATATATGCAGCTAATAATTGCCATCATTCACAGCAAGTACTTCCAATATATCCTTCATGATTACCTTGGGTCTATTCCAGGTAATATCTGGCCCTACTCAAGCTGTAGGCCATATTCTGTAGGCCCAGTTTTCTTTGCTGGGCTGGATGGTGGTGACCTGAGCATGGAGGAATTCTTGGTAGTCTCATTGTCATGGTCAGATCCACGCCTTATGGGGTTTAAAGGCTTTGGAAATTTTAGGATGTGTGTGGTTGATTAAGGCAATCTACCCCAAGAAGTTATTGGCCCTGATGGCTCTTGGAGGAGTTTTCTGGTGCCTTGGCAGGCAATCCTGTTGAATGTGAAGTATGTTAAAGCCTGGCTTGACAGCTTGGATGGGAAAATATCCAGGATGGGTACACTCTCGGACTCAGTCCTGAACCTAGAGATCTTCAACTTTCATCAATAGCTGAGAGTTCATTTACACTATTAAAACTTGTGTACATGTGCCTATTTCCTGGGATATCTGATCTGGAAACAGGAGTATATGCCTTGGTTACATCCCATTTACAATATTGTAACCCGCTTATTGTGGAGCTGTCTTTGGAAAATGTTTGGAAACTTCAGTATGTCCAAGATCTTGCGGCCAAACTGCTGACCACAGCTGATTAGAAGGAGAACAGAAACTCCTAGTTGTAACAATTCCACTGGTTACTGGTTTGTTCTCAGACACAAATCAAAATGCTGTCTATGGCCTATAAAGTGCTGTATAGCTCGAGTCCAGAATATGAAAGACCCTAACTCCTTGAATAAGTCTACCTAAATTTTAAGATCTTTGAAGGGAAAGATTTCTCTTGTTTCCACCAGCCTCACAGGCATGTTTAATGAGAACCCACTAAAGGGTTTTTGGTGATTTGGTTATCTGGATAACTGCCCTAAAATAGAGACACCTTAGAAAATGTCATGTCTTCTTATAGATTTTATAGAATCATAGAGTTCAACAACACAATGTTCTTCCCAAATTACCATCAGCTGAAACCAGCATGGCCAATGTCCAGGGATGATGAATGTTGTAGCACAAAAAATCTGGAGGGTACCAGGCTGGGGGATGCTGGTCTACAGGTTGTCATTTGATGTGGCTGATTGCCTAGATCTCTGCTATCAAAGCTCTTGTTATAAATAAAAATGCAAGTTGTCTTCCCTAGTATGTATTCATTACCATGCATAGTTTATGTGGACAAACCACAGCTTCACACTACAAAAATTACCCTTGGGCTCAAGTGGTGGCTCCCTGGCTCCTTCCACTGTCCGTAAAGACAACAATAGTTTTAGACAACCATAGTTTTACTTTACAGCTAAAATATGGTTTCTACTATGGTTTCCACAGAAACTGTGGTTTCTGCAAACTAGGATGTATTTATAGTTTGCAAGCCATGCAAAAATCGTAGTTATTCAGATATGAGACACTCACAAACTTTGGTTTGCAAGCAGACATGAAAGAGTCAAAGTTCCTTCTTGGTTTGTTCTTGTAGCACCAAGGCATAGTTTACCATCACCTACTGAATTGTTAATAAAGTGGTCATTAATACAATGATACAAGCAGAATCAATTCATGTGCCTGTGTGGTAAAGGCTCCATTTGCTGATTTTGAAATATAGAGGTGCTTCACATCATTGAAACACAATGTTTTTCTATTTTAAAAACATGTTTCAGGAATACCAAAAAAGAATTTTAAAAAACAGAATTGTTTTAGAGCAAAGAATGCTGGGAACACAAGACACTGCTCCTTCTTTTCATTCCTCTTCATTTTTACTTCAAAATAGACCTGCTTACTTACATTTCAGAACCTAATACAGTCAGCAAAATATTACTAAGCAATAGTTGGCTACCTCAGAGCACATACGGGCTAAGTAAATACCACAAAAATATTAGCATGTGGTCAACACACAAAAACTACTCTGAATTCTATTTTGCTGAAATATGAAATGAAAACAGAGGCTGTTTGGTGTCAAGGTTGTTTGATCCAGTTGTATGGGTTTTGACATGCAAGCATGGCTTTGCAATAACTCAACTGTCTGCAGTTCACCCATTTCCAGATCTCATATTTAATAGTACTCTTCTGTATTTTAAATTACAGAATCCCTTTATCCAGATTGGCCCGAGAACTCCAACTCCTACAAATCTTACCACTTTCCCAGTCCTTGTTCCCCCAATTCTTTCCTTTAGACATTTCATAGTCTTTTTTCAATGATTTGAAAATATCTGTACTTTGTACAGAAAATTGTTATTTTACACAAAGCTAAAACATGATCCACTTCCTTTAAAAAGTATAGTTTTATTATCACTGCACATGGAATTTTTCTTTTAATATTTTATATTTGTTATACGTAGATTTTAATCTTATCAGGTTTAATGCTGTTTTAAGGGGGAGGGTAGTGGGTGGAGGGAATAAGAATTTAGATTTTAATTGTTGTATTTTATCTTGCTGTACGCCGCCCCGATTGCTCTGCAGAGGGGTGGGTTACAAATAAAATTTATTATTATTATTATTATTATTATTATTATTATTATTATTATTACTATTATTATTCAAAAGGTAGGCCCATGCTCCAATGAGTCTAGGACAATGGTTCTGTAGGTGTTTTAGACCTCAACTCCCAGAAGTCGCATCCAACATGGCCAATAGCCAGGAATTCTGGGAGCTGAAGTCCAAAACACCTGGAGGACCAAAAGATTGGGAATCACTCAATGACAAGAACTTCAGTCCAAATGAATGCAGGTTGTCTAATTTGGGCTGAAGTCACAAACAGCATCAATGGTTTTTAATTCCAAAACTGTAGTGACTAGGTAATAAAACCTATGTTTTTGAACACAGGAGAACTCCTTTAAATTCTGGGTTAAAACCTGGATCAGATTCACCATACAACTGCCATGGAAGCCATGACTCAAAAGCATCCCAAAAGTATTTAAAATAACAATTACCAAGTGACAAGTATGCTGTTTTGATAGGAAAACAGAAGATGTAGAAAAAGGTTCCCTTGCAACCTGATTACAAGATGCACATAAGAGATGCATACAAACCACATCTCTATTGGCCTACTTACAGCAAGTATGGCTATAAGAATGCCTGCAGCACAAAGAACAGCATCGTTGATGGTCTCTCCAGTTTTCACAGGGTAGCGAATACTTTCATCATCACAGTAAAATCCTCGTCGATAGGGTGCAATTGTGCTTGTTTCTATGATCAGGAATGGCAGTCCAGCTGATAGGGGGAAAGCAAGAGAAACAAAAGAAATAACTGTATTAATATCAGTGTACCTTTGACACTAACTGGAAGAAAGACATTTGAAGCACAAACTGTTCTCTATTCACTCTGAGAAATTTATGTGCTCAGTAAAGATTCTGCAACTAAGCTATTTCAAAAGGTAGATGTATATCAATAGAACTTTTAAGTGCAACCAAGTACTATCACCATGAAGGTGATGAGGAAAACAGAAAGAAATCCCCTTGTGGCAAGTACACAACATTGCTTATTACCCAACCACATATCATCAAAATGATATTTCAACTGAGTTCACAAAACCATAATGATAATTGGGAATGGTGGTGGTGGTGGTGGTGGTGAATGGGAGTTAAAAATAAGAAGCACCATAGCATCATACCAAAATGTGCAATAGAAATATGGAAGGTTTCAAACATAAAGATGTTCTTATTTTGCTTGCTATTACACTGATACTGATATGACTAAAAATAAATCCCAAAAGGAGGCATATTTTTTATCTTTTGGTTTTGATGAAAGAAGCCATTGTAGTTTCAGAAATGTACTGTCAGCAAGAGAAGCAGGACAAATCTTGGACAGACTTAGGTAGCCAACAAACATATGGTCACTAGTAAAGTGAGGAACAGTGAGATTTACTACCTCACAAGGCTATTGTGAGGTAGAATGAACATTAATAAGCCATAATTAATTATATGCAGGTCTTACATCTGAACAACTCACATAGGCCAGACCTGGAATATTACTTTTAGGGAGTTACATTTCCAAAAATCCCCCAGGTAGCATGGGTACCTGATATGTAAGAATATAAACATGCTAATGTTTGATCTACAATTTAGCCCCATCTCCCCCCCCAGGATTGGGCCCAGGTGAACCCCTGGGTCCAAGTTATTGTCCACTGCCACATGGTTTGGCATTAGCTCATTAAACATTTAATGTAAAATAATTCAGATTCACAAGATCCTCTAATTCAAGCAATCCCCCATGTTATTAGAGTGAGTATTTCTAAGTTAAGGGGAATAAAATTCCCTAAACTAGATGTTATATTATTGTTTTGTGCCTTCAAGCCATTTCTAACTTATGGTGACCCTATAATACTGGAAAAGTTGGGGTTAGTAGAAAGAGACGAAGACTGCAGGCCAGATGGATAGACTCAATTAGAGAGGTCAATGGCAAATGCAAAACCTAAGTAGAACAGTGGAAGGCAGGGAGTTTTGGAGATATCTTATTCACAGGGTTGCCATGAGTTGAGGTCACCTCAAGGGCAGTTAACAACAACAAATCATGAGGGTTTCCTGGCAAGATTTGTTCAGAGGAGGTTTGCCATTGCTTTCCTCTGAGGCTAAGAACATGTGACTTGCCCAAAGTCATGAGTGGGTTTCATGGCCAAGCTGGACATCAAACCCTGGTCTCCAGAGGCATAGGCAATATGATGTCATGGGAACACAAGGAGAACCTGAATACATTTTCTAGTTCTCACTTTGTTTGTCTATGATTATTGTTGTGTCATCAAAAGCTGAAGTGAGATGGGTGAAGAATGAGATGGGTGAAGATTTTTGATCGGGAAAAAGAAGGTCAGCCACTAAGGATTTGCTAAGTATTCCTTGTATAAGAAAACACTATGAAATTCACAAGGTATACAACAGTATAAAAATATAACTATTAACTATGATTTTGTTGTTGTGAATTCATCATACACATTTTGGCATCATACATATTTTGAAGTGCCTATATAGGGAATTAATGTACTCAACTGCCTAAATACCCTATAAGTATTAGATACTGCCTGATCTTGGAAGCTAAGCAGGATCAGCCCTCATTAACATTTGGATGGGAGACTGTCAATTAATACCAGGTGTGTAATTTGCATTTAAGAGGAAAGGGCTTGTAAAACCATTTTTGAGTATTCCTTGCCTAAGAAAACCCTATGAAATTCATGGGGTCACCATAAGTCAACAGACTACTTGCACATACATACACACACACACCTGCAGGCCGAGTCAAGATGCTCAATCTATGCAAAAGGGTCTGTTTTGCAAAACACTAATAAAATAGCAAATAAATGTGGGAAGAAACATACTTCTTCTTAGTCAGCCTCTGAATTTGCAATGCAAAAGTTAGCAAATATTATGTCGATCCAGACCATTGTGTTTCCACTACCTAATGTGTTGGCCTCCTTCCCAGGCCAACAATATATATTAACAGCCTACAAGAAAAACCCTCAGTATCCCAATGAAAAATTGCTGCTAAAAAGTTCACACTGCATGATGTGATCTAGTTTCATACCCACTAGAATTAACAGTTTAATAGTCAAACGCTAGGGAATAACTATACCATAGTGACGCAGCTTATTGTTATTGCTCTAGTTTCTTTTTAAAATAGCTTTCACATGACAAGTCTGTAAAACACATGTTCCCTCAAAGAATAAAACATATCTGAGAGCTAAATCATTTTTTAAAAAAAAATAGACAAAGAGGGCAAGGTTGGTGGAGACAATAGCGTCCCAGTACATTAGGCGAACTATAGCATAATAAAGATTTGTTTTTCCTACATTCACTGAACAGCATAGCATGGGGGTAGTATTTCCTCATTTTGATTATTTTCAAGACTGCCACCAGTATAATACAAGCATGATTTGACCTGGATTGTATATATTTTCTTTAAAAGCATACAGACATGGTTTTGAATATCTAAGGGTTTTGTTTCTTTCTCCTACAAACTTGTGGTTTAGTGGGATATTGCCAATTGAGCCTTGACATTTTTCCAGCACAACAGTAACCTCAGATTCTCTATTTTCATATGAGAAACATAAACATACCCTCAGGAGCTGAACGGATATTGCTCACAAAACCCACAACATGCCTAAACTCTGGCAGCCATGCTTGGGAAGGTTACCACCTAGGCCAGGGCACACCCAATGCTCTTCTAATGAATACTGTGGCACCACAGGCAGTGAGAATAGGGACTTAAGAAGGTAGCTTCATTTCCAAGGAACATCTCTTGAAGCACAGATTATTTGAGGAATTGTGTCACTGCCTACAATGTCTGGCACCAGCCCCATCTTCTGGGAATGGTTAGCACTGAGGTTCCAGCATGGAGGGATGCCAGTGGCCACCCTGAAAACAGACTTACAGAAGATAAGCAGGGGACGCCACATATGAAAACCAAGGACCAAAGGCAGGGAGAAGCTTAACAGAAATAGATCTTATTGTGTGACTGTATAGAAGAGAAGCTCCAGAGCCTTGCTTCCATTTATACCAAAATGTTAAAGACTATTAAGAAGCATAAAATCAGACTGTGGTCCTTCTCGATCCCACAGTGCTATCCTAAACTGGCCACAAATTGCTATGGTTGTAAGACGACACATGAGGTTCTAGTCAAGTGGAGACGGTGAGCTCAGTCTCAAATGTTGCCGAAATCAGACTTCGACAACAATTGAGAAATTTCACCATTAAAGCCAGGGTTGATTTTTGGTAGCAGAAACAAAGTTCAATAGACAAGATCTACATGTGGTTTGTGCCTGTATCTGTGTGTAAAACTGAGAGGCAGAATGTGTTTGGTTGAAGGGAATTCCTCAGCCCTCGCCTGTACCCACAGCAAGCTAAGGCTGCATCTGATGGGCTTCTCACAGGCAGCTCTTTGTTTACAATATAAAAAGTGCATTGGACCAGATAGACATTTTATCTGATCCAATATGATGACTGTAATGTTCTTATTCACCAGCATGCAGAAGGGCTCTAACAGTACCAAAGCCCCATACTCTTTTAAAGACCTTTGCAGATTATACTAAGATCTAAAAGGGAGACTGCAAGAATGTTTGGCTGGACACATTTTTAGACCTCCCCATGTTTGGGAACCTTGCCTTAAGGAAAGATATTTCTATTTGAGGGGCTGAGAGGATAGGGCATACAAGGGCTTTGGGGCTCTTCTGACTGTATGACTTTAGGTGGGCTCTTTTTCATTACCTTGATTTAAGATGAAATGCTGGTTCAAGAATACCACCATACTTCAGGCACAGAACTGGATGCAAGGAAGGTTGGTTATGGACATTTTACTGCCCCAAAGCAACACCAAGATGCTTCCCTCTCTCATTTTGTGTATACAAAAGCCATCTGGATTTGCAGTTGAATCTTTCATCAACAGTATCCTCCACAACAATTGAAGACAGCAACCTAGTTGTAGCACAGAGAGAGAATCATTAGCCCTTCAGAAGTTATTGGACTGCAGCTCTCAACATGCCTCACCATTGGCTTGCTTGTGAGACTGCTAGGAGTTGCAGTCCAACACCAACTGGAGAACCAAATATTTAGGTGGTGTAAGAGCCAGTGTGATGTAGTGGTTTGAGCACTGGACTGCTCTAGGTGGTGTAAGAGCCAGTATGATGTAGTGGTTTCAGCAGTGGACTGCTGTTCTGAAGAACAAGGTTTGAATTCCTGCTTGGCCATGGAAACAAGCTGGGAGACTTTGGGCAAGTCACACTGTCTCAGCCTCAGAGGAGGACAAAGGCAAACCTCTGAACAAGTTTTGCCAAGCAAACCCTGTGATAGGTCTGCTGTAGGGTTGTCATAAGTTGGAAACCACTTAACACAACAAGAACAAGAACAACAGGGCAACAACATAATATGGCTCTTTTTTTCACCATTCTGCTGCTGGCTAGCATCTACAACCTGAGGTTAGTGCTTCACCCTAATTGACAGGCTTTTACTTGCCTACAGACACCTTCCAAATCTCAGTTACTTACTTACAAGAAGATACACAACAAAGATGTGGACACTGGTACAAAGCCTTGCCACAAACCAAGATACCAACTGTGTCCACACGTCTATTTGGGAAATGTCATCACATTACCTAATGACATTGCCCACAATATTAGAGGAACTTTCACTTCCTCATCCTACAATATGATTTATGTCATACTATGTCAGTAATGGCCTTCAGCACTCTACCTTGGGCAAACAGACCAGTCCCCCTGCCTGAAGATAAATGGACATAAATCAGACATCAGGAATGGAATTAGCAAAAAACCATTGTGGAAGATTTCTCAGAAATGCCGTTCTTAAACAAAAAGACTACAAAGAAAAATTAGAGAGAGAAATAGCAGATTTGGAATGTATCCACAGACTCTAGTCCACCATCAGTGGGTTGAACAGAGACAATGGTTATGTTGCACATTTACACATTTCAATACTATCTAACCCTTCATCTTCATGCAGGCACCCTTGATCAGTTCATCACATCTCCCTTCTAATTCCCACACTATATTCCAATACTCATTCATATGGTTAGCTACTCTCCTTGGCTTCAGGCAACATCCTTCCTCTTGCTTTGTTCCCCAGTGACCATTAAACTAAATTTGCTATCTCCATACCCACAGGGTTTTGAATTTCAATTGACATTCTCATATGTAACCAGCTCACATAGATTTGTCTCTGGACTCTACACTCTACTTCATGCATCTGAGAAAGTAGAGTCAAGTCTACAAAAGCTCATGATGCCAGTTTATTTCTTTGTTAGTCTCAGCGGGGCTACAAGATCCCTTTGCACCTTGCCTTGCTCCTTAAATACAGTTGTCCCTCCTAATTCATGGACTTCCCATTCACAGTCTTGAAGTTCTGCAGACAGGAAGCCAGGAGGGGCAAAATGTTGTACACGCACGCAGCACGTGTGGCCTTTATATCCAATGGGACTTGGATATTTCAATTTTTCTAATTCACGGGGAGGGGAGTCTGGAATGGATTCCCTATGAATTGGGCGGGATTACTGTACTTAAAGGTGGTTCCAAGCTGCAGTCTTCTTTCAAGCCTTCTTTCCACTCCAGCAAATAAGGGGCTTTATTGCTGACTTCATTCATAACCAGCTGAAGTAGGTATAGATGTTAATAGATTCAGATAGGGGCCTTTGGTGCTATACAGAAGAGAAGAAGGAAGAAAGAAATTGTGCTGCTTTTATTTGGCAGTGGGAAGTCAATGTGACTTTCTGACTTCTCACTGCTGGTGCCCGTACATGGTCCATTCTGGTTTATATTTCAATAAAAGATTCTGTAGCTTAGCTGAATCTTAGCAAAGTTTAAAATTTAAAGGCAAAGAAAGGTTATTTTATTAACGTCTTTCCCAGTAACCAATTAATTTTTCTGCACCTCCTGAGAATGCTAACAACCTTAAGAGGTGATTTTTTTTCCCAAGCCATGCATTTGCAGTCCAATTGGCAATGGACAGAAAAAATCAAAGGACTCTTGTGTTGGATTCAGTGCTTTGAAACATGGAACCTTTGAAAACCTAGCACTTGGGCAGATTGGGGAGGGGGGCTGGAGCTAAGACAGGATAAGCTTTCATTGCCCACCCACTGATAAAGTCATGTGGGATGTGTTTCTATGCTGAACCAGCCAGGCATCTCTGATCTTCTCAGCTGAAGTTTCACCTTTGCACTAAATTAAACACAATTGCTTTTCCCACTTTCAGGCTGCTATTTCTTGTTTTGCTTTCAGCCATGGAAGCATCATCCTCTTCCGTTCCATATGGGCACTAAAGAATAGAGAAAAATATATATCCCAGAAAAAGCTCCTCTGCTAATTTTCAGTACATCAGTCTACTGTAGGTATTTCCTTGGGCTTTTATTTATTCAAGCATGTGAATTAAAATAAAGAACCTCTGCACTGCTT
This sequence comes from Phrynosoma blainvillii, assembly GCA_026167975.1. Taxonomy (NCBI): domain Eukaryota; kingdom Metazoa; phylum Chordata; class Lepidosauria; order Squamata; family Phrynosomatidae; genus Phrynosoma; species Phrynosoma blainvillii. The sequence goes on along the minus strand of JANUYF010000004.1, from coordinate 222,007,446 downwards.
TACATTTTGCTTATACAAAGGGAAGGCTATGAGTTGCACACTGGAAAGGGTATGTAGAGAGATCTTGTAGCACCTTTCAGACTAACTGAAAGAAGTTGGCAGCATGAGCTTTTGTAGACTTTAGTCTACTTTCTCAGATGCTTTTGTTCCTCAGATGCAGTAAAAAAGCATCTGAGGAAGTAAACTGAAGTCTATGAAAGCTCATGCTGCCAACCTTTTTCTTTGAGTTAGGGGGGAAGCAGACGGAGGCGCCGGAGACGCTGCCGGATGGAGCGCCGCGGGAACACAGTCTCTGCACCCCGGCACTCCTGCGGCGTCCCTGGAAGGAGCGCTAAATCAGCGCTCCTTCCACAAGACAGGGAAAGTGCGCCCTAAAAGCGTAGGCCGCACTTTCCCTGCCTTTTCCACCGCAGCGCGTCCGGTCGCTGCAGTGGGAGGTTGCCCCGGAAGCGCCAGCCGTGCGGAAGGCCGGCAGCTCCCATGGCAACCTCAGGAAGAGGAAGGAGAGCCGCGCGTGCGGTTGCTCCTCCTCTTCCGGGTCTCGCAGACGACTCAATTAGTCATCTGCCGAGGCCCTTAGTCTCAAATGTGCTACAGGATCTCTCTACATACTCATTCTACAGATTCACACGGCTATATCTTTGAATTCCACCACACCGAAAAGGGTTGCACTGGAAAACATTTTTCTTCTGCTCTGGTATCCTCTTAGAGTGTCTGGTTGTAGAACAGAACAGATGTGAGTAACATTCAACATTTAGAGCAATTATGAAATGATGTAAGCTTGTAAATTCATGCACGTTCTTGCCTGGACAAACAAAACTCAAGGTAATGCTGTCAAATGAGGATAAGGAGCTAGAGATGAACAAGCCTCTGAAACCATTATATGCTATGCTTGACTCTACAAACAGGCAGACCAGACAGCAAGGAAACAAACTGAAATTCTCTGGGGTGGAGTGTTCAGTGAAAACATGAACAGTTGTTTTCATTTTGTGAGAGATGTTGCAAAGAGAGAGCCAATGCTTATGAACATGATACTTCCACAAGGATGGTTAGCCAAAAAAAAAAAAAAAAAGCTAGCATTTTAAACCAATTACCATGCAGAACAAAGGAAAAGAAGGTTTCTTTAAAGCTTATCAAAGATTTTTTGGTTAAAAGCAAAGCAAAGTAAAGCAGCTTCATTTATATACCACTTCATATCGTGCTATGGGATGTCTAAGCAGTTTACAACTATAAGCTCATTGCCCCCAACAGCTTGGTACTCATTTTAGTGACCTCGGAAGGATGCAGGCCTGAGTCTAGCCTGAGCCCTGGCTAGTATTGAACTTGCAACCTTGTGGTCTATGAGTGAGTGGCTGCAATACAGGCATTTAACCACTGCGCCACCAGAGTTCTTTTAGGTTTTTGCAGAAGAATGATTCACATTAAACATGTAGGGGTTCTGCAGAAGCTTGCTGTCCTCCATGCTCAACACTCTTGCCCTGCTCTCCTTAGTGACCTCCTCATGTTAGGGTCCTATAGCAGGTGTCCAAGTGGCCAAAGGCCAAATATTGCAATGCAGTGGCAGCAGCAGACAAAAAGGAACTGGTAGTTTTGGCAGAAAGCCCCTTATATAGAGTTACTGGAGGTGGGAGGTGCTACCACCAAAACTCTTCTACAAGAATCCAGCAGGTTCTAAACAGTGCTCTGTGCAGGATAACCTATTTGTGTGAAGTACAGAAATCACAAAAAAGAAACTGAATGTACTTATACCTCTCACATAACCAGGAATGATGATTTATCAAGGCTCCTGTAGTCATGGAAGAGAATAAGTACATTAAGCTGAATGCATTCAACTTGAAGGCACATGCACATACACTATCATGCTACCCTTGCAGGCCTTCCTGTCAACACATGGCAATCGGGGCAGAGCTGGACCTTTCTCCACCAGTCCCCTCCATGCATACTGTATGCTTAGCCTTGCTTAAAGAAGGCTAAGGTTATTGGGGATTACTCTACTGAATTATTCCTTACCACTGTTAATTTCTCCCAGCCATAGATAATGAGAGGAGAGTTGGTATTTCTGGAGTCCCCTCACAGCTTATGTGAGACAATACTTTTTAGCTTGAAATGTCAATCAAAATCATCTGTAATACAGAGGGGTTCTGCAGAAGAGAAGTCTCTGGACATCTCTGTAGACAAGGTGACATGGACAGAGTTTCAGAAGGCTGAAAGCCACTGATTTATAGATGATAGGCAGACAGGCAGATAGATTAGATGATGTCATTTATTATTTTACTAATTATTTTTAGTCCACTTCTTAGGGTAGAACTCTCCCAAGGAGACATACATAATAAAGTAAATCTAACAAAATTCTAAATGTCAATAAAAATAGAAATTCCATGTAGAACCAGCTGCTTAAAAACATTTTCCAAGAAAAGATAAATGAGAATGAGTGGGTCTATAAAGGCCTATAAAGAAAGAGTCTAATAAACCCCTAATGGATTCTTCCAGAAGTGTAGGGACACTATCCAAAAGGCCCCCTTCTTTGGCAGCAAACAAGTGAGAATAAAGACTCTTGATTGTTATGAATGAAGACTTTTGCTACTGAGGATCACATTTAATTTAATATCAAACACTACACTTGTATAGTACAGGAGGGTGATTAGATGTATTTAATAACACTTAGTCCTATAGAAGATGTTCTTATGTAAAAGCAACAAAACTAGCATATTCTACTAACAGCAATAACTACACAATAATACTACCATATTTATTATACATCCACAGTGGTAGTACCTCAGTATTTGTTATACATACTTGTTGTATGACCTCAAGTGACTTTGAATTATGGTGACCCTCTCCAAGGGCTTTACTGGCCAAGATTTCATCAAATGAAGTTTCCCATTGCATTCCTCCTAAGGTTGAGAGAGTATGCCCAAAATCATCCAGTGGATTTCCATGGCTGAATAGGGAATCCAACCCTTGTCTCCCTAGTCCAACACTCAAACCACAACACCACATGCTCATTATCTACACATATCCAAACTCATTTTAGATGTCAAGCTGGATCAGACCTGGTTATTAATTAGTTTGGAATGGCCAAAGTGTGCCCTATGGGCAGCATGTGGCTCTGGGGCCAATTTTGTGCATTACTGCTCTAAAATGCCTTCTAGGGTGTGTGAAGGACATTTCCACCACATTTGAATGCTCTGGACATCCAGATGTAAAACAATTACTTTACTTTACTTTACTTTATTTTAGCATCTAATTGTCCTCTGGGATTGTGGGAGTATTTCCACCATGTTTTTGGTCTACTCTGGGTCAAAACAAAGATTTTCTATTTTCAAACAAGACATATTTCAAACATGACATATTCTCAAAGTAGGGCATTTAATTAATGTGTTTTATACTCACAATAGTCTAGTCAAGATGGTAAACATTATCAATGAGGAACAAAAGACAAGCTAGGAGATGCTGCAGCAGTTTGCTTTTCCCTGAGCTTATTGGGAAGGGCTGAGTGAACTGACTTCAAAGTACTTTTCACTTAGAAATCAAAGTAAATTGAAGTAACCTGAACAAAGGTGATAAGTGGGGAGAGGAAGGAAAAAATGAAAGCAGCTGAAAAGTGGAATGACAGGATTAATCAGAACTGTTGGAGGGTATATCATTTCAAAAAGAAATTCCCTCAGCATCCCAATTGTACTACTTATGTCCTATTGCTCAATCTCAGAATCCTCCCTAAATAACCTTTTCTAACACACTGAGATCTTCAAACAAACTACTGAATTCCTGTGGACACTGAATATTAATAAACCCAACAACATTTACCTTCAAAAACAATTTCAGGAAACTTTCTTCCCTGCTAATACACTTGGTACTTCAGCTTTTCACATTCATCCTACTACTTTACTTTGCAAGCACTGATTTGCCCAACTCTAGTTATACCACTTCTTGTCTTTCTCTCTGGGCCTGTTCACGCTATCCAATTTTACCAATGATTCCACTTTAACTGGCATGCTTCTATTCTATGAAATAATAGGATTTGCAGTTTAAGGAGAAGTGTTTGGAATTCTCAGCCAGAAAGTTTTAATGTTCACTACACACACACATACACACACACACCTGAATTCCGTAGGATCAAGCCATGGCAATAAAAGTGGAATCACACTGCTATAACTATGTAGTGTGACCCCCTTTGGTGCCTCCATCATTTGCCTGTAGAAAGCTGGAGGATTCACCAATGTTCTTGTGTCCACCAAATCCAAAGCAATTGCTTCGTATGGATTATTCATCACTTAAGCTCTTCACATGTATAGGCATCTACACCAAAGCCTGCTCTAGATAGCAGGACCAAGCTCTACCTTTGGGCAGAATTAAGCTGTTAGTTCAGCAGCAGATGTTCAGTGTTACAAAAAGACAGCAGGCTCTTTCTGATTAAGGTATCCTGTTGTATTTTACTACTAAAAAGGAGAACGGGGAACTATAAAATGTTCTCTAGCCAAATAAAAGTTTCATCTTCAAATTTTACTTATTGTTCCAGCAGAACTTTGCTATGAACACTTTACTTCATTTAGACTTTTGGCTGTCACATATTTTGGATTTCAGTTCCAAGAAGCTCCAGCCAGCTGGTAATAGATTATGGGGGGCGGGGGGGGGGGGTGGAGAGAAATCTGGAGAACCACCCCACCCCTGATTTTTTGTGCGGTATCACCCCTCAAAAACTTTTTGAGTCACATACATATATCTGTCCACTAACTTCTATTGCTTTCTTGTTCCTACAGTGCTTTTACTTTATGGATGCAAAAAAAGTTTGTGGTTGATGGACATCTGCTATGCTCAGAAAAGTTTTCTTCCATAGAGATATTTGCTTTGTTGGAGCAAAACAAAATGGCTAAAGGCATCTTCCTCTTAGTCTGGGGTTTGAGAACAGAAGTAGTTTATTATTCAAAAATGCCAACTCTAATCCCCTCTTTCTTAGGCTGACCTCTTTCCATAGCTTTTGCCCCTTCAGACTCCTTGAACTTCCAAAGACTTCCCTAAAAGACAATCCCCAGAAAGCTCCCAGAATATGGAAGAATGTAATTCATTTTTTCACAATGTCTGAAAAGAAGTAGTAATCTGAGAGCAATTAGGTGGAAGTTCAGTCTCTTGCATTTCCATGTTTGAGGTCCTACAGAATAATGCCTCTCTTAGGACCTTATCACACGCTGGCCATGAAGCGAAAAGTAACCGAAATAAGAATAAATTCAGTTCTGTACCAAAATGAACTGAAAGAGCTCCCGCAATATGTAAATGCCTACCACACGCAATTACCACCATAGCACATTTATCGCGCTTCCTGGGACACGCATCCTGGAAACGTATTCTCCGTGCACACACAAGTTAGAAAATCCCATAAATTACAAAGAGAGGACCATGTTTACCCGTCCCATTTGTTGCCCAATCCAAACAGGAAGGACACGTCATAAGATGCTTCCTCACAGATCCATGGGAAGTAGCGCGGGGAACCATGGGTCAGGGCGGGGAAATGCTTCACAATATGTATTGCGCGATCATATGTATTTCACCTGCGCGGCCATTGCGCAATGATTCCGAAAGCTTGGTTGTACTTCCCCGAAAAATCGAATGTCAAAAGATCTCAATTCGTTACGGATTAGCTCCGGGTTCTGCTGAGTTTCGGTGCAACGTCGTGTGTAAACACGGGGAAATAATACGTATTAGCTACGGATACCCTTTGGATTAGGTCTGCTTTAGACTCCGTGTGATAAGGTCCTTAGTGCAGAGTGATCTGCAGTCTAGATCAGGGAAACATCTGTAGCAGAGGAGAGAAATACATTCTCTGTGGGTTCTCCTTCCCCTCTTTTTGTAGGCTTCAGATCCTTACTTGACTCCCCTGTCCCCAAAACATTTTGGATTAAAAAAAGGGGGGAATTGCAATTTCTGGAAACCTCTACAAGTAGTCATTCTCCTGAAAGCAATGTGCAACCTCCTCCTCTGCCTAGTGTTGTCCTCCCCACCCAAAAAAAAAACCACGCCTAAAAGGGATTTTGCAAAACTAGGAGTAGACTTCTGGCAACTCCAAATTTCATTGTGGCAGGTCCTGTGGGGAAAATCTTATTTTGTCCACCTGATTTCTAGCCATGTTCATCTGTTGCAGCAAAAACAAAAATGTCCTACAGTGTTTTAAAGGCCAACAATTTGACTGTTCCACAAATGGTCATGAATTATTGTTCACTTCATCTGATACATGAAGATAACAGAAGTTCTTCACCAGATACAGCTGATTTTCCAAATGTAGAAGAAGGTTTAAAGTTGCTATCCATAACATATGAAGGACATCACTCATAGAAGAAAGTGGAAACAAATTTTGCAATTTACCTGCAAACTTACAGGAAGATGATTTTAACTGTTTTTAAATTTTTATTTGAAAGTTTCTAAATTATTTTATCTTTGAACTGCCTTGAGTCCCTTTCTGGGAGAAAGGTGGCATATAAATGAAATTAACAACAACAACAACAATTATACTTTACATGGGCTTTTAAAAATATGTAGCCTAAATCTGGACCCTATTAATAAATCCCTGTGGAGCAAGCATTAGCAAAGCTACAGTTCACTTGTTCTTCAGGAGCACAATGGATATAGTGTTCTTGTACAGTTAAAAAATGGAGAAGGCTCAACTTCCCTTTTCAGACCGCTTGTAACAATGCAGTGCCCAACTGTCAGGCAAAGTGTGAATAAACTGGAGGGAAAAAAGGTTAAGGAAGCCTAAAGGAATAACAGCCTCTTTTTCTCACTTTCCTTTCCTCCTTTTTTTTTTTTTTTTTTTTTTTTGGATGCTTTATTGCGGTAAATTTTGGACAAAGACGCCCCTGTTCTCTGCACTTTTCCCCCCTTAAGGGCTCAGTGCCAAATAACGTTATTCCCCTTCACCATGGTACTGCCATGAAAGCAGACTGGTATGTTTGTCTGAATATTGTAGGTTTTTCATGGAAATTGCTTTCAGTCAACAACAATTCCTTTTTTTTTTTTTTTTGTGAGATTAGACATGAAAAAGAAGAAGTTCTCAGGTGAAATTTAATCATCAGAATTGGGAACCAAGTGTGGAACAAATGGCACAGCCAGAGAAAGTGAGAAAGCAAGAGTGCAAGTACTTAAATGGCAACTAAATTCGGGAGTGCACAATACAGCATTCAGAAATCATTAAGATATATGCTCCCCTTCACACAGAGTAATATATTAAAACTTCATACTACTGAAGTGGTTACCAGCTTATCAGATACAGAGCTAGAACTATAAATAACTTTTTCATAGTCATTTCACTGCAGCATCTTAAGATGCTGAATCAAAGGACATTTTACTCATTGTTCAGTGACTTGTTTGAACTGGTTCTGATTTGAGAGCATCAGCACACTTTTCTCAGGGATACTCAACTTCTGTGGCATTCTTGTGAGATCCAGAGTATCAGCTCATGACTGTCTCTTAAACAAACCAATAAAAAAGATGTTTCTTAGTTTTAAAACCTGCCTCAATTAGGAAAAAGCTAAGGCATAGTTTAGTTCTCAGACTGAACTTGGATAGGCAAATTGTTGGGAAAACTGGATTGCTGTTGTTGTTGTATGTCTTCAAGTCATTTCTGACTTATGGTAACCTTCAGGTGAACCTATCATGGGGTTTTCTTGGCACAATTTCTTCAGAGGAGGCTTGCCATTGCCTTTCCCTGAAGCTGAGAGCATGTGACTGAGAGCATGTGACTTGGTCGCCCAGTGGATTTCATAGCCAAGCTGGGAATTGAAACCTGGTCTCGAGTCATAGTCCAACACTCAGAGCAGTAGAAATTTTTGTTGACGTTGTTGCCACTTTTCAATATGTTTCCTATAACAAATATTTTTTTGGAAAGCTTCATTTAACTTCATGAACTAAGCAGGAGTCTGGTTCAGGCAGAAGCGGGTGCAGTAGGAGCTGTCTGAATCATTCCTTGGGTGGCTTTTCATTAAGTACAGAACTGCTGCCAAGACTCTAATCTACAAAGGGAAGCCAATTAAACCAGCTATTTGGAGATTCTCAGGTAAGATAAGTGTCAGCCAACCCAACACCACATATTTTAAAAATAACAGTCATGAATTACTAGCACTCTAGAGGGATGTATGATAGGGTGAAACTGTGAAACAGCTGATTAAGCAATTTTATTTATTTATTGCTTACATCCAAGAAATATTTGAATATGATCAGTCATAACTGAGAACAACTCTCCCCATCTCCAAGGACCAAGTACAAGGAGTTTCACCTATCTAGCACCTTACATTTTTCCATATGCAACAGTCCAAAGATACCTTGAGAAATTGTACTCTGTCTAAGAAAGGAGCAGTTAGCTTCCTATAGGACAGGGGCATCTGGATCTCAAGAGAAGTTACTTTTCTGTTGTTAATGGGAGTTGAAATTTTATTACCTGTCTTTTATGGCTCTTTGTCTCTAGTCCTCACATGGTCAATAATTAAAGTGGCCTCTGCCTGTATTGAAATCCCTCAGTAACATCTTAACTGACACATCTCAAACAAAATACAGGCCTGTTACTCAAACACTGTCACTATTTTTTCCCTGTATGATTTTTAACATCTTTGCCTGATGAAGATGCTAGTGAAGCTTTGAAAACTTGCATAATATATTTTATGCTTTGGAGTTGGCTCAAAAGATATCACTGTTTGTGGATTTTAGATTAAGGAGTAACACTCCCTTCTTTCAGGCACACACAAAAAGCAAATGGGGAGGGGAACCCAATTTCCCACTTGTACAATCTGTTTGTGAGAACCAAACTGTCATAAAATAGTGGTCCAACATTTGAAGACTCTTGAAGAACTCTTCATACTGGATGTAAAGTAAATTGGATTTGGTGTAAAAACAATGAAGCACGTAATAATAACAGTTTTAAGATGGGAGTGTGAGAAGAGGTGACAGACTAAGCTAAATCATATACTGTGATTACTGATTTGCTAAGCTCCCAAGAATTCTCTGACAAGGATTAAACAAATATGTGGAGATTAAGATTATGGGGAAATGATGGTGCAATCACTATTAGTCTTAATGTTTAGATGAAACCTTGATGCTGTCTATGCTACCTAATTGCTGAGGAGTAACTACACAGAAAGCTGGACTTTGGGCCTTTGCAGACTGCTAGAAATAGTGCCAATTGAGAGTCCACTTTAAGGGTTAGGGTTAGGGAATCATGGGAACTGTATTTTATTGTGGCACCAGAGCTCTCTGACAGAGAAGGCTCAATGTATCAGGAAAAAAAAGTCCCATGATTCCCTAGCACTAACCCCAACCCTAAAAGTGGACTCAATTTGCACTATTTCTGGCAGTCTGCAAAGGCCCTAAGACATCTGGTGGTCCTTCAGTCTTTCATAGGATAGCCTCAGTCTACCATATGGTAGGACTGCTCTAACATCTTAATTCCCTTTTTTGTGGGATTCTCAGAGAAACCTGTTTTTCTTCTGCAGAAAACAAGGAATGATAATAGATATCTCTGGAAGAATCTGCCTTGTTCTTAACTCAATGTAAATCCATATTGCATGATTATAGTACTATAATATCATTTCTACTGCCATAGCTCCATCCTACAAAATTAGGTTTTTGTAGGTTGGTGACACTGAATTCTTGCTAGAGATCTCTACTGCATTCCTTTGAACTAAAATACTAGAGGTTTTCTAGCAGATATTCAAAGAACCTCACCAGAGCACATCTCCCAATATTCCACAGGGTGAAACCATGTGGTATCAAACTGGTGTAGTTGTGTAGTGTGCAATACCTCCTTAGTCTGTAGACAACTTATTATAAAATGTAAAGACTGTAAATGAGCTATCCTCCATCAGTTTTAGTTACTCACTAAAACAAATAACATACTGAAACCCTATGCCTATAGACTCAGCTATGCAGAATACAGGAAATTAAATTATTCTTTACTTGGCTTCTTTCACAACTTTAAGCAAGCCTTTTTCTTTTCTTTTCTTTTTTCATTTCCCAGTTCTTAATTGCCACCTCCCCCAACAGGAATGCAGATGGTCTTCCCATCACTAGCATTTTTTGTTATTGTTAAGGCTTTAATGAATTGTAACATGTGGGATACAGTAGGAATTAATTCATTATGGAGTTACGCATTTTCAGCACAGTTAAATAGACTCTTCATAATACACAAGCAAGTATTCAAACCTCAGAGGCAAGGACCAAAGCTGGGGGATACTGCCTTTGCATGTTGTTTTTATCACCATCAGAAATCCAACCAAAGGTATGCAGATGGAACATAGCTGCGGTAAAGACTTTAGAAGATAGCTGGACTGTAACTGAGAATTGAACTATACAGTTAACAGTTGAATTATACAGGCACTGCTGAGGGAGGAATAATAGGCATAATGCAAGAGTAATGAACTAAATGTAATTTTAAAACTAAAAAATTTTTAGGTATTGAGACTAAGGGGGGAAGCAGACCAGGGCGTCGGGGACGCCCTGGGACGGTGCGCCGCGGTACTGTGGCAGCCGCACCGCGGCGCACCGTTGGCGCCTCTGAAAGGAGCGCAAAATCAGTGCTCCTTTCAGAAGACAGGGAAAGTGCGCCCTAAACGCGTCGGGCACACTTTCCCTGGCTTTTCCACCGCAGCGTGTGCGGACGCTGCGGTGGGAGGTTGCCCTCGGCATGCCGGCCATGCGGAGGGCCAGCAGCTCCGAGGGCAACCTCGGGAGTAGGAAGGGCCGCCGCTCGTGCGGCTGCCCCTCCTCATCCTTGCCTCGGAGACGACCCTATTGGTTGTCTGCCAAGGCCCTAAGGTAATCTTCCATTAGTTGATTGTAGAGTTAAATCTAATTCTGCATCCCACTCAATTTCAATTTTATTAATGCCAAATTTTGCACTTTTCAACATTTATAAACCAGACTTGCTGGTTTCAGTTTCTCCGAGGATATAATTAATCCTTCCAACACAAGCAGGAATGAGTGAAACACTCAGAGCTGATGTTTGATATATAGACTCCAAAGGTGTTGCCATTTTAAATGTTGCTACAGTACCTGATTAAGTAGCTGAGTAAACAGTGTTAAATACTGATACACTTACCATCAGGGCTAGACCAAGACACTTACTGTTAGGTCCAGATCAAGATAATAGGAACATTAATACTTTTCCTCACATGGATGTTAAGAAGGTATATGATGGCTTGTAAGTGAGCACTTTGCTATACAAAACGTACTGAAGGACCACCAGATGACACAGAAAGGTATGTATGTGCAACAGTAAATCTATCTGTTTTATACAGCAGAATTTGAGACTGAAGGGTCTTTTTGAGAGGATGCACTTTTTACCCCTGACATTTATCTGAATGATGTGCTTTCTAGGAGTTTCTAGTGTACTTCATCCTTATCCAGACTCATATTCTATAATCAACTGTATAGTAAATCTGCAGCTGCTCTGAATGAAATGCATTCTTCTGATGGCCAATATCTATTGGTATGCTGTGTTAACCAACCACTTTAATAGGCACCATCAATAATGCCAGAGAAATACAGGAGAATCTACTGTCTGGCCTGAGAGCTATGTGTCATAAGACTTCTAAGCGTGCTGACAGGTCATGCTGCTATCAACCTTCAAAAGTACTCCAGTGTGCCTGGCCTGGCTTGTGAATAGTTGATCTATCTGGGTATGGCCCAGCTTCAAAGCAAAGCAAGAAATGGACTGTTCTCCAAGCTGTAAACAAAAATACTTTGGAAGATAGGGATTAAGAGAATGGAAGCATGATAACATGTATCTGACTATAGATTAAGGTTGTTATGAACAGGACCTTGGACTCACAGTGGACTTAAAGATGTTGCATGTCACTGATGAGCCAAACAAAAGGTCTGCAAGAGTTAGAATGTTTATTAAGCCTAATATTAATCAAATAATTCAAACAATCTGATACTCCAGAATGAGGAGGAGAAGTAACTTCAGATGGGAAGGGTGCATTTGTTACATTTACTCCACTTTTCCTAAAGCATTCATAATTTTTTGAGAGACACATTATTTACATATCCAATTATCATCTTTGTTTTGTTCTCATAACACATCTTTAGGTATACATGACCAAACATACACACATGGGTAGAAATGGCAAATAGTATTTCATTTGTCAATCCTGTCTGCACTTGAGTCATGTACAAGTCTTAAAAAGAAAGACCTATCCATGTTTGTTGTTGCTGCTGTCCTTGTGTGCCTTCAAGTCATTTCTGCCTTATGATGACCCCAAGGTGAATCTATCACAGGGTTTTCTTGATAAGATTTGTTCTGAGACAAAAGATAGTGTGACTTGCCCAGTGGCTTTCCATGGCTGAGTGAGGATTCAGACTCTGGTCTCCAGAGTCATACTCCAATGCTCACTACACCATGCTGACTCTCCTAACTATATTACTCAAAAACAAATTCCACTAGCTAAAATTGAAGCTACTTCTAATGTGTGCTAAGGTTGGAATCCTCTTGGTGGTACACACATGGTGACTGTAACCAAGTTTATACTACTGTAAATGCTTTTCCTGATGTGTAAGAAAGTATCCAGTACCTCCTTTAACCATGATTTTCTTCAGGCTGCACAGCAGCACCTGGGTTCAGCTCTGTACCTCTGCCCATATATGCATTGGACCCAAATAGCAACTGAAATGGGGCAGTACCAGGAGAGTTTCCTTGCACTGTCACTCATTTGGTAGCCCTCTACCTCCCAGACCTGTTAGACCTCCTGCTCTACTCATGTCAAATAGGTTCTCAGTCATAAGCTGCTTCCAGGCTACCAAGGCAAGATTAGTTGTCTCATATATCCCCAGTTGTTAACAGCACTGTTCTCTGTTTCGCTCTAATAGTCCACAGATTTCCAAACATGCATACCTTCAGAAGTGTACCTATTGTTCTATGAAGAATAAGCCTTTACAGAACCTTCAATTCTCCAACAAATGCAATGCACAAATATCTCTGTTCCTTTCATTCATTTCTTACGTTTTCCCAGTGTTTTCTTTCATTATCCATTAGGTGTGGAAAAAGCAAAGTAGACCTAAACTTATATCTCAGAGTCTTCTTAATATTTCCAAAGATAATAGAAACAGCTTATGCTTGCATGGTTTGTTGATTTCATGATGCCTCCAGAGTGACCCACCCATCCTCCCCCCTCCCACCTTTTTAAAACAAACATTTCTGCATGCTTGAAAGGAGGCAAGTCCTAACCAGTCATGCAAGGGTGGTTTTTGTTTTGTTTTCTCTCTTCTTTTGCTCTGCTCACCATTACAATTTACTTAAATAAACTAGGAAGAAATGGAGAAATGTAAATCTGGCATTGTACTGCTAGGCTTTTTAGATACTTGGGGGATAGGAGTGTCTCCAGTTTGTAGCCCTGCTAATCCACTGGCTGGAATTGTTAAGCTCTTTTAATGCCAGGTGTCACACTATGGAAAATTTAAGGGGAAGGAATGAGAAGCAATGTGAGATGGCTGGCTGGAATGCTAAATGTTCAGCAAAACGTTCTGCCACAAATACAAAACTTTAAAACAGACTGCCAGAAATAGTGCAAATTGAGTCCACTTTAACTGTCCTGGCTCAGTGCTAGGGAATCATGGGAAATGTATTTTTTCCGAGACATTGAGCCTTCTCTGTCAGAGAGCTCTGGTGCCACAATAAACTACAGTTCCCATGATTCCCTAGCACTGAGTCAGGGCAGTTAAAGTGGCCTCAATTTGCACTATTTCTGGCAGCTTGCAAAGGCACTAAGTAACAAACAAAAGAGAAATCAGCTTATTCACACTATATTTTACAAATGTTTAGCTCCTCTTTCCTCCATTTCACTCACACCCCTCGTTCTCAAACCTTCCAAGTTTTGTAGGGACAGTCAATCTTGTGCTCTCCCATTCTCAGCTGCTGTTTGGTTTCTGTTGATGGTAAAACCTAGGAGCATGTAACAAAGGATCTGAAGGATGAAGCAAAGGAAAACAATGCCAAAGAACTTACAAAATTCCAGTAGGCATAATTGTTTGTGCTCACCCTAAAGGCTGGATTGAGAGAGAGTTGGGGAGGGGGGGGGGCAGTACTTCAAGGACAGATTACACTCTTGCCTTTCACCAGGGATGGTCCCTGTTTCATATAAGAGTTAAAGTAAAGTACTTACATTAATCTGTATATAAGCTGACTCAGGTTTTTCAGGGTCAATTTTTTTACAGAAATTTCGAGACTTATACATCAGTATATATAATAACTCGGCATGGAGAACAGAATCTTGACTTTGAGCCTTTGCAGACTGTCAGAAGTAGTGCAAATTGAGTCCACTTTAACTGCCCTGGCTCAGTGCTAGGGAATCATGGAAATTGTATTTATTTTTTTCAGAGACATTGAGACTTCTCTGTCAGAGAGCTCTGGTGCTACAACAAACTATAGTTCCCATGATTCCCTAGCACTGAGTCAGGGCAGTGTCTCAATTTAATGTGCACTATTTCTGGCAGTCTGCAAAGGCCCTTTGTAAACTCAGGAAAAAGCAAATTCGGTGTTCTTTCACATCTGACAGACATTTACTCCAGTCAACCAGGACTAGGTTGACAATTGTCAGCCAGAAGACTTTTTCTTCAGCTGCCCCTAGATGTGGAATGATCTGCCAGTTGAGATTAAATATGCTGTCCAAATTTAAAACAGCACTGAAGACCAGTCTCTACTAGCAGGCTTATCCAGATAATTTTTAAATTGTGAATTCAGATGCTGAATTTTAAATGGAGATTGTTTTAAAATGTGCATGTCTTATTTGTCCTTTTAAATCTGTTGCATGTTTTAATTAATGTTGTTCATTGTTGATTTGTTGTTGTTCCCTGCCTCCTCTTCCTCTGCCACCTCTGATTTTGCTTGGCCACATAATGTCCCAGTTTTCCCCATGCTTTCTACTACATGAATTCCAGTTCAAGGAATACAGAGAGCATAATGCAAGATAATTTACTGTAACTAGGGCCCACTGAAAACCAGAGAATGTGATTTCTCCATGGGATGGGGGTATGCAATTCAAAATATGCTCAGAAGCCACTCCTATTGCATTCAGAAACTTCTGTCTAGTGTCTTTTAACATTTTAATTTCAGTGGATGTACCTGAAAAATGCTTGCCAGATTGTACACAGCACACCATCAAAAATTCTGTGAACTGACAGCAGACCAGAAATGTTTTGACAGAAAAAAAAGGGGGGGGAGAGAAGCCTAGCACTACAAAAGTAGAGAAAAGAGGAAGTAAATTGTAAAAAGAATAGAAGAAAGAAACTGAAGCTGATTTTTAAACTTCCAACAAAACAATGCTATGCATGCAAGTACTCTCCTACTTCACTACACATATCCAGTATATTTCTGCTCATCTCTCAGTAGTGCTTGGGACTTCTGTGACCCAAAACTGCTCTCAAGTAATGCCAAACCTCAACTTTACCACTGAAAAGATTCTTTGTTTGCCATCTCTTTCCAATTCAGCGTATCCTGTGATTGAACCTTGCAGTACTGTAGAATGCTCAGAGGCTTTGGCAGTTGTAGGAAGCTGCCAGCAGGTCTATGGTTCCCCTAATAGCTTTCTAAACTTCAATGCTTAGGCATATTTATTACTAGGGAACTCTTTGGGCTGCACACAGACAAAAAGCAGAGAGTGGGGGTGTGGAAGGAAATCAACTGGGCAGGGGAAAGGAGAGAATATTACAGAACAGCTTCAAATAAAACTTTTATCCTTAATTATTACCAGAGCTCCAAAGTCACCCCACTGCAGGTTAAATGATAAGAGGTAGTCAGCTTCTAGCAACATCTGTTTAAGATGCACCATAAAGCTTGACTCAGTTTTTTATCTTTAACACTGAAATATTATCAACTGGAGTTAAAAGATGGAACTTCCTTGTTGTTTCTGCAGCAACCACATGTTAGGCCCAAGCTCTCTATAACTTGCAGTTCACTATACTCCTGTTTTCATGAAGTAATTTTCCAAACTCATGCAGTTTATTGAAAATTTAATGTCAATATGAACTACAGTAGAGATGGATTGTGGCCCTCCACATATCAGTGGGCATCAACTCCCATCATCTCCCTCTCACCGCTGGCTAGGAGTGCCGAGTGTTGGAGCCCAACAACAACTGGAATGGAAGAAGCTGCCTACCCAGGTACTATGGATTTTAAAAGCCAAACAAGCACAAGAATCCAGAGTTTCCTGAGATTTTTGAAATATATAATTTCTAAATGGTATTTAACATTGGAGGCTTACCATATCACAGAATAAGCATGTCATGTCTATTATTAGATTGGGCCACAAAGTGGTCGCATACATATGAGATGTAATTTCTTTTATATGAAACTTAATATGGACTTTAATTGAAGCCAACTAGATCAACATACGCTGTCAATGAGGGACTCTCCTAAAGTTACAGTTATTAATTTTGCTTGTTTTCATACCAAATCACTGTACCCTCTTGATCTAGCTGCACACTAAAAAGTGACTTTTAATTCCTTGTATAAATCAAAGTCCCTGAAACCAATTTTCCTGAATAACACCAATGATTTCCCTTATAAGACTCAGGGTTTGCTTTTTTAAAGCACCAGTGAGGGGGGGGAAATCCATTTTACCTTAGGAAGAGTTCTGCACTTGAGAGAAATTATATCCCACCTCCTCTCACCCCAACAGTACAAGTGGGAGATAGTGCACCCAATCCAAACAGAGACCACAGTGGGGAGCAAAGGGATTAAGGTCCTCTAAAGGCACCAGATCCTGTCTGATCATGGAAGCTAAGCAGGGTCAAGCTTGGTTAGTGCATGGATGGGAGACTACCAATGAATACTAGGTGCTGTAGGCTGTATTCCAGAGGAAGGAAATGGCAAAACTACTGGTACCTCTGAGGATTTATTGCCTAAGAAAACCCTATGAAATTAATGGAATCAACATAAGTTAAAAGGTGACTTGAAGGCATGTACACATACACACACACTCCCCCACAACATACACATGTGATGAGGTCCAGATCAACACTGCTCTCTGAACTGACAATTTGTGAGGAGAAATATTCAGCATTAAAGCCAAAAGCTAAATTAAAGGTAACTTGTAATCTGGCCACAATGTAGTTGTCTGAGTCATGAATAAGACTGTGACAACCTTGTTGCCATTGCTACAAGTAGGTGACTGACAGCCAGAAGCATTGTTTAAAGAGAATAGCTGTGCAGGACGGTTTTATATCAAAACAGCTGTTACCATCATTTTTACTAAGAAAATAAAAGTAGTGTAAACATGCCTAAAACACACAAGTTAGGCTAAAATTAGCTAATTCTCAGATCAGTCTAAGATCTTAGTTATGTGTTGCCATCCAGACATTCAATTGCAACTCCAACCATCCCTCATTACTGGCTATGCTGCCTAAAGCTGACAGAAAGATTACTTTTTGGACTCCAGTTCTCTAAATCTGAGCCACCAACCCTGGGAGTTTTATTCAAAAGAAGTAAATCTTCCAGACTCTGATCTGGAAGGCTACAATTTGCTAAGGACAAGTGGATAGTTGTTGCCATGCTGATCTCATAATCCTACTACTATGTCATTCAGTCTACTGGAGGATCAGTGTGAACTATGCTGAGGCACCACACAACCAGATGTGCTGAATCAACTCATCAGAGCCTCTTCCTTCCCCACACATCTCCTAATCCCATTGCACTAAATTGTCAGCTGATGAAAAGCTACATGGACCTATTTATGGCAAGCATTAGTTCCCACCACAAAGAATTCTGTTTTAAATATTTCTGTTCCAGTAAGTGCAGAAAATTAGGAACAACCTCATTCAAAGAGAAACAGGCATCTGAAATTCAAATCAGACCCAATATTAATACCATCTTTGTCAACCCTGGTCTCCTTGATGCAGTATCTGTTTTGTAGATGCTAGTGATGGCAAGTTTTCAGAACGTGAACTCTAACGTCACATTCAGTTTGGGTCCTCAACTGACCCACAACACTCCTTCAGCATGAGGGCATCTTCACCTGCTTGCAAAAAAATTGTTTAACATCACATTTAATTTGGCATTCAGTCTGATCACCTTTAAAGGCCCAACCATGTACATGCCAGGGATTTTGCTGTAGTCTATGGTTGCTGGTATACAGTCTGCTACAGTGTGCCAGAAAAAGAAAAGACTGGGTTTTGAAATGTGTTTCCAAGAATGTAAATGAGCCAAGCTTTCAGAAAGCGTCTTTGTAACCTTAAACGTGTAAGGATGTTTCCCTCTCCCCTTTATGGGGACCCCTCCAAAACTCTATTTGACTTTTCCATGGATTTGTATTTGTGAAAGATTCATGCCAAGCAAGTGGGAGGGGGGACCAAAACCCTAAACAAAAAATGCATGCCATGAAATGTGTCCTTTAAGAGAAACGGTGATGAGAAGTATTCTTTTTTAGAAGCTTGCTCATACCTTAATCTTACCAGAGATGACATTTCAACAAATGTGCAGCAACATTAACACTGATTAAGGAAAAGAAGATTAACTGGGGATCTTGGGGCCCCTCTCTACTTGCTTGAAGAAGCATAAATTTAATGAGACAAAGTTGAACTTGGAAATGTCACAAGGCATACTTATTTGGAGAATCAAGATTCTAGCGCTGTCTCTTTGGTAACTGTCAGTAAAATCAATGCTAATAACATAGTTGTACAGTTGCAAGAGTCTAAAGGCAATCCTTCCACCTTCATCAGATGAGTTTTTGCTGCTTCAATATTAATAACTGATTTACATAAAGGTAAAGGTCCAACTACTGGCAATATATTCTATGTCTTTAAATGCAAGAAATGCAAGAATCAGACTGCTGATTTAATCAAAACAAGGAGTCACAGCTTTCTTCTGGGACAGATCCAAATTCCAGTTAGTAAGATACAGCTTATTAATGCAGTCAAAAAATTCAAATTGAGGGCAAACAAGGATACAACAGTGGCTGAAGCCACACTACAGAATTAATAGAGTTTGACATTGCTTTAACTGTCATGGAATCCTGGGATTTATAGTTTGTTCTGGCACCAGAGCTCTGAGAGAAAACTAAATAGCTCACAAAACTACAAATCTTACAATGAACCATGGCAGTTAAAGTGGCATCAAATTGCTTTAATTCTGCAGGTGCAGGCAGTGTCACCTGCTAAGTCTTCCTAGGATAATTCCTATGTATTTCTATAGGATATTAGTGATATTTAAGGGAGGTTACTAGAATCCAAGAAGACCCAAGATAACTGCTCTATCATATCTCATATTCTTTCTTCTCAGGCCATAGATTTCTTCTCCTTTGCTGGTCTGATGTAAATGAAAGAAATAAAACAAATCCTAATCTGAAGTGGGGGTGGGGTGGGGTGGGGGTAGGTGGCAGTCTAGGTACTGATAAGATTGAGATATAGGGTTAAGATTCCAGAGTATTCTGTGTCTTCACCTTTAGTAGTAACATCAGGGCCATTTGCCTATCTGCCTTGTAAACAGCTATACATTGGAAATATGAACTTGGAAATATGCATTAAAATATGTACATTTTTTGGAAAAATACACAAAAACACCCACATTTCCAATTTCCAATGTGAACATTTCCCTCCACATTTTCTAATGAAGGGATTCTGGAAGTTACTTTTTTCCCTGTCATAGTTTTTACCAGCTGAATATCTCCCCACAAATGATTTAGTGAAATACACACAACTAGCTATAATAATTAAGATTTATTAAGAAGAGAAGGCACAGTTGTGAAGAAAGAATGTGTCACGAGGTCTCTGCTTCAGTAAGCAATGTAGTGAGCAACATCAAAATGACCCATTTGCCAAAAGCGCCTGGGATTATGTGCTCCTTTTCTCAGTGCTTCCCTCAAAACCATGGAGACAAGGATCCCTTTTGCTAAGAAGATCTTAGCTTGGCGTTCTTGGCCAGTCTCCATGGATACTAGGTTTATACAATGCCCACACTGAAAGCAACAGTGGGAACAACAGCTAGTTCAGACTTCTGTGCAAATTAAATGCAGCAAGAACTGACCTCTGCTAACAGCTTTGGGGGTGGGGGGAGGTAGGAAAAAAGGCCTCCAGCCCACAGGAGGACCTAAACAGCTTCCAAAGATTTCAAAGAGTTGTGGCACACACATACTTCACGTTCTCTCCATTTTCTCCCCTTCTGAATGAAATGCTTAAGCCAATGTACTAAAAGAAAGGAGGAACTCACCATGATCATGTCTACATTCTGAGTAAGCCCTTTATAAAACCTTGGATCTTGAATTAATATGCATCCTGCAGACCTTATTTCAACAGAGGACTTGTGGGTAACTTGCTTTAAAAAAGAGAGTGAGCTTTGCAAAATAACTAGTTTACAATAAAAGCATACCCTACCTTTTCCTATATGAGAGCCAGCAGGGCATAATAGCTTGAGTGTTAGCCTACAACTCTGGAGATCCTACTCTATGAATGTATTGTGATTTTGCCACTTTCTCAACATAAGCTGCAAAGGCTACCCAAAGTGTGCACAAGATCAACTTATAAAAAATCTATGACAAAGCAAAGAAGAACTAAAAGGATCACTCAGAAAATCTTAGCTTTGTGGTTAACCAATGAACCACAATGAAACCTGGGCAACTCATTTCACTGATAATGCAAAAATATTTCATGAAAATATTCTTTTTGCTTACAGTAGGTCTCAACACTACATGAACCCTCATGCACTAGGACAGGACAAAGCTGTCGTTCCAGCAAAAGTAGACCACTGAACCAACTGGATTTCCGTAAATACTAACTTGCCATTCAGCTACTGATTCAGTGGAGCCTCCTCTAGCTGAGACTAACAACTTGACTTTGGCCAGGGGTGGAAACCATGCAGTCCTCTAGCTGTTGCTGGAATGTGACTGCCATTAGCTTCAACAAGCATAGCCAATGGTGAGAAATGTGGTGAGTTATAATTCAAAAACATCTGAAGGGCTACATATAACTCCTAATTCTGGTTGAGGCTAATATCCTTAAATTTCAGCCACTTGCAAAATACAGGTGGGTTGTTTTCTACAAAAAAAAAAAAAAAAATTAGGGACAAAATCTGTTCCAATAAATCTAACAATTTCTGATGCTATCACTATTTTCATCCCAGCCAATCTTTGGGGGGGGGGGGGATTACACCTTTATGGCAGAAATTATGTTCTCTGGATGTCAGCGGATTGGACCCATTAGGATGAATGTTTTTCCATGGGGGAAAGGCATTGGAATTCATTGGTGTCCAAAAATACCACACAATACAAGACGTATGCATTTTATTTTATTTTATCCATTTTTTTAAAAATTTTATTTCCTCTTGCACTATGTTTTCTTACTCTGGATATTTGTGTGGACCATGCTTGACTCTGCATACACAAAACTCTTTTGGGTATGGAACATTCTTGTACCCCACAATTATTGCCTTCAAGTCATTCCTGACTTATGGTGACCCTAAGGCATACCTATCATGAGGTTTTCTTGGCAGAATGTGTTTAGGGGGGGTTGCCATTGCCTTCCTCTGAGGCTGAGAGTGTGTGACTTACCCAAAGTCACCCAGTGGGTTTCCATGGCTGAGCAGGGATTCGAACCCTGGTCTTCCAATGTCCTAAGTCAACACTCAAACCACTACACAGTACATTTCAGAAAATAACTCACAATTCATGTAAAGCAGACCTTTTTAAAAAACCCTACTGCATAAGTGTTAAAGATAATTATATAATTGGGTGTCAGGAAAGGAAGTAAAGATAATGTAACTGAATCTTCAGTAATATAGGATCACTTAAATTAGTGTTTCACAAAATTTTTGTGCTTCTACACCTTCTTAACATCCTACTTTCTCCCTAATCCAACAGCAACTTTTCCAAATTAAACCATGGGTCCTTGAAAAGTAGCATGGCACATAGATGGCTTCTGCATACAAAGGTCTCTGTCTTGATGAACCAATCTGAACCACAGACACTAGCATTAGTACAGAAAACTGAAAATGGCATCTCTAAAACCACCTGCAGTGAAATCCCATTAGAACAAAGCAGTGGATCTTCCTGAAGCAGGCTGGGATGAGAAGCAATCAACTTGACAATCCACTGCATGGATTTGGGTCCCATATGGGAGAAAAGCAGGATATAAATTAAATGAACAATTAATGTGTATCAATATGATGATCTGATAGAACGCATTCAACCCACACAACTAGTATGATTTGTGGTGGGAAGAAGGTTCATCTGTCTTGGGATTCTGTCCCTCTCTGAAATTCAAATTCCCCTTTCCAGATGTTCCCTATCTCCAGAATTTAAGAACTGTTGATCTGCAGTTGATCAACAGTTTGTAAATACTTAACAGATGGGATACAAAGATATGCAGTACCATAGATACCTACATGATCAGATTTGTAAGGACTGACAAAATCACTGTAATGCAAGAGATCCCTGTGGCCAGTGATCTGCACAACTCTCAGCTCTTTGCCTTTTCCTATGGCTGGTATCTTCTGCCCTCCCAATTTTATCCCATTTTTGTACCTACATATTCATTTTTAATTTGTGCATTGCCTTGGGAGCCCTTGTGGGCTGGAAGGTGATACAGAAATACTTTAAATAAATAGATTTTGGAACAAACATGATACAAAAGGAAAAGAGGGAGGTTATATCACCCTATAATCACTGGAGAATCTTAAAAGCATCAGCAGGCTCTGATTCCACCACTTTAAAAGGACATTATTAGTTCAGCACTATGAACTCTGCAGTGATAGCATAGTTACCGTATACTATTTATTTGGCTGTTAAATGTTGCTTAACCTTGACAGTAGCATGTTCCCTACAGGCATTGATAATGGGAAAGAGGAACCAATGTGAACTGTCCTCAGACCATTCCAATCATCGACGAAATCCTCTTGCTGGTCAAACATACTGAAAGATGACATCACTTAACAGCTCACTGTTTTTCAAGTTGAATCACAACTTATGGACCAGTGATTAACTTCTCCAGAAAATGAGTAAAGGGAGACTTTCTGTGCTGATTCAGATCACTGGTCCATAAATCTTATCTTTCTTCTCAGGACAAAGGCCAGACAGATGCCCAAGGGGATATCATAAGCAGCACAGAATAATAATAATATACATTCTTGGTTGTTAATCACCAAAACCTGGAAATCAAAATCTGTGCTACTGAAAATTCCCAGAAAATGGAGATTGTGGATTCAGTTATTGTTGCTAGTTTCCAATAACAGACTTCAATCAAATTATATTTTTAGAACACACTGGACAACATAAGGGACATTTTATAGTATCCAGCAGTGGAAAAGTGACTGATAAATCTGACCTCTTTTAGATTGTTTTCTTTTTAATTGAAAGTTGTCATTAGTTATTTTATTCTTAACTACAGGCATAAACTGCCAACCAAATCTGAGCTCTCCATTTTCTCACCTGTCTGCTCTTTTCAAAGTGATGACAACATATTGTGATTTCACAAGCTGCTCCTACCGATTAGAGCCCCTACCCTTGTAACTAGTTGATTTGCCCACCAATCAAGTGAAAGCTATACCTTTCCAATATCTTTTGACAGCTGTCAAAACAAAGGCCTCATACAGGAGCCTGATTTAGGGGCTTAGTTTCCCACTAGCAAAAGAATCTACACATTGTGGGAACATATAAACTCCAGTGTACTCAAAGCTGCATGATAGGCAAGGGACTAAAGAAAACAAAGCAAAAGCAAAGCACACTTGAAACATGGTGCAGTGTGGTGCATTTAGGCTGCCAGGTGTTGATCCCTGTTTTACTGTGTCACACTAAACTAAAGAGAAGTTGTGGGGTCCTGCCCAAAAGCCCAGGTAGGTATGTAAGGTCATTAGTTAATGCAATATGATACCAATTTCAAATCTGGAATCATTTAGAAACAGTGTTGGCAGCTCCTGCACTACAAATAGGTCTTGTTACTTAAACTGACCTGGAATAGTATTCAGTACTTCCCAGTGTTGCAGTGGTCCATGTTCCTTCCAGAAACTGTTAATCATTCTAGATTAAGTGGAAAGTGGTAATCATTTCCATTGTAAGACTTTGGGCTTTTACAGACTGCCAGAAATAATGCAGCTTGAGGCCACTTTAACTGTCCTGGCTCAGTGCTAGGGAATCATGGGAATTGTATTTTTTTTTCTGGGACATTTAGCCTTCTCTGTCAGAGAGTTCTGGTGCTACAATAATCTACATGATTCCTTAGCACTGAGCCAGGACAGTTAAACTGGCCTCAAGCTGCTTTATTTCTGGCAGTCTGTAAAGTTAGTTACTTCAGAGACAGTATGCCAACATGGATCATATTGTTGGAAGCCCTAATTGTCTAGTATAGACTTCAGGATCTGGAAATCTAGCCAAAAGTATACTGGATTGTCCAAATTTAGATCTTTCTTCATTTGGATATTCCAAAGGCACCATCAAAACATATTTGTATCCCTTGACTCTTTGATTACAAATTTTATAAATGTAAATGTTAATAATAAGCACTATGCTGCAGTGTTGTTGCTAGACTAATTATCAAAAAATGTGATTTCAGATTTTGGCTTTGTATCCTGGGTGAAATTGGAACACAGACTAACACAGGAACATGAATGCACAAGGGCTAGGTCACTGGATATATGTATGAACAAAGTCTTCAGAAGCTGATCTTAAAGCCTGAACAAGTTTATATGTGTGCAGTGCTTCCAATGATCTAGTTTCAAATGTTTAGCATTTTAAAGGTTACAAGAGGATTTTAAATTCAATTAAAAATGAATTAGCTACTGTTACCAGGGTTATAATATCAGGGTTATGAGACTGCCAGTGTGGCATAGTGGTTTGACTGTTGGATGATGACTCTAGACTAGAGACCAGGGTTTGATTCCCAGCTTGGCCATGAAACCCATTGGGCAAGTCACATTCTCTCAGCCTCAAGGGAAGCCAATGGCAAACCTCCTCTGAACAAAATTTGCCAAGAAAACCCCATGATAGGTTTGCCTTAGGGTCACTATTAGTCAGAAACGACTTGAAGGCACAAAAAACAAAAAACAAAAACAGGGTTATGTACTCTAAAAGCTTGCCCAGATAAGCATCCCAGATACTATGTTGCATTCTCTATAAGCTGGAAGTTTCTGAACTGTCTTGAAAGACAGCCTTACAGAGAACACCAGAGAATGCACAGCTTAGAGAAAGTACACTTCCTTTGGCAAAAGACACTGTAGGCACCAATACCACTTGTATCTCCACAGGTAGCAACAAGCCTAGAAGAATATCCAAGCTATACACGGAGTCATGGGCGGGGGGGGGGGGGGGGGGGATGCAACCCTATCTAAAAATGGTTGCAAGTCTCCATCTAGTTCAGAAGACTTCCCGGCCCTCACCACTGCTGTCTTATTAAGTTTCAGCTTCTTTGCCATTGTCTATCCTTAAAACCCCTCATTCCAAGTACCTGTTCAGAAGTCCCACAGCTATGCTGGTACTACGAGGTGGGAAAGAGGTAGAACTGCATGCCATCTGCATACTGATGAAATATTAGCCTAACCTCAAGGTACCTTCTTACAACAGTTTCATTTAAGTATCTGAACAAATGGCAAGATGGGCACTTGAATCACTTCAAAGGCCTAAGACCATGAAATAGAATGTGAGTTTTCCTCCCCACTTTCTCAGTTTATCCTTCCAGAAAGGACAGGAACCACCATAACATCATTTCTTGCTGTTCCAGTCCAGAAAGAATACCTAAAAAGCTATGATGTGATACAGCAGCCTTTCCCAATCTGGTGCCCTTCAGATGTTTTGGATTATGCATGGCAATTGCCCAGAGGCTGACTGGAGCTGCAGTACACAGTATTCAGGAGATACAGGGTTAGAGAAAGTTGGCATTAGAGAAAGTCCAGGAGAACCAGCACATAGCCTATGACCTGTGACACAATGTTGTTCAACTGGCAAGGCATGTGTCACTTTTGCATATACACATTTTGCCCTTCCTGTCTTCTCTAATTCTCTGGGTTCCAATGGGTCTGTGTCTCGTGCTGCCAAGAGCTGCTGGCTCTTTCCCAAAGGAGATGGGCATGATGGTGATTGTAGATAAGAGGCACCCAAGATTTGTTGGAGGCCAATTACAGACAAGCAGAGCTAGACGCTCGGCACTGTCTCCTATTCTCCTATGTCTTGAAGCCTCTCCTGAAGTTTGAGAAGCAGTTGTCTTGATTCACTGGCTCATACTCTCATGCAAATTCCCTCATCTTGACACTTGCAGTGGGACCACAGCTGTGTTCAAAGCAAATCAATAATTCTCTGAGAACTTAACTCTTTCCATATATACAGTATATGGAAACAAGTGTATCTATTTTCTACTGTGCACAATGCAGATCTGTTTGCTTTCAGTGAGAAGGCCACAGATTAATGATGGAATGTGTATTTTGCATATACAAGTTCTCATATTCATATCCCTT
This sequence comes from Phrynosoma blainvillii, assembly GCA_026167975.1. Lineage (NCBI taxonomy): Eukaryota > Metazoa > Chordata > Lepidosauria > Squamata > Phrynosomatidae > Phrynosoma > Phrynosoma blainvillii. Next base: position 221,981,045 of record JANUYF010000004.1, on the reverse strand, counting down.
CTATTCCTTCTATTTTTCAGTCCCCAGTGTTTGGAAAATTTGAGAGTAAAGCCTTGGGAAAGCTTGACCATAGAGACTTGGGAGAATTGTTCAGGCTGGAGTCAGGCTAGGCCTTCTCACACTAAATACTTACAGCACTGCAATTCCACATTAACAACCATGCCACCATCCTATGGAATTCTGGAGCTTGTAGTCTGGTGATGCACTAGAGAAGGGGTAGGCAACCTTTTTGAGCCGGGGGCCGGGTTGCTGTCCCTCAGACAATTGGGGGGCCGAAGCACCAAAAATAAATAAATAAATAAATAAATAAATAAATAAAAATTAAAATAAAAAAAAATAAAAAATATGCACGCACACTCTCTCAGCCCCAGAAAAGCCATGATGGCAAAACCCCTGTGGAGATTTTGCCAAGAAAACCCCAAGAACAAGTAATAACAACAATAATATCATTATGGCGGCAGGACCAGCCTGGGGCCTGTCCAAAGGCCTCGGGGGGCTGCATCCGGCCCCTGGACCTTAGGTTGCCTACCCCTGCACTAGAGGAACCCTCTGGCTGAGAATTCTAAATCCCCCTCCCTAAACTGTAAATCCCACATTAATGTATTGTGAAAGAGCCCTGGGAAAAGGAATCTCTAGTCTACAGGCCTCATAACAGCCCTCATGGATTCATTCCCTTTCCAGCTTGCCATGCTTATACCTCAGTTCTCTTTTTCCATTCCACTATCAAGAGGAAAGGGCTGATCTCTGATCTGAAGCAGACTAGAAAGAAAATGTCTTCCTGTTGAGAGAGGGTCATGAGATGGCTCACTAAAATATTCTGAGATAGAAGGACAATATAGGAGAATATGAAGTTAGATGAACTAAATATTTGACTCACTGTAAGGCACTTTGTCAAGGTGAGGCATGATTAATGTTGAAATGGAAAGGATAAGATTTGGAGTTAATGATACTTTATGTACTCCAAAACTGACAGTAGAATATAGATACCAGTACATTTGCTTTACATTCCCTGAATGATGAATTCACAGCAGAATGGACAGCAGTGTAAATGACTCGTGATCTTACTAGACTTAAAATACTTAGGACTGAAACTATAATTCTTTCTTTATTTGCTTACCAATCAGTTTAGAAATTGGAAATAGTAAGGCTGTTACATGGCCCTTACTTTAAAAGAAAGTCCTTTGTTTTATAACATCTTCATATAGCATAATAGGTGTCCTTTATTTCAGTCATTCCCATGCTAGAATTTACTTTGAAAAATCCACTCTCTTCCCTAGAGTTCACACAAGTTGAAGAGACACCCCACACGTCATCGACTCATCCCAATCTGCTTTTATTGAATAATTAGCTGATGCAATGAAGGCATCTCCAAGGGGCGAACCTGGATGGCAATTATGACATGAACATACAAACATGCTCCCGCTTGTAAGTCCACGTAGTGTCTTCCACCAGTCCTCAGAGACAAACTCTTTATAAAGAAGAACTTATAAATTGCTCAAAGGTCATCTAGTACCATCATTAACACTCAGTCACTCAGGATATACGTTTTTAAAATGTACTGAAATAACAACATTTAACCTAATCAATCATGACATGGACCGCACCTCTGAATAATAAGTTCCAAACAGGATCTCAGTCTTAACATTCTTACAATGACAACAATCCAAATATAAATAGATAAACAAGGCAAGGACTATTTAAATAATAATCCTGGTAGGAAAGAAAGGGTTCAGAAACAAAGGATTCAGAAACAAAAGGTTCAAAAACAAAGGGCTTTTGCAGACTGCTTGAAATAGTGCAAATTGAGTCCACTTTAAGGGTTAGGGTTAGGGTTAGGGAATCATGGGAACTGTATTTTATTGTTGCACCAGAGCTCTCTGACAGAGAAGGCTCAATGTCTCAGAAAAAAAACAAAAAACAATTCCCATGATTCCCTAGCACTAACCCTAACCCTTAAAGTGGACTCAATTTGCACTATTTCTGGCAGTCTGCAAAGGCCCAAAGTGTTCGGCCATACACGCCTTTCAGCCTATAAGCATTAGAAAAGCACAGGAAAGTTCATTCCCAGTGCTTCTTGTCTGAAATCTCATCTTTGTTACTAAAGGTGTAACCTTACACCTATTTCCCTGAGAGTAACCACCACTGGATTTCATTTTGAAGAGACATGTAAGATTGCACTGTTTATTGTCTATGACTCTTCCACCATTGTGAGGGGCGAGTTTGTGTGTTAGTATTTTCTTAATGACTGAGAGTATATGAAAAGAAAGACAATTATTAACACTTGATGGAAGGGCAAGTATAAGCACCAATTATGCTTATTGCTTGCTGACATTCTATCATAAGAAATCCAAGAGACCATTTTTCTTGCAGTTAGCTGGCTCCCGATAGTTTATGTAAAACAATAGTCTAACATAGGTTTTGTTTTTATAACTGTTATTATTATTATTTTTTTTTAAAAAAGCACACACAACACTATAAAATATGTTTGCGTAAAGACTAACATGAAACATTGTGTACAGAAAAGGAATTGTTGCTAAAATGGCACAGGTGAGAAAAATGTTACAAATCTATAGTTTTAAAATTATTAGCAGAATCATGCAACCCTATCATGTTTTTTATTCAGAAGTAATTCCCACTGTCTTCAATGATACCTAACCCCAGCTAGTATATATAGAATGCAAGGAATACATGTACAGGATACTGAACATTATCACTATCAAAGATGATAGTAGAGAAATCTTGTAGCACCTTTGAGATTGCATTTGGTGGAGCGGAAAGTCAAGGACACCTCCACTCCACCAAACACATCTGAGGAAGTAGACTTAAGTCTATGAAAGCTCATGCTGTCAACTTCTTTCTTTCAGTTCATCTCAAAGGTGCTACAAGATTTCTCTACATACTGATTCTACAGACTAATGGCTATATCAGGGGTAGGTAACCTAAGGCCCAGGGGCCGGATGCGCTGCCGCCGCCGCTGCCCGCCATGATGATATTGATTATTGTTGTTATTACTTGTTCTTGGGGTTTTCTTGGCAAAATCTCCACAGGGGTTTTGCCATGGCTTTTCTGAGGCTGACAGAGTGTGCATGCATTTTTTTTATTTTTTATTTTAAAAAAATTATATTTATTTATTTATTTATTTATTTTTGGTGCTTCAGCCCCCCCAATTGTCTGAGGGACAGCAACCCGGCCCCCGGCTCAAAAAGGTTGACTACCCCTGGGCTATATCTTTGAATACTACCATAGACAGCCATTTATACATTCTATCATCTTGATTTCTACAGTGAGTTGGATTTGATCATTATGGAAACAAAACGAGTCTGAGAGAAATAATATGGAAGCACAGACTGCATATTTAAAGCATTTCAACATCTTTAACCTTACTTGCCCTAATCACATCATTATGCCTGCTTCAGAGACTGGAAGAGTAAGGTTGCAACTTGCCCAAGGCCACTCTGTCTGTGACTCAGCTAGAATATCAAGAACCATCTCCCATTATCCATTGGATCAAAACAAAACTCTTTTGAAGAGGACTTTTCATCTCCACTAGCAGGCTCATCTTTTTTCCTTAGCTGAAAAGCACTTGTTGCTTTTAAAAACGATATGAAAAGGAATGTCAAGTTAGGATTAAGTCTGAACCAAGCTCATTTAAAATCCTGTGGGAAAATATTTCCAATCCTACACTTCCAAATATAGGCTGTACTCCTGAAACACTATTTGTATTGGAGGAAAACTGTACTTCTGTCAATGTACCATTTGAAGAACCCTAAACAAGCTTTGTTTGCAACATGCAGGAGGTGTTATCCTATCTACATGTTGACCTTGGCACAGATTCCACTGAACTCAGTGGGACTTAACTTTAATTAATGCATAAAATTACATGGTTAAATCACAGAATCAATTTACCACACAGGAGATATTTGAGTTGCTTGTTCATCTTCATTCTCATATTTCATATTATGTAGTTGTCTACTACACGACTAAGTGACTTACTCTCACTTTTCTCTTTTGTTTTAATATCTGCTATGGTTTCTAGTCCACGTTTAAAATATTCCCCCCAGAGTTAGGCTTGCAGAAATATGCAGTAAACCAAACCTCTATACTAGCATATCTATGTACCATAAATTTGAATAATACAATCCTCACTTTTTAAAACAGGCATATATTGTACTTCCCCAATTGAGAGAGACAGTAGTTTCATTAAGAAATTGAATAAATAAAGGACCTGCACACTGTTATATTAAGATTAGTGACTACACCCCTGTAATCGTACTGTCCTTTGCAGGTTGAATCTACATTCTTCATGCAGGGAAAGAGAAGAGAGGCTACATATAATCTTTATTTCCTGATACTGTCTTCTCAGTAAGGGAAAGAATGCTGAAACTCTTCCAAGGCCTGGACAGCAGATGCATCTCTGTGAAGATGTGCAAGTGTCCACTATAAGTGTTTAATGGGATGCTCACAGGAAATGTAATTCACTTATGTTTCTTACATTCATATGTATCATTACCTGTTTAAATATCACTGAAGATTTTTTTTTAATTCTGTTCCCACAGAACTCAGGGGGACTTACAAATGTGCACAAGTCTTAGGCCACAATCCTGTAAACACTCACATGGAAGTCTTATTGAACTCCATGGGAGGTACATCTGAACACACATGAATAGGACTGGGCCATAAGAAATGAATTCTTAATAAATACAAGTGATTCTTAGTCAATATGACTAAAGTGTGGTTCTTTCATTCTGAGTCTCAATACGCTATATGGCAACTGGTGTCAATGAAATGAAAATCCAGAAATGTAGGATCAGAAATATATCTATTTTCTCCCCCACTGACCATGCTATTATCTTGCTATTATATATTGATTATCCAGTAAATGATCATTACAGTCAACACACAAAATAGTACAACTCTCCACATGTGTACTCAGAAGTAAACTCCACTGAATTCAATGGGGTTTACTCCTATGTAGGTGTCACACAGGAATTACAGATTGAACTCTCTTTTAGCTTCAGGGGCACATTCACTATCAGAGAAGTTCACAGCTCTATTCCAAATACAAAGAGTGGGCAAAAGGCAAAAAAGATGGAACTAGAAATAGCACCATATTTTAGTTTAAATTTGGTACTGCCTAACTAAGAGCGATTTCAACTTTTTAGAATAGGGAAAGCCTGTATGAAAGCTGGGAAACCACCAAATGATGGCCATCTGGGGAAGCCCAGAGGGTCTTACTGGAAAACTATGAGCTGGATTCAATCCAAGGGCTGGAGTTCTCCCATTCATGTTATGGGACTGCAGCCAGACCTTTGCAGACTGCCAGAAATAGAGCAAATTGAGTTCACTTTAACTGTCCTGGCTCAGTGCTAGGGAATCATGGGAACTGTAGTTTATTATGGCACCAGAGCTCTCTGACAGAGAAGGCTCAATGTCTCAGAAAAAAAAAAAAATACAGTCCCTAGCACTGAGCCAGGGCAGTTAAAGTGGACTCAGTTTCTAGCAGTCTGCAAAGGTAGTCAAGGAAAAGGTTTTCAAGACCCAATGTGAGGGACTTTGAATGGAATTTTTATTATGTTTACAGAGTAACCTACATATGTTTACATAGAAGTAAGCAGCAATATGTTCAGCAAGCCTTGTCCTCTTCCCAAGTGTATTCAGGACAGCAGCCTTAAATGAGACAGGTTTGTTCCAAATTCTAATGAAGGGAAGATATCCTCCCATTGCTGAATAATCTATGTGAAGTAATGTAAGCTGAACTATGCTATCCTGAACACACCAATCTCATTTGATTTCGAAAGCTAAGCAGGCTCAGCCCTCATCAGTACCTGAGTAAAAAAATTATGATGAGGAAACACCAGCAATTTCAAGGTAAGAATTGGAAAATACTCTCACCTAAAACTCTAGAGCAGGGGTAGGCAACCTTTCCCCTTTAAGGGCCGAGGGACTTCAGCTCCCAGAATCCCAGGAGCTATTGGCCAACATGGGACTATTGGCCAACATGGCTGAGGCTTCTGGGAGCTGAAGTCCCTTGGCCCTTAAAGGGGAAAGGTTGCCTACCCCTGCTCTAGAGAGCCTTTACTATCAGTTCAGAGTTAACAGTACTGGACAAAGTAGATCAATGGTCTGACTCACTATGAGTGCATTCACACTGTTGAGTTAATGCAGTTTGACAGCTCTTAATCAGTCATGGCTCCACCCTACAGGCCTCTGGGGTTTGTAGTTTTGTGAGGCATTGACACTCTTTGGCAGAGAAGGCTAAAGATCTTGTAAAAATTATAAATCCCAAGATTCCAAAGAATGGCACTACAGCACTTAAAATGGTGTCAAACTACAATATTTCTACAGGGCAGACTCACCCTATATGGCAGGTTCCAATGACTGATAAGATTCTATTTATTAGTTTTATGTAGCACCTATCAAATTATTTAATTTCTTCCTTTGAAAACAATACTTTTTACACAGGCCCCTACTCACGTGTAAGATTATAAAGCAAGAAGTATTATCTCTTTGCCTAATATATTTAAGGCTTATAACAGAGACCAGATGAGCAATAAACTCTATTAAAAATTAGACACAATATGAAGAAAAAATGTCCTCAGAGCAGAAACTAACAGTTTAAAGACTGTGGTGATTAACACCATATGCTGTTATGTTATTCATTTCTTTCATGGAAACTAATAGATTGCTCTTCCCTTTGGTGTCACAACAAAATGTTTTAACAATATGCATGACTATTTCTATATTTCTTCTTTTGTAACTAATTATTCAGTACAAGGTCTGTTGTTTATGAATTCTGCCCACATTTCTGTAGTTTGGTTCAAATACTGAACTCTGTTAGATGCACACATGAGATTACAGTTTTAAATTACTCTGTAGCAGTGCAGCAGGAGGAAGACAAAATGTGTAATACCACTTTAAGAACTGCTGCTTTATTGTGCCAGGATGTCTCTTGAGTATCTCTTCTTTCAAACAGAAGTGAAACTGCTATGCTTGTTTTACAGGAGTTAAAGACTGCAAACCTATACTGTACACACTTGCAAGGGGTTAGGTCATTGAATTCTGTGGAACTTATTTTAGGGTAGAGAAGAATCAGATTGCACAGATTGACTAATCCTGTATGTTGTTCCCTTCCAGAAAATTAAATAGGTGTTATGTTAATGTGCATAAGACTTCAGTGATTCCTGAAATCATTTTTTGTTGCTGATGTTCTTAAAGTGACAAAACCAGGAAGTTTTTAAACATTCAATACCCATATTAATATTTCCAGTAGTCAAGCAATGTGTTATTTTTTCTGGGCTCATACTTGGTTAATTTGATTGTTCTGTGTGAGCAAGTGGCTTTAGCACCCCAGCACTTTCATGTTCTTAGTTATATAAACATCGCCTATATAAAGCTTCAGCCCACAATAAACCAGTTATAGCCTGCCTGTATAACAATATTTATTTCAGGGAAAAGAGAACAAGATGTAGATATGTTGCATTTTCAGACTTGCCATTGGACTTTGCCAAATGATGCATTCTATGTTGTCAGACAGAATGCCTGCTATGCATATACCTGTGGTTTTCACTTTCTTGCCCTGTTGATTCCAAATGGCTTCTTTAAAAACGCTCTCACACAACACACTGAATAGACATTGTTGTTTACAACACAGAACTGATAGAACCAAAATAAATGGGCATTATGCTACTTTACAAATTGCCTACACTTCGGAAACAGGATTGGAACCCAGGTCCTTCATCCTACAGTGAATTGTACCTTATCCACTAACCCACAGCACCCCCTAGACTCTGTTTACGGCTACAGCCTTTTACTACTTACACTTCCCCCTATAACACAGCATTTCCATTGAAGCAAAGGACAGGAAAAATTATAATCAATTGTTTTAAATTTGAACTCAGTTTGGAAGATGGTTTTGCTCTCAAAGAAGTCTCATTTCTTTCTACTAGATAAAGCCTGTCCCTTGTTAAGCAAAGTGTTTCAAAAAAGTAATTGTTTTTATTTATCAGAAGTATCCAGTTGAGTACAACACTCTTTCATAGTGCATCTGCTGAAGTTAATTACAAAGCAACAACTTTTTGAACATAAGTTTGTGGCTGTGTACCTATCAAGATGTTCAGAAACCATGATAATTACTTGACTTCTGTAGGCAGTGACAATGAAGGACACCAGTTAGCTAACCAAACATGGTAGTTTTCTAACATAAGAGAAATGAGCATCAAATCTGGAGATCCTTTAGGGATGCTGGTTCTTGCTTAGAGATTGATGAGCAGAAGATATATAACAGAGCCATGAAAGATAAACTCCCTTTCATAGAATAAAACATTGCATAGACAAATGATATTAAAATGCAGCATCTGAAGTGGCATAGCAATGTTCAACTTCCACATAAATATTTTATCACTTGCTCCCAGGCAAATAAAACACCCCTACCCAGCAAATAAATTGCAACATTCATCCCCTCCTGCCAGCATAGTCAATATCTTGCAAAGTGAGGAAAATAAGAACTGTAGTCCAACCTATCTGGAGACCAACAGGTTGGGGAAAGGCTTCAGTAGAGCTATTCTACTCTTAAGATGTAACTTCTCTAAGCTTACACATACACTGTACAAATTGGACAGCAGCAAGCAAATTACATGTCACAGGAGAGCCAGATTCTCAACCAGCATTGACTACAATAAAACATATTCCAAATTTGTACCAGCTGAAATTTCCTTCCACAATAATTTGATATCCATGGCTAAGGTGCTTCTTATATAACATGTTAAGGGTCCCTGAATATGTGAAGTGTGGATGATACAAACAGGTCACTGAAAACATGTATCCCATACAACTACATATCAAAAAGCTCAGATGGGACATTACTCCCTGTTGAGTGTGGTAAATTTAGGGCTGGCACTGTTTCGATATGTAAAATAATCATTATCTTGATTCAACATGTTGCAGAGACTTGCTCCTTTTGTTATTTGTAGTATTGCTCTAAAAATTACAAGCCCATAAGTATCTAAACATGAACACATTAAGAGTCAGGACACCCAAGAGAACCTCAAAGGGAGCAATCCTTTTCTAACCCTTAGCATGACTGCAGAATTAAGACATCTGAGAAGTTAGAATCAGAAGTATTTTTGCTCTTCTCTACCGCTGGCTCTGTCAATGAGCAATTCACTATTGTATCTTCACTATCTAGAGATAAAGAGCACTATATAGGAGCAGTGATGTTTGTTTTGGAAAGTTCTTTGGAGAATTCTTAGTCTTAAGAAACAATCTTTTCAGACAGAGAAGCACCATTCTATCCTTGGTGGTTTGCAAGGTTCCTGCAGCAGACAGATGTTTATCAGGCATGCACAGGATTTCCAGACATTTCTTAAGGTTTTCATTATGTTCAGCTGCCTTATAAACTCAGCCTGAATTCATGTATGCCCACCATCTTCTCAGAATACCCTCTGTGGCTGATCAAGTGAACTGTTGTCCACAAAAACCTATGTCACCATTAAGTAGTTATATCATACTAGGATTGTTGCCTTTTCAAAAAATGTATGTGTGTGTGTGTGTATACATTTCTGGCAGGATTCCTCTCCCTGAACAGTAGCAGTCAGAAATCTCCAACATAAATATCTTTTTCAGACATGGACAGTCAAATATGCAGGGTCACCCGCTGTATTTCTGTCACATAACTCTTTATAATACATAAACACAAGGAGTTCTCTATTTTACAGGTGTATCCCTGGTGTAAAAGTACTTCACACCCCACCACACTTTCCTGGAACACCAAGAGAGAAAATGTCATCCCTACCAACTACTGCAACCCTGCTTTCTACTCTTCACATTGACAAGTCAAGAATTTGGAAAAGTTACTGTTTAAATGCCACTTCCCAGAATCCCCCCATCCGCATCTGGCTGGGGTACTCTGGGAAGTGTTATAAGGTTTGTAGCAGACTGAAGTCTAGGAAAGCTCATGCTGCCAATTTCTTTCTTTCTCAAAGGTGCTACAAGATCTCTCTACATACTGTTCACAAGTGTTAGGTCTCACTTCTCTTTCTCTGGAGAGCCAGCCTGGTCTAATGATTGGACTACAACTCTGGAGACCAGGGTTCGAATTCCTGTCCACGGAAACCCACTGGGTGACTTTCGGCAAGTCACATTCTGTCAGTGTCAGACTGCATCTACACTGTAAAATAATGCAGTTTGACATCATCTTAACTGCTATGGATCCATCCTACAGAATCCTGGGATTTTTAATTTTGTGAGGCAACATCCCTCTTTGGCAGAGAAGGGCTAAAGACCTTGTAAAACTACAAATCCTAGGATTCCATAGGATGGAGGTACAGCTCTTAAAGCAGTGCCAAACTGCATTATTTCTACAGCGTAGATGCACCCTGAGAGGAAGGCAAAGCACTCAAAAGTGGTGCCAAACTGCATTATTTCTACAGTTTAGATGCACCCTGAGAGGAAGGCAAAGCACTCTAAAGAAGAGCCAAACTGCATTATTTCTACAGTGTAGATGCACCATGAGAGGAAGGCAAAGCACACAAAAGTGGTGCCAAATTGCATTATTTCTACAATAATGTGATGCTCTCTCAGATAGGAAGGCAAAAAGGCAAGCCCCTTCTGAACAATTCTTTCCACAAGAAAACTCGGAAACGACTTTAAGACACACAACAACAAACACCAGGATAGGTAGGGGCTCCACTTTTCCGAATGGCCCCCCTCTTCTCTCTCTCTCTCTCTCTCTCTCTCTGTTTGTGTACAGCTCCATTTCCATCCCCCAAAAGGGCCATTCGACGACCTTTCCCTCACACAACCAACTAATTCAGCTTCGCAGCCCCTGGGTCTTTTTCTTTCTTCTCCCTGAGGTGGCTCCATCGTTCCCCTCCTTTGAAAACCAAAACCTTCCCTCACGAAGTCCATCGCCTTCCCGCCCAAGACAGGAAACCTCCAGAGGACCACCTTTTGAACCCTTTTCTTCAGGGAAGAAGAGGCTGAAGAAGAAAGAAGCCCGTCTCGCTTTAGGCTGCATCCACATGGTAGAAATAACCCGGTTTGACACCACTTTGACCTGCCATGGCTCCATGCTGTGGAATTCTGGGAATGGTCGTCTGTTGTGGCACCAGAGCGGAGCTCTGGTGCCACAACAAACGACCATTCCCAGAATTCCACAGCATGGAGCCATGGCAGGTCAAAGTGGTGTCAAACCGGGTTATATCTGCCATGCGGATGCAACCAGCTGCCACTCCAAGAATTGCCTTGGGATGGAAAGATGCTTTTGTTTACACACGAGGCTCCCCCATTTTCTTCCTTACCCCTGCTTTGTGGTTTTCCTGGGAGTTTTTAAAAGTTTAAAAAACCCAAAACTTCCCCACCTTTTCCCTCCTCCCCAACTATTTAAAAAAAAATACACACACACAACCATTTAACCATGCCTCTCCCTCCCCAGAGAAGAGAGATCTTTTTGGTCCTCCATTTCATAACCTCCTGTCCAGGAGGAATTCCTAAAAGCCCTCCATTTGGCGCATCCCTAGGAAGGATGAACTTGACAGGAGAGTTTTGAGCTTTTGTTTGGTCATGTCCTCCATTTTGGGGGAAGCTCCTCCATTTTGGGGGGAAGCTCCTCCATTTTTGGGATGCCTTGTCCTCCTTTGCTTTGAGGACCTCTGGTCATCCTGGGCACACCACACCTTGTGACTTGGGACAACACACCAGCAAAAGGGGATGGCGGTTGTGTTGTGTTGTCCTCTTTTCCGACCCACAACACCCACGTTTCCTTGGCAGGGTCTATAAGCAAAATAGGCAAGAATGGACGCTATTGCCCGCTGGGAAGGGAAAGGGATCTCTTCCAAGAGCTTAACACAACATAACAACCTTCTGGGGAAAAAAAAAACAAGAAATAAAAACAAACAAAAAAAAAATACATCGGCTGGAGAAAAAAAGGCTGAGTGCCCCAAAGTCAAAAGACAAGGAAAGAGAGCAAGCCCCGAAAATCCAAAGCCAAGAAGGAGAAAAATGAGAGAAGTTTTAAGCTGGTTAAATGTTCCAAGAGTGAAAAGAGAAGAGGAGGAGGAGGAGGAGGAGGAGGAGGAGGAAAAGTCTGTGCAGCGCCGAAGTTGTGTTGTTGTTGTTGTTGTTGTTGTGGTGGTGGTGGTTTTTAAGAAGGTATCCGAAGAGAGGGAATTAATTAAATGGAGTGGAGGAAGAAGAAGGAGGAGGAGGAGGAGGAGGAGGAGGAGAAGAGTCGCTGGCTTTGAGGGAGAAGTTGGGGGAAAGGCATCTCACCCATGAAGAGGCAGAAGAGGTCGAGGCAAATGAGCAAAGCCTTCTTGCTGGGGCTTTTGCTGGGATTGTTGTTCAAAGCCGGGCTGCCTCCGTTTTTGGACTCCGGGACGATCGCCTTGTCGTACTTGTAATTCTGCATGGTGGTTTGGGTTGGGATAAAAGGGTTGGGAATGGCCCTTACCAATAATAATAATAATAATAATTTAAAAAGTGTAGGGAGAGGGAGAGAGAAAAAGAACAAGAGAAAAAGGCGAAATCCAGGCGAAAAGGACTTCTTCTTAGGTCCGGATCTCCTTTTGCAAGAGGGAACCAAAGCAAAAACAAAAACAAAAGCAAAGGACAAGACCCAAATCGCTCCTTGTTTTGGTTACTTTGCCCGACGGAGTTTTTGTAACAACTTTCGGCGATTTAATAAGTGGCTGAGAGCTCTTTCTCTCCGCCGCCTCTAAGTCCTTCTTGCTGTTATTGAATCTTTGTTGCTATTTCTTAATAATAATAATATTTAAAAAAAAAAAAGACCAAAGAAGGAGAGGAAAAACAAACTCCTCTCTGATCATACAAAGGGGAGGAAAAGTTGGAAAAGTTTAGTTGGAAAAGTTAGGAGCGGGACCGAGAAGCCGACCAATCCCGGCTGGGTTGAGCCACTAGCTCCTCCGCAAAGCCTGCAAAAAGTAACTTCCCGGTGGAAGAGAAGCGGCTGCCTGTGGCCGAGCTGGTTTTATTTCTGCACTTTTATTTCCTCGGCTCCTTTTCCAGCCCTCTTGCTCGTCGGGAGGATCCAAGGACAACCCCTTTCCTGAAACGGACAAATACATCATTAAGGCCACTTTTTCTTTCCCCCTCCTTCTTTCTTTTTCCCTTTTGGCAAAGAAGGATTATGCTCCAGAAAAGCAGGAGAAAGGAAGCCCCTAGCGTCCCAAAAAGAAAAGGCACCCTCCTCCTTCTCCTTTTTTGTTGTTGTTGTTGTTGTTGTTGTGGTTCTTCTTAAGGTGGGACTTTGGTTTTGGGGAGAGATCTTGTAGCTCCTTTGAGACTTTGGGGGGTTGCAGACTGCCAGAAATAGTGCAAATTGAGTCCACTTTTAGGGTTAGGGTTAGGGATTCATAGGAACTGTATTTTATTGTGGCACCAGAGCTCTCTGACAGAGAAGGCTCAATGTCTCAGAAAAACAACAATTCCCATGATTCCCTAGCACTAACCCTAACCCTTAAAGTGGACTCAATTTGCACTATTTCTGGCAGTCTGCAACCCCCCTTTGAGATTGCAAAAGAAGGGTTGAGATGCAAATAGATTTTAAATTTCCTGGACTTTGCCGATCTCCCTATAGCCACAGGGCCAGAAGGAGGAGAAGGATCCTGCCTACAAAAGATATCCTGCCCACCATATACCATCTTAACTGAAGACTGTAACAACATGTAGGCATCTTTCTAACCTCTCCAATTGTTTTTTTACCTGTTTGGTTTGTAACATCTTGCCTGATGAAGAAGCCCATGGAGCTTTGAAAGCTTGCAACAAGTATATTGTGCCTTTTTATTGGTCAACAAAAGCAGACTGCCAGAAATAGTGCACATTAAATTGAGGCACTGCCCTGGCTCAGTGCTAGGGAATCATGGGAGCTGTATTTTTTTTCTGGGACATTGAACCTTCTCTGTCAGAGAGCTCTGGTGCCACAATAAATTACAGTTCCCATGATTCCCTAGCACTGAGCCAGGGCAGTGCCTCAATTTAATGTGCACTATTTCTGGCAGTCTGCTTAGGCCCAAAGCTATCACTGATGGATTTTTTTTTCCCCTTTGAGACTTGTAACTGAAAGGAAAAAGTTGGCAGCATGAGCTTTCGTGGACTTCAGCCTACTTCCTCAGATACATTTTATGCTCAAGGGTCAAGTACATGAAAGCTTATGCTGCCAACTTCTTTCTTTCATCTCAAAGGTGCTATAAGATCTCTCTTCATACTGATTCTACAGACTCAGGGCTAAATCTTTGTTTTGGATTTTTGTTGTTGTTGTTGTTGCTGCTGCTGCTGATGATGATGATGATGATTTATCCAATGCCATCCTCATTCATGTCCTGGTTAATGGCAAAGTTGATTTACTTACTGCTAAAGGGAAAACTTGGGGAAAGTGACTTTTCCAAGTTCTGGTTAAAAGCATTTATAAATCAATATTCCACCTACTAGGACCCTCTAAGGATGCAACTGCACCACAGAAATAATGCAGCAACAACAATAGCAACAACAATAATGTATTATCATATATTTTTGTGTATAATGTGTTATGTATTATGTATAATGTATATAATGCATTATTCAAATATATAGCCATGTTAGTCTGTAGAATCAGTATGTAGAGAGATCTTGTAGCACCTTTGAGACTTAGGACCTTTACAGACTGCCAGAAATAATGCAACTTGAGTCTACTTTAACTGCCCTGACTCAGTGCTAGAGAATCATGGGAACTGTAGTTTATTGTGGCACCAGAGCTCTCTGACAGAGAAGGCTCAATGTCTCAGAAAAAACTACAGTTCCCATGATTCCTTAGCACTGAACCAGGGCAGTTAAAGTGGCCTCAATCTGCATTATTTCTGGCAGTCTGTAAAGGCCCTAACTGAAATAAAGAGGTTAACAGCATGAGCTTTTGTAGATCTAGATCTGCTTCCTCAGATGCTTTTACTAAATGCAGCTGAAGAAGTAGACTTAGGGCCTTTGCAGACCGCCAGAAATAGTGCAAATTGAGTCCACTTTAACTGTCCTGGCTCAGTGCTAGGGAATCATGGGAACTGTAGTTTATTGTGGCACCAGAGCTCTCTGACAGAGAAGGCTCAATGTCCCAGAAAAAAATACAGTTCCCATGATTCCCTACACTGAGCCAGGGCAGTTAAAGTGGACTCAATTTGTACTATTTCTAGCAGTCTGCAAAGGCCCATAAGACTAGAAAAGCTCATGCTGCCAATCACTTTCTTTCAGTTAGTCTCAAAGGTGCTACAAGATTTCTCTCCATAATGTATTATTATTACTATTAACAACAATGTATCATCATCATTTATTATTTATTTATTTAGCCCCTTACATGTACATTGAGGGTTGGACTGGGATCCTGGAAGATCAGAATTCTAATCCTCACTTAGCCATGGAAATCCACTGAGTGACCTTCAGCAAGTCACACTCTCTCAACCTAAGAGGTAGGCAATGTCAAACTTCTGAATAAATCTTGCCAAGATAAGCCTATGATAGTCACCATAAATCAGAATTAACTTGAAGGCACAAAACAACAAAAACAAACCATTTCTAGATTCCTACTTTTTTTTCAAAATTAACCTCTGTAAAGCAAAGTATGTGTGACAATTTGCTAATTACAGTATATTCCAAAACCATGGGGCTTAGCTGCACAAAACTCATGATTTATGAGTCATAATTTGCAGATGCATACTGCTGAGCACTTTTTTTTTGCTGCCTTGCTTCTTTACAAATGCCATACAAGTTGGTATTTTTTGTCCCTTGATTTGTAATTGTAGTCTGCATGTTGTAATAGGTTCCAGATTCTTCTCTCACATTTGTTTTGTTCCTTAGAATCTTTGCTTTTGGGAAGGAAAATTAGTAGGGGCCTTGTGACAATGGTGGTTACCTTCAGCCACGGAGTGTTTCTTCCTGCCAAAGTGAGCTGAGATGCCTTCTCAAACTCAGAACACAGGCTCCATCAAGACCTATTTAAATGCAAACACTTCCAGAAGCAGCAATTTACCTCTTTGTCCCCAGAAAAAGGGGAGTTTGGGGGGCATAATAACAGACCTAGAGGGCTTCAAGGGGCCCTAGGTAGCACTTTCCATACAACTGGTATATATGTTGGCAGGAGATCTTTGTTATTGTAGTGGAGCAAACTGATCAGACATCTATCGGAGGGAAATAAAAGCCAAAAAAACAGGATGGGTTGATACTGAGGAGCTGATTTGAATTAACCAGCCAGGTATAGTTAATGTATGTGTGTGTGTTTACGAGAGAGAAAGAATGACAAGAGTTGGTGTACAGAGTAGTAAGTATAAATTTTGGTGACAGGTATTTGAATTTTCTGTTTACTGGATTACCTTGGACAAATTGTTAGTAGCACACTATTACACTAGTCTGCCTGCCTATGTTGGAGTAGAAACTGAGATTATAATGGTTAAGCATGGGGTAAAACAGTGCTGCAGACAATTAAGTCAATACATCATGAGTGCTAGGATAATAAATATTCAAGTAAAGCATAGTGGGTTGACTCTGGAGACCAGGGTACGAATCCCCGCTCAGCCATGGAAACCTACTGGGTGATCTTGGGCAAGTCTCTCAACCGCAGAGGAAACCAAAGAAAACCCTATGATAGGGTCACATTAGGACTGCTGGAAATGTCTTTAAGGCACACAATAACAATAAAGCATCATTTACAGTACATAAAACATGCTGGAGATTGATGTAGGGATGGATGGGGGAAATATAGCAATTCCCATCAGCCCTAGCCAGCATAACTAACAGTGTAGGTTGGATAATGGGAACTGCAGTCAAGTAATATCTTTTTAGAAAACACCTTTCTCCCACTTTAGATTATCAGTATATCCTTTAGAAAATCAATTTGTTTTCCTACTGGATCTTCAGTTCTGATTAAGCATCCTGGAACAACTTCTGGTTATCATTCTTGTAAAACCTCGAGAGGCAATTCAGAACTATTTAAATCCCCTTTCCATGTTATCCAAACCACCATTAATCCAGTCATACTTAATTTTAAGGAAATGCTCATTAAAACAACCATCCCATGGAAGCTATTCTGTGTGTCAGCTGCCTCCATGAGGCTGGCCATCTGCCATATGACTAGCCACTTTGCAAGTTTGAAGAATGTGGAAATTATTTCCAGACCTTGGAAAGGTTACTTTTTAAACTACAACTCTCAGAGTTCCTTGGTATAATTGACTGGAGGAATTATATTTGAAGAAGTAACTTTTCCAAACTCTTGCTATTTCTTATACAACCTTAATTCATCCATTATACATGTCAGGGATGTATGTGAGTATATATTTAGAAATTCCAACTTGTGATCTTTGTGTTATTTACTTCACATTTTCAAAACACTAATGCCCATACATTAAAAATTTCAGCACACAAACTAAAAGTTCCATTAGCCAGGAATTTATTTTAAATTTTTTGTGCCAACTAGATTGATCATTTGCATGGATGGAGCAGTAAGGTACCTAACCAGAACTCAGATATTATATCTGTCACATGGGCAGTATTCCCATTTAAGTGCTGTAATAGCTCATGATATAGTCATTCATATTGATACAGAGATCCACATCGTGGTATCCACCACAGTGCATCTGCAGGTCTTGAATCCAGGTGGAGGTCCCTCCACATTTCAACAGAGAGTGAGCAGATCACCTTCAAAAACAAAGGCTTACAAATCAGTTCACATGAAATGAAACAGACAATACATCCATTAGAGCTCTGGAACCCATTATGAATGACTAGATCAGGACATTTGTTGCCCTATTATGAATGGCTGGATCATGGCAAGTTTATGCAGAGTCCATAGCATTGGGTTTGGAGCTCTCAGGCATAGTCTCAGTACTCTGTATCTAGGGGAAAGGTTAACAAAGAGCTCCCCTTTACTGTATAATCCATTTAGCATTGTCCCTTAAGCATTAACTGCTTTGCACTCATGGAACTGAATGACTGACATACTGGGAATTGGGAAAGAACAATATCCAAACTGTGAGACTTCAGCCACCACTATTCATTTAGGATTATTCGTATTGCTTAAGCTTCCTTTCCTGTTCATTAGAAGCTGCTTTGGAATCGTGGACCCTTTCCTCCTAAACATCTGCCCTGACAGTAATTCCAGCATCTCTGTAAGAAGGATAAGAGATTGTTACATTATTAAGATGGATTTGATTTCCATAATATATAGGGTAGTACATCTCCCCTAATGGCTTTAACAGACCTGGTCTTATTTTGCCCTAAAAGGAAATCTCATATTGGCCAGGAAAACTCGAAAAGCCACAACTTAGAAACAGACCTTAGAAAATCTACTTTTTTCAATCACTTGTTTTATTTATATCCCACCTTCCACACAAGACTGGGACAAAAAAAAAATTTTTTTTTTTGGATGACAGCTCCCAAAATTCCCCAACCAGCAGGACCAGTGGCTATGCGGGCTGGGAGATTCTGGGAGTTATATTCCCAAACTTACATTTCCAAGTTCTAACCAGAAATATAAATAATATTGCACTCATTCCCCACCCTCTTTCTGTCTGTTTTCCAAAGGCTCAGGCTAGACTCAGGCCTGCATCCTTCCGAGGTTGCTAAAATGAGTACCCAGCTGTTGGTGGGCAATGAGCTTACAGTTGTAAACCGCTTAGACACCCCATAGTGCAGTATGAAGACACCCCATAGTGCAGTATAAATGAAGCTGCTTTGCAAAGTACAAAGTTTCTCAGTATGCAACCAGATTCACTCTGAACCTGATATTTGAATATCTGAAGTTTTTAGAATTCAACCACAAGTCATCTAGAAAAGAGATGCAAGAGGTGGAGTACTAGCCAAGTAAGTTGTGCAGACAGAAAAGTGGTATGATCTCGGTTACCTTGGTCCTCTTACAGATCATTAACCTGATGGAAAGCCCCGGTTGTTACAACAACTAGAAAAGAGGTGGGTTTCCTCTGTGGGGGCAGAGGAGGAACAGAACTTGACAATTTCTTTGAGAAATCAATACAGTGGGCCCTTGTTTTCTACTGGGGTTTGGTTCCAGGGCCCCCGTGGACACCAAAATCTGTGGATGCTCAAGTCCCATTATATACAATGGCCTAGCAAAATGGTGTCCCTTATATAATATGGCAAGATCAGGATTTGCTTTTTGAAATTTATATTTTTTAAAAAATATCTATTTTCAAGCCATGGATAGTTGAATCTGTGGATAAAGAATCCCTGCATACAGAGGGGCCACTGTATCTTGTTAAACTGGGAAGCCATTTTATAGCAGGTCAGACCATTGGTCCATCTAGCTCAGTAATGCCTACATTGCCAGCATCTCTCTAGGATTTCAAACAATCCCCAACCTGGAGATACTTGAGACTATATAAGCATGTGCTCTACTACTGAGCTAAAGCCAGTATTTCAAATACACGAAGAAGAACAAGAGTACCACTCTGAAGTCTTACAAGATAACAGAATCCTTCAGTAATTTTGTATAGCTTTGTGTGAATACATGAGTAATCTCCAGCTTAAGCCCCCCATGAAAGGGAATTGCACAAGAGAAGAATTGTATACTGTAGTTAGTTACTCTATCCAGTGTTATCTATTTTGGTATCAGGTCACATGTAGAATCTTTTGTTTAATCACCATTGATGTGAAAATGAGTTGAGCAAGAGTTGTGTGTCAACATCAGCAAGCTACCCTTCCTCCTATAATAGAAAAATTATTCTGGTTCAAGAAATAGCTGTACTGTACAATTTGAAAGAAATGGCCATGATGGTTGTTGGATTCTGGGAGATGTAGTACAGAAAATAATAACATTTCCAAGCTCTGACCTGCCTGCTTTATGTCAAGAGTGTGAATTATGCAACTCCAGAAGATGTTGGACTACTACCAACAGCACTCCTAGCAAGGAATATTGGGAGTTTCAATACTTCCACCAGCAAGAGAAAACTTTTCTGTTCTGACAAGCTTTTGGGAATTAATTACTAGAAAAGGAGGAAAGGCAATAAAGAAGATGTGGGATTGATAGTTTATGGTGCCAGTTTTCCTTTGTATTGGGCATTTTTGTCAATGTATGAAACAAAATCTAGCATGTAGTTGGGGCATGCATTATTGTTTAGGTCCACTACCCATGAAGTGTGTAGTCAGAAGGCTTCTACAATAAAACAGAAGAAACTGGCATCTTCTTCCACTTTCCCTGCATAAGGTTCCACTGTGGCTGCTCTGACCAGCTCCAATCTATATATCAGGGCAAAAGCTCCTTTATTCTTTATAGAAAAAGAAATCTATTTCTTCATAGGAAAGACACACCCAAATCTCTCAATGAAGGATAGCCTTTAAGTGGCATGTGAGTTATTCATCCTCACTCCATGTTTTCACTATTATCTCAAATCATTGATAAGAGCCTGCTTAAAGCTCAAGAAGCTGTTAAAGGCCAGGAACTGAGCTGTGCCTTGCACTCTGGGGGAATGTTGGTCAAGGGCTTACTCTTGAGTAAACATGCCTAGAAATAAGCTTTGCCTTTATATTTGCTGGGAAATATGTTCAGACCTTCACGGTATTTAACCACTGTTAGGTACTGTCTGTAAGAGTACGTTGCTATACCAGATAACTGGCTTTCGAGCAAGTACATTTTTAAAAAAAAATATTTTAGCCTTTTTATGTTGGTTTAACTTATTGAGTTGTTTGATATATGTTTGTACATTTCTTGAATTATTTACTGATTTTAATTTGGAATTGTTCATATTCTTTATATTGCTTTATCTGTTTGCCTCTCTGAAATCTCATGATAAAACATGGAATAACATATTTTAATAAATTAAATATAGAAGGGAAATGTATTTTGATAGTATAGTCCTGTGCAAGATCACTCAGTACAATGTGTTCAAAATTTGGCAATATGAAGAGAAAGTCTAGCTTGTGACTGAGGATGGCTTCCATATTATGTTGTAGTTGTTGTTGTGTGGCTTGAAGTCATTTCCAATTTATGGCAACCCTAAAGCAAACTTATAATGGGGGTTTCTTGGCAAGATTTGTCCAGAGGAGGTTTGTCATTGCCTTCCCCTGAGGCTGAGAGCATGTGATGACTTGCCCTGAGTTACCCAATAGGTTTCATGGTTCAGTGAGGAATTGAACCCTGGTCTCCAGAGTCATAGTCCAACACTCAAACCACTACACCACACTGCCTCATCCGGTATTCTACACTAGGCCACAATGCTTTAATGTGGATCAGAAGAAGAAAAAACAACTGAATAAACCCTACAGTATTTCTGATATCTATGTATGGTGTGAAAGTTGTACAGTAAAGAAAGCTGATAGGAAGAGAATCCGTTCATTTGAAGTGAGGTGCTGGAGAAGAGTTCTGTGGATACCCTGGATGGACTGCTAACATGGCCAATAAATGGGTCCTAGAGCAAATCAAGCCTGAACCTTCCTTACAAGCCAAACTGACCGTACAGAGGCTATCATATTTGAACATATAATGACAAGATATGACATGACTCATTTGAAAAGACAATAATATTTGGTAAAGTAGAAAGCATTAGAAAAAGAGGAAGCTTGCATTAGAGACAGATTTAATCAAGGAAGCCATGTTGTGCAAGACTTGAGCATGGTTGTTGTTGACAAGGTTTCTTGGAGGTCTCTCATTCATAGGATTATCATAGGTGGAAGCTGACTACTTGATAGCAATTAACAACAAAGGGAAATAATGCAGCTTGAGACCACTTTTAACTGTCCTGGCTCAGTGCTAAGGAATCATGAGAACTGTAGTTTACTGTGGCACCAGAGCTCTCTCACAGAGAAGGCTCAATGTCTCAGAAAAAACTACAATTCCCATGATTCCTTAGCATTGAGCCAGGACAGTTAAAGTGGTCTCAAGCTGCATTATTTGTTGCAGTCTGTAAAGGCCCAAAGTTTACCTACAGAAAGAAAAAGAAAAAAAAACACGCCTAGTTATTTAACTGAAATAAATGAAGCATTTTACGACGGTACCTTAAGTATGGCAAAGGAACTTTACCACCTTGGCCTTTCTTCAGTGCCTCTGTGATGAAATTAATTGAATATTAATGTAATATTTTCATAGTAGCATATACAACAGATCAGTTCTCTACATATTAACTCAAAAGAAAGCCCAATTGAATTCAATGGGAATTATTTCTTTCCAGTTATTCAGTTCCTTTTGTTAGTGTGGAGCACTATATATTTTGTTCAAACATTAGGGACATCCTGTTATAAACAGAGAGTAGAGAGAGAGATGGAGAAAAGGAAGTTTTTACTCTTTAAAAAAACTGCTGCCCAAAACTATTTGGAAATCATTTTACTAGACAAATCTTCAGTATACTAAGGTGACTTGGTGTTTCACAGCATGTTCATACATGAAATTCTGGGTCTCTGATCTACACAGCAGTCTCTTCATTTCTGCTGTGCTTGCATTCCCTTTGAAGGTAAAAGGCAATTCACTCTCTACAGAAAAAAATAATTGTCCACTATACTGTATTGGTTTGAAGGAAAAAAAACAAGCAACATGCTCTATCTGAAATGTCTAGTGGGCTGAGACCACAATCATAAGTTTATAGCACACTATAAGAGTGACGATGAGTCTTAACTGAAGGTCAGCGCTAAGCATATGATTCCTTTAATACTTTCAATTGATTTCTTTGTGGAAAAGCTGCCCACCAACTTAATTCCTTTTAATGCAGAAAGTAACAATAGAAAAATAGAGGGCTGTTGTCAGAAGCTAAATGAACAATCAGAAAATATATTTCAAGATTTATAATAAGTGAATCACAAGTGAAAAGAATTTATCATAGTACCAGAGCTTGAGTTCTTTCTATATACTCGCAGAAAGAAAGAAAGAAAGAAAGAAAGAAAGAAAGAAAGAAAGAAAGCAATTAAAAACCTGAGTAAAGGCCTAAGCAGACTGCCAGAAATAGTGCACATTAAATTGAGGCACTGCCCTGGCTCAGTGCTAGGGAATCATGGGAACTGTATTTTTTTCTGGGACATTGAGCCTTCTCTGTCAGAGAGCTCTGGTGCCACAATAAATTACAGTTCCCATGATTCCCTAGCACTGAGCCAGGGCAGTGCCTCAATTTAATGTGCACTATTTCTGGCAGTCTGCTTAGGCCCTAAGTTAAAAAGATGTCATTGATTAATTGGGCTATGCATACATGCATGTACATGTTACACTCAGACACTTTTTACAGTACAAAAGCTTACAAAAACATCATCTTAAAAGAGACATTTTACTTTCTCTGTCTCAAAGAACCCACTACAATAAATGTGTACCTCGACACAAGGAAGGGGAGGGGCAGCCGCACGCTCAGCGCCCCTTCCTCCTCCCAAGGTCGTCCTCGGAGCCGCCGGCTCTCTGCACGGCTGGCGCTCCGAAGACAGCCTCCTGCCGCAGCATCCGGACACGCTGCGGTGGAAGGGTCGCCGAAAGTGCGCCGCAAGCTTTTGCGGCGCACTTTCGGCGACATATGAAAGGAGCACTATTTTAGTGCTCCTTTCTTGGGGCGCCGACGGGGCGCCATGGGATCGAGGCATGAGGATGCCTCGGTCCCGCAGTGCACCTTCCCAGGGCGGCCCACGGCCTCCCGTCTGCTGAGGCCCAAAGATAAAGAAAACACTCACCTTGCTCCAAAAATGTTTTCTACACATATACAAAGTCACGAAAATCTCATAGACAGACCAATTAACTAAAATTCAAATACATGAAAATGTCATTCAGCTCCTAACTGGCCTGCTTCCTCTGTAGCTTCCAGAGAACTACTGCTTGCCAAGAAAATGAGACTAATATAAAGAGGCCATAAATCCTCCATTTCACAGCCCTAAACCTATCTATTAGTAATTAAATCACATGGAGGTTTGGGTCTATGATTTCCAATGAAACAGTAACTGTGGGGTCATGTTGCATGAGATGCAATCCTATGTATACTTACTTGATAGAATTAAACATTTTGAACGTGCCACTCTGCATACTTACACAGAAGTAACTCCTAATGGGGCTTGGTCCCTAGGTATAGATGTGTTACTAACTACAGGCCTCATTCTGAGTGAGTAAGAATAGAGACAGACTGGTGCGTACCTGGGGGTGAGATATGTAAATCCCAGGTTTTTTACATGGCAAAGGCACAGACACACATGCATACACAAATGGTAACAAGAGCCAGCGTGGTGTTGTGGTTTGGCATTGGACTAGGATTCTGGAGACCAGTTTAAATCCTTACTCAACCATAAAAACCCACTGGGTGACTTTGGGCAAGTTACACACCTTCAGCCTTGAAGAAGGCAAAAGGCAAACCCTCTAAACAAATCTTGCCAGGTCACTATAATTCGGAAGCCACTTGAAACCACCTGATAACAACAACAACAACAACAGATGTCTCTTTTAAAAAATAGTTATTGAACCAGGATTAGAAAGTCAGGATTAACTATTTGTAAACTTCTCAGGGAGCCCTTTGGATAAAGGTGTAAACACATCAAACAAATTAAACACTTATCATTTGACTAGTGTCCTTGTTTTTCCCTAGAATGAAGCAAACACGGCTGTTATCAGAATAAGTAACAATGCACCAACAAGGTTTAAAACGTATCATGAACAGACAATTGAATTATTTTTTTTAGCAGAGTACCAATCTGACTGATGTGGAAGGTTCATATTCCATTTTCATTTATGAAACTGCCTTTTATAAATTCATAGAGAGGGAAATACTACCATCTAGTGCTTTCAACAGATAATACAATCAATGCAAATCTTAAATGCATAGTGTTTATCCAAGTCTTGTGAACAACAAGGTTATTCAAACTTTCTTTCTCTTTCATAATGTGTATTGCACAGTCTGGGTGCAATACTGCTGTATCTACAACATACACATTTTTTTTTCATATTATTAGCTATTGTGGGATCCATCCACACTTCTATAATTACAAAATCAAATGGAAAAGTAGTTGTTTCATGCCCGTATTCTTTTAATTAACATTTAAAAACATAGAAAATGTTGTATGTATTGTGGAGGAGAATCAGAATGTGTTTATGCACAGCACAACACCCATCCAGCCTTGGTCAGAAGGGAGGGAAAGGAGATGAAGAGTGACCTTTCATAGGAAAAATAGAGAAGCTGTAATGGATTTATTTGGGTGTACAGATGAGCACAGGAGCCAGCGTGGCATACTGTTTTGAGCATTGAACTACAACTAAGGAGATCAGGGTTTGACTCTCCACTCAGTTATGGAAACCCAGTGGATGACCCTAGGCCAGTCACAGGACTTTATCACACAGGGGGAAAAGATGGAAGCATAACGATATACTTCCCGTCAATATCGCACAATAATGGGAAGATTTTCACACGACGTCGCCATTATCACGTGATTAGCCCGTGAATAAAGTGCCAAAATCTCATCACTTTTTATTCACAGGATTTCCCCGTGAATAAAAAGCAACACGATTTTGCTGCTTTATAATCACATGATAATGGCAACGTCATGTGAAAATCTTCCCATTATTGTGCGATATTGATGGGAGCATAGCACTATGCTCCCATCTTTTTTTTGCCATGTGATAAAGTCCACAGTCTCTTAGCCTCAGAAAACTCTGTGCTAGGGTCCCCTTAGAGTCACCATAAATTAGAAATGACTGAAGACAGACAATAAAATATGCAGATGAGTTATGCTTAGCAATAACAAAACAAAATGTTTTTTTTTAATCTATGAGACATTATTGGAAGGAACTGGGAATCCTTTTACATCCATAGAAAATAAGGTTCCCCAATTGCAACTTGGACAACTATATTTCATTACATAAACATCTGAAGAAGTGGGTTCATATCCCTGAAAGCTCATGCTCAAATGAGAGAGACAGACAAACAGACAGTCAGAACATGTTTACCTGTTTATTAGTTAAGGCAGAAATTTCAAAAATGGTTGTTTATAGATGAAGGTGAAATGAGGATATTATTCTTTCTCACTTACATTGGAAGACAGGTACATTTAATCTGTACTCACATCTAGCCAGAAGGTGGATACAAAGCAGAGTGGAGGGTGAGCCCTGCTGCTGCAACAATTGGAAGTAATGGGTGAAGCTTACCAATAGCCCCTTGGAGACTTTTTGCAAGTTGAAACAACAAATCAATTGTTTCTTACAAATTCTAGCAAGCTGTTGCTCTATTAGCTGAGTTGGAGATTTGAACACCATCCTTTCCTCGTACTTGTAGCTGAGCCCAACAAAACCAACAAAACCAACAAAAACGTGCCCTAGGTTTGCCACCACTGCCCTAGGTGAATGCATCTTGCCTGAGATAACCCATGAAATCTGGAGGCAGCACTCACGTGCTTACTGTACTTACTATTTTTATTAGTGCAGTTTTTATCAAATTTCCAAGTTAAATAATTGTATATGGATGTGGCACAGAGTTTGGAACATCTTCAAATATGTCCCAGCCAGCATGGATACTAGCTACAACGGCTGGGGGATATGGGGAGTGTGGCCCAAAAGAAACTTCTTCATGCTCTGGTTTGTAGGTATGTATGTTTTTAAGCATAACATATGGATATTTGAGAAATGTTGGAGTTACTCCTATGAACCATAAACCGCATAATTATTTATACATGCAAACTTCAGTCTAACCATATTGCCCAAACCCGTAATGAGATTATTCATCAACTCATTTAGATTCATCATCATTTCCAAATATGTATGGATTTTGGACACAGATCCAATAAACTTCTATATTTTTACAATTCAAATCAAATCTGATTAAGCACTCCATACTTCATTTTCTTGCATGCTCTATATGCCCCACTGTCAAAACCCACCAGTTTTTGCATTCTCTGAAGGAAATACATTTTCTTGTCTGAAATGCACATGGGCATGCAAGTATTTCACCTTACTCTTTAAGTTTGGGTCTGAAATGATATAACAGCCTTTCTCAATCTGGGGAGTGTATTAGCCTGCAACTTACTGCAAGTAGAGTACCAGTCAATTTGCTATCTATGCTGACTCAGAGACTCCAGGAATTTTAGTCCTATATACTTGGGGTACCAGATTAGTCAAGCGCTCCATCTGCACTGCAGAAATGATGCTGTTTGACACCACTTTAACTACCATGGCTCAATGCTATGGAATCCTGGGATTTGTAATTTGTTGTGTCCCCAGAGCTCTCTGACAGAGAAGGCTAAATATCTCACAAAACTACACATCCCAAAATTCCATAGCACTGAGCCATGGCAGTTAGTGCAGTGTCAAACTGCATCATTTCTGCAGTGCAGGTGCAGCCAAGGTTGCTAGAGTACAGTCAAACACTTTGAAAGAAATAGTCGCATTGATTATTATCATTCTTTTGCTCAGTGCAGCTAGTGTTAGGTTTATAACATATAGCTGCTGCTCTCCTCTGTCCAATTGGAGAAATAATTAAATTCTGATAGATTATGCTGTGCTGTATGGGTTTGGAAAAAAGCATGGAATCATGCACAGGACATTCCCAAGATTAACTCTGGTGGATTGCATCTACAAGAATTTATCAATTAATAGAGAATTGTTCACCCAAGTTTGTAAGATTTGATTTCTTTCATTTTTGATGAGGCAAGCACACCCATGAGCTTTGATTTTGAAGACATAGATCTTCAAATGATTTGGCTAAATTCAGTTTTTATTCTTTCTCATCTTGAGTAGACCCACTGAACCAATGGCAAGTACATATAGGGTTGGCTTTGTTGTTGTTGTTGTTGTTGTTTTTGCTGTGTGCCTTCAAGTTGTTTCCAACTTATGGTGACCCTAGGTTAGTGATGGCGAACCTTTTAGAGACCGAGTGCCCAAACTGCAACCCAAAACTCACTTATTCATCGCAAAGTGCCATATCCCTCTGGCTTTCTAGTAATGAACTCTGGTGAACTCTGTGCTAGGGCGATGGCGTGCATGCCAACAGGGCCTCGTTTGAGGTGCCCCCTCTGGCACACGTGCCCTAGGTTCGCCACCACTGCCCTAGGTGAACCTATCACGGGATATTCTTGCCAAGATTTGTTGAGAAGAGGTTTAGCATTGCCTTCCTCTGAGATTGAGCATGTGACTTGCCCAAGGTGACACAGTGGGTTTCATGGCCAAACTGGGAATTGAGAACATAGAGAGAATTGAGACCTTGCTCTCCAGAGTTATAGTCCAACACTCAAACCACTACAACATGGTGGCTCTCCAAGGGTTGGCTTAACAAGTTCTATTCATTCAATAGGTTTCCTCTAGTTGGGACTAACAATTGGATGTACCCCAATATCTTCTGGTTTCCAAGACAGTTCAACTGTCAAATATAAGCATCTAGAGCAAATTTAGAATAAGCATGACAGACTATTAAGGTAAAGGGGGAGTAATTATTAGACATTCCAGCAGAAGAAAAACAACAGTATTTCAAAATCACTCTCTCTGTGTGTGTCAACTTCTTTTTCATGTGGTTATAGTTACCCTTACAGAACTTGTGTGTATACTGCCTTATGTGTTATTTACACAAAGCAGGCATTTTGGTAGTAAGCTGGTAATGAAAGAAATAGTATGTGTGTAAGGGGCTATATAAAGGTTGGTAAATTCTTACTTTGTGCTACATGTTGGCCAGTATCCAGAAGTTTGGGAAGCATGTGAAGCAGTATGCTGAGCCTGCATTTTCAGGTCATTGAAAGGATAGCCTTGTATATCACAGTCTTGAAGAATGATTGCTTTAAAATAGAACATCCATCTTATTAAAAGATGTAATATCCTGTTATTGATACTATGGACAAATGGCCTTATCTAGAGGCCCAGGTGAAAGCCAATATACACCTGGAGCCTTAGCAAGTTTCAGGCTATCTGATTCATTTTGGAAGTGTATGCTGCTCTGCTTGCCATACTGAATATATGCACAGAGATGCTCCTTCCACTGCTGTACATGGGAAAATGCTTGCAAGTGAGAGGGGTATTGTATATACTCATGTATAAGTCTATATACTCATGTATTAGCTAAAAATATGACCCCAAAAACCTGAGACGACTCATCCCCTGGTGAAAGGGAAGCATGTAATCTGTCCTGGAAGCACTGATCACACCTCTGCATTCTTAGCTTTTAGTCTGAGCACAAACAGCTATGCCTGCTTGAATTTTGTAAGTTCCTTGGCATTGTTTTTCTTTGCTTCATCTTTTTGACCATTTGTTACATGCTCTTAAATTTTATCCTCAACTTATCCATGGATCATATCAAAATCTATAATTTTGGCCCCAAAATGTGCCCTCAACTTATACATGAGGTCAACTTATATTTGAGTACATACGGTATTTGCATAGCACAGGGTAGGCAACCTAAGGCCCGGGGGACGGATCCAGCCCTCCAAGGCCTTTGGACCAGCCCCAGGCCAGTCCTGCCGCCGCCGCCGCCCGCCATTATGATATTGATTATTGTTGTTATTACTTGTTCTTGGGGTTTTCTTGGCAAAATCTCCACAGGGGGTTTGCCATGGCTTTTCTGGGGCTGAGAGAGTGTGCATGCATATTTTTTTATATTTTTTTTATTTTTTATTTTTTTAAAAAATATTATTTATTTATTTGTTTATTTATTTATTTATTTTTGGTGCTTTGGCCCCCCAATGGTCTGAGGGACAGCAACCCGGCCCACAGCTCAAAAAGGTTGCCTACCCCTGGCATAGCAGATTTCTTATTTTCTCCTGTACACTTTACAGCTGTATGTGATCAGGTCACAAAGGCAGGATAAACAGCTGTGTATTATAGATGTACACTGGTCAATATTTTTACATGTATTTAAACAGCTAACTGTGCAATTGATCACATATATTCCGAAATGTGATGAATTTAGTGGGACTTACTGGCAGGAAAGGAAAGTTACGTGGGAGTAAATCCCATCAGAAACCTTGGAATTTACTTTCCGATCACAGTGAAGACATGAAGGAAGCACCCGTACCCTATCATTGCCTCCTAGGTGTACTGCATTGCATCATCAGTGTTTTGTTATTGCTATTTGGTTGGGGAGATCTGTGATTTCATAGATGTGGATGGCCATTCTAGCAATGCAGGTCACAACCATGAATGTACATCATGGTTCAGAGTTCAGTGTTGCTCTGGCCAAATCAGCTTCTGATGGCCAATCTTCTGATGTTGAGTCTCTTTGTACGAAACTAGGATAGTCCTCAAGTGGGAGACATGCAGTTTACCATTTGAACTGTTTCCAGTCTTGCCAGTTTGGTAGGAGTATCTACCAAACAGAACCAGAACCTGAACCAGAAGTGGAAGCCTAGCTGAGTACAGAGAGGCTCATCACCAGAAGAATGGCCAACTCACTAAGAATCTGCTAGAACAGCAGTGGACAACTATTGGGAATGAAGGGGCCCTATTGCTCTGTATAGAGACCCTGGAGGGCTGTGTCTCCCCACCCTTCCTTGTGGAGGAAATTTCATAATGTTTTGGGAGCTGTACTAGCAAGTCACTTCCAACTGGGAAAAAAAAATCCTGCGCATGCGCAAACGTGACGCGGCTGGCATTTTGGAGACCAAAATGCAGGCCGCGTCCCGCTCTGCCGAAAGCGGGCTCAGCGGCGGCAGCGGAAGCGGCGGCCGCAGTGGAGGAGGAGGAGGAGGAGGAGGAGGAGCCAGCGGCGGTGGAGCCAGAGGCGGCAGCGGAGGCAGAGGCGGCAGCGGTGGCGCCTCCACCTCCGCCTCTGCCGCCGCCTCCACTGCTTCCACCACCGCTGCCTCCACCAATGGCCGGTCTTGGTCGGCGTGCAACTGCGCGCGCCGTGGCCGGCATTTTTTTCTCCAAAATTCCAGCCACGACGTGTTTGCACATGCGCAAATGCTGCGCATGCGCAAACGCGTCGTGGCCGCCATTTTGGAGAAAAAAATGCCGGCCACGGCACGCGCAGTCGCGTGCTGACCAAAACAGGTGGCGGAGGTGCCGCGGCGGCGGCAGGGGTCCGCCTGGGCCTGCAAATCTGGCGTCCCGGGCCGGAACCGGCCCGGGGCCGTAGGTTGCCGACCCCTGATATAGGTAATATATTTTGTGGGGGTGCACAACACTTTCTTTTCTTTTTGCTTCTGCTATTCTCAAAAGCAGACCTGACAATAAATGTATCATAGGAGCTGAATAGATGGAGCAATATAACAAAATGTGACAGAAATTTCTCCCAAAGATACTAAGACGGTTTATTAGAATCTTAGAGCAGCAAGTTGATAGGTACTGAGAACTCATTGTCTGGCATCTCAGTGTAGTAAAATTGCTGTTTAGAGTACAGTGTACCAGATTATGGAAGTACCTTTTCATGCCATATATCTCTCTCGTAATATGAGGAAACAGACAGACCTGAATTATCTCTACACCATTCCATTCCATGTTGTATCACATTATGCTTTCATTTTTTTAAAAGAAATTGAAAGAAAAAAGAAAAGAAACTAGATAATAGCTTATATATCCGTGTTTTTCCTAGTTTAATCTTTGGGGCTCATGCCCATACATCTGAATTTTACCACGCCATTTCAAGTTGTCTGAATACTTTCCCTTGCTAGACTACTTTTACCTAAGCTGAATAGGGTCCCTAGCAGCAAGCTTTATGCAGATCATAAATAATTACTGTACTTTGAAGTTTTTTGCCCAAACATTTTAAACTCCTTGCATTTCGGCTCTCTGCACTATCTGTAGCCCCATGACTGGTACCAGCAATGAGTACTTTTGGTTGTCAGCTGAAATCAAAATACTGTTGAGAAGCCCACATCCATTCTTCCGATCTTTCCTGGTATTGATTCTGTCTTCCCTGGTATGGTTTGTATATAGGCTAGAATCCTCTATGAACAGTAGCAACAAAGGCTTTTGGTAGATAAGAGGGTCGTCTTAATGGCTGCTCCTACACTTTGGAACTCCTTCCCTAAGGAGGCTAGAATGGCCCCTTCCTTGCTGTCCCTCCATCAGCAGGCCCAAGCTTATATATATATATATATATATATATAGGCTGTGCATGTTGAAAAAGGGCTGTAAGTGCTGTACTGCTTTAAATTATATTGTTTATTGTTTTTGAAATGGTTCTTAGTTTGTTTGTTCTTGTGTGCTTTCAAGTCATTCCTGACTTATGGTG
The DNA here is from genome assembly GCA_026167975.1 of Phrynosoma blainvillii. Taxonomy (NCBI): domain Eukaryota; kingdom Metazoa; phylum Chordata; class Lepidosauria; order Squamata; family Phrynosomatidae; genus Phrynosoma; species Phrynosoma blainvillii. Next base: position 221,948,970 of record JANUYF010000004.1, on the reverse strand, counting down.
ACCCTAAGGCTATCATGGGGTTTTTCTTGGCACAATATGTTCATAGGAGGTTTGCCACTGCCGTCCCAGAGGCTGAAAGTATGTGACTTGCCCAAGGTCACCCTGTGGGCTTCATGGCCAAGCTAGGAATCAAACCCTAGTCTCCAGAGTTATAGGCCAATACTCAAACCACTACAGGCCTAAGCAGACTGCCAGAAATAGTGCACATTAAATTGAGGCACTGCCCTGGCTCAGTGCTAGGGAGTCATGGGAATTGTATTTTTTTCTGGGACATTAAGCCTTCTCTGTCAGAGAGCTCTGGTGCCACAATAAATTACAGCTCCCATGATTCCCTAGCACTGAGCCAGGGCAGTGCCTCAATTTAATGTGCACTATTTCTGGCAGTCTGCTTAGGCCCTATATCAAGCTGGCTCTCTTAATTCAGCTTTAATGTGGCTCTTTCTATGTTTGTAATATTTTAAATGTGTTAGCTGCCTTGAGTCTTGGGGAAAAGGCATCATATAAATAAAGATAAGGAGGAGGAGAAGGTGTAGATTTGTGTTGATGCAGAACCCTGGAATTAGAGAAGATATGACGATGGAGAAGCAAATCACTTCTGAGCCTGCATGACTTTGGGGTTTGGATTTAACATCATTGCCCCTTCCTCTTTCCCTTACTCAATTACAAAAAAGGCTTTAGCTGAGACTACTGTTAAACCCTATGCCAACAGCTGGGATGGTTAGGAACCATAGGAAATATATTTCCCAGAGCACCTGATAGCTCTAATTAATTCACCATAGTCCTTGATAGCTGTGGATACTGGTGCAAGCAAATAGTTTCCATGGTGCATGACATCTCTGCTTAGTATCTCTGGGATCTGTCCTCCTCCTGATTACATCAATATTATTTTGGGCTGTATTTGAATCAGATCTTCCACAAAGCCAGGGAAACATTTACTAGTGCTCATAGCCTTAAGGCAGGTGACTGACAATGACTTAATTATTCCCTGTTCCATGACCTCTGAAAGTCTGAATTTCCTACTGATCAAAGATCCATTCATATCAAGACATTTTCAAGCAACTGACAACAGCAGGAGCAAACAACACTGGATTTTGACTTTTCTGAAGGAAAAGCTGCTGTTACATCTGTCATAGAGTGCCATTATACTGGGATGTCTAGCCCATTTTAGATATGAAATACAATACTGGCCTAAGGTAAGACATGATTTGCACTATTATAAATTGTCCCATTAGATCAGAGGTGCCCCATTAGACCATAGAATCATAGAATCATAGAATCATAGAATCATAGAGTTGGAAGAGACCACAAGGGCCATCCAGTCCAACCCCCTGCTATGCAGGGACTCCCAATCAAAGCATCCCTGACAGATGGCCATCCAGCCTCTGCTTAAAGACCTCCAAGGAAGGAGACTCCACTACTCTCCGAGGGAGTGTGTTCCACTCTCGAACCGCCCTTACTGTCAGGAAGTTCCTCCTAATGTTGAGGTGGAATCTCTTTTCTTGCAGCTTGCATCCATTGCTTCGGGTCCTAGTCTCTGGAGCAGCAGCAAACAAGCTTGTTCCCTCCTCGATATGACATCCCTTCAAATATTTAAACACGGCTATCATATTACCTCTCAGCCTTCTCTTCTCCAGGCTAAACATCCCCAGCTCCCTAAGTCGTTCCTCATAGGGCTTGCTTTCCAGACCCTTCACCATTTTAGTTGCCCTCCTTTGGACACGCTCCAGTTTCTCCACATCTTTTTTGAATTGTGGTGCCCAGAACTGGACACAGTATTCCAGGTGAGGCCTGACCAAAGCAGAATAGAGTGGTACTATTACTTATCTTGATCTAGACGCTATACTTCTACTGATGCAGCCTAAAATTGCATTGGCCTTTTTAGCTGCTGCATCGCACTGTTGACTCATGCTCAACCTGTGGTCTACCTGGACTCCTAGATCCCTTTCACACGTAGTCTCATTCAGCCAGGTGTCCCCCATCGTATATCTGTACTTTTCGTTTTTCCGCCCTAAGTGCAGTACCTTACATTTCTCCGCATTGAATTTCATTTTGTTAGCTTCGGCCCAACTTTCTAGTCTATTCAAGTCATTTTGAATTTTGATCCTGTCCTCTGGGGTATTAGGTACTCCTCCTAATTTGGTGTTGTCTGCAAATTTGATAACTATGCCCCCAATACCATCATCCAAGTCATTAATAAAGATATTGAATAGCACTGGGCCCAGGACAGAGCCCTGTGGCACCCCACTGGTCACTTCTTTCCAGGTTGAAAAGGAGCCATTGTTGAGCACCCTTTGGGTTCGACCAGTCAACCAATTACAAATCCATGTAACAGTTACTTTGTCTAGCCCACATTTTACCAATTTGCTTGCAAGAATGTCATGGGGAACCTTGTCAAAGGCCTTACTGAAATCAAGATATACTATATCCACAGCATTCCCTTCATCTACCAAGCTGGTAATTTTATCAAAAAAAGAGATCAGATTTGTCTGGCATGACCTGTTTCTCTGAAACCCATGTTGACTTTTTGTGATTATGGAATTACTTTCCAGATGTTCACAGACTCTCTGTTTAATGATCTGCTCCAGAATCTTTCCTGGTATAGATGTCAGACTAACTGGACGATAATTGTTGGGATCCTCTTTTTTCTGGCTATGCTCCAGATTCCTCCCTCCTGGAGGTGACACCCAAGCACATGGGCAGAGCTAGAAGAAATATTGTGTCACTTCTGGCCATCGTTTAGGTTGATATATGGCCAAAGATACAGGATCTTGGAGGTTGTGAGAGATTCACTTCTTTTGTGAACTACAAATTGGGTGCAATTTTTGGGCAAAAAATGATTCCCCATAATCATACCATTAAAAAAAAATTAAATGGTTCAAAATTCATGGCAGCTTCAGTGGCTGAAAAGGTAGGCTTCAGGGATTGCATGACACCCATGAGCCACACTTTTCCCAATCTTACACTCTAGTAGCCAAAGTATATTTACTTTGACAAAATACATTTTTTAAAAAAATCCATCATTTACCTTTAGGACTAGTTCATACAAGTACATTGCTGTTGGTTGGTTTAAAATTTTTCATCCCTGTTATCATTCATAACAAACACACTACCATAAATCACTTTTGAGAAGGCATGCTGTATCTTGCAAAATTTAGCTTTGCATTCATGAAGAATCTTTCATATCACTTGTTTGCCACAGATACAGAGCATTCTGGGCTGACCAAAAAGGGAACATGTTATTTTGCTATGCTCCTAAGATTTTATACAAAGAACACTTTAACATAGGCTGCTGCCACATTGCAGAATTAATGCAGTTTGACACTGCTTTAACTGCCATGGCTCCATCCTATTAAATCATGGGATTTGTAGTTTACCGTGGCACCAGAACTATGTGAGAGAGAAGACTAAATATTTCCCAAGGCTACAAATCCCAGAATTCCATAGCACTGAGCCATGACAGTTAAAGTGGGGTCAAACTGCATTAATTTCTGCAATGTAGCTGCAACCAAAGAGCCTATAAAATTTATCTGTTCAGACTATTTAATTTACAGTATGGGATACTGGTGCAGTGGTTAAATGCTGGTACTGCAGCCACAATGTTGTAAATTCAATCCTAGAGGAGGGCTCCAGGTTGACTCAGCCTTCCATCCTTTCGTAGGTCAGTAAAATGAGTACCCAGCTTGTTGCGGGTAATTGGCTTACACACTGTAAACCTCTTAGGGAGTGCTAGTTCACTGATAAGCAGTATGGAAATGTACTTGCTATTGCTATATGTACCACCTAGTGTTCTTCATTCAGCATTCATTCATTGTGTTACAAGATCTATGGAGCCAAAAGGATTCTGGGAACAGTCTATCAGAGCACCAACATTTGTTCAAGATAACTCTCCCTCCCTTCCTCCCTCTCTCTCTGCTGAAGTTTTAAACACACACATTCCAGATCATGTAGGTTTATACTTATTTGTCTCTGAGACATCAAACACATAAATCTTTCACAGCAGCATCAATATGAATATGGAGTGACATATTGTGTCCTTGAATCTGCAATAAGACAAGCTGTTGCCTTTTAGTCCCCCTTGGTCACTCTTGTTTACCCAAAATAACCCATTCTCTTTTTCCATTCATGTCAGCTAACATGAAGTGTCAGAGATAATAGGCTCTCCTCTCCTATTATGTACAATAACGACACTGTCCAAATATACTCTGTTATGATTTATGAGCCAGACAGAGGAGACAGACAGACTGGTTTTAAAAAAAAATCAATACTATCTTTTAAAAAAAGAAAGAAAGAAAGAAAGAAAGAAAGAAAAGAACATTGAACTAAGAACCAAATATTTTTTGCAACCAAGTATTCCATGTATTTTTTGGAAGTGGCCCTCAGTGAACCTCTGCATGTCTGCCCAGAAATGTCCCCGCTGAGTTCAATGGGGCTAGACCCCAGGCAGGTGATTGTAGATTTGCAGCTTTTCAGTGACAGTCAGCACATAGCAACTCATTCATAACTGCTAGGTATAATAAATTGCAAGGCTGTATTAAAACACCACATCATTAGAAAATATATTTGCAATTTCTGCCAAAAGCCAGTCCAAGAGCTTGCAGTCAGCATGAGATGAGCTTTTTTCCACCTTCAAATTCCCATTGTAGACTATATCAGAACTCCATTCTATTCTCCTCTATCATGGTAGGAATAAGACATCCCTTCCGACATTGTCAAACTGCAACTTGCAGCATTCCTCACCACTGGCTATGCTAGCTGTAGCTGACTGGACTTCTAGAGGTCCACATGGTTCCCATTCCTCATGTAGGATAATATTTGTATTAAGCTTTGTCCAGTGGTGTTGGTGAGGTTGGTGCCATCCAGTGCAAGAGGGTGTGTGAATTGCCTTGCCCTCCCTCTGACCTGGCCAGATCACTGCTATGGGGGGCATGCAGCAGCCTCCAGAGTGCCCATTCAGGGTCTGGTGTGGCTGCTGGGTGAGTGCAAAAGCACTCTTTCTTGTTAGTCCAGTAGCTGTGCCAGTCCCTCCAGATGCTCTGGAATGTCACCCAGTGCAATCTGAACACACACACACACTGCACTGTATTAGTGACACCACTGGCTTTGCTGACACCCCAAGCTCCCTCTCTCTTAATCTTGACTATCCTATATTCATTATATTCATTATCCAAATACTTTCTTCCTGCTATTCCCTTTTCTTTGCTATTCCAGACAAAAATCTCAAGCCTTTGTATGTAGCCATACACTGAATTTCAAATTCTGCTTCAAATAAAGCTTAGAAATATGCATTAAATCAAACCACATAGTAAACTCAGACCCTTTAGTAAATCCCACCACCAAGAGAGCCTACACTGTTGGAAATATTGGAAAGTGGCTTCCCTATGAGGCTGTCCAGACTGTGGCAATCTCTTTCTAAAAGAATGATTAGGACAAATGGCCTGTTGGCTCTCAAAAAGCTGGAAGAGTGCCACTCTTTTGGTCACACCTCCATCCTTTTAGAATCTGGAACTACCATACACTGATGGGACTTTTCATTTTGCCAGCAATATACACTTGGCTTCCTCAACATTAAGTTCAGTATTACTCTGTACTTTAATCAACCCACATATACATATCATATATAGCACTAAGCTCATTGAAATAAAATGATTGAGATATATGACATATCTATGATGTACAGATATGATTATTTAAATAAAAAAACACCCTAATCTTAATTAGAACTGCCTCCCTAAGTGTATATAGGATTAGAGACTCATTCTTCTTTCTTTGATCATAAGAAAAAGATTTGGCTAATATTTCCCCTCTTCTCTCTGTACTCTACTCAGTCTTATACATCTGCTTCGTACTACGGTATCTGCTTATCCCTGTAATTTTCCAGGGACAATTTTTCCATTTCTTGGCAACACAACCTTGTTACTTTTGGAGTACAAAAAACTTTGTGGACTGGCTACAAGATAGAGAGCCAAGGCAAGGCCGTGTTTATTTCTTCTTTGAACAAGGGCAAGGCTGTATGAAATGGAAACCTTCCCTCTTTGTTTTGGAGTGTTGATATGGATGTTGTGGGTATTAGAAATTTGTTCTGATGACATGTACCTCATGAGGCTAAGCACCAGCGGAATTTGGTGTCATAGTGTTTAATAATTAAGTAATGTTCTTTTAAGTCCTCTGTGAAACTTGCAACGGATGAGCAGCAGAGGCTGGGAAAAAATGATCACCAGACAGCAGCATTCACAAATCCATAAATGTCACATGCATATCTGCATTAAGTAAAAGAACAAAAACAAAAACACTGTTTGCACACCTCATTATGGAAAGAAACAATTCTGTTGGAGGCACTAATATATTTAATACTGCACAGGAGAGAGCGGATTCAATCCTGCCTTACCCTGGTTCAAACTGGGTTTATCACTTTCTCTCTCAATCACACACCTAATCTTATCTTCGAGGGTGGCAGTGAAGGGAAAATGTCTGCTACCTGGGACTCCTTTAATGCAGAATTTGCTAAGAAGAATGAATATAATGACAGGCTGAGCAATGTTAGCATGGCACACTGGATGTGACCATATTCATTCTTCTTTAACTTTTTTTCATTTGAGTGAAGATGTGAGTGCAAGTGTCTTTTTGTGTATAAAATCTATTACAGCTAGGGAGCCAACTAAGGAAGATCATATGTGTTGGTGAGCTGTAAACATGACCAAACTGTTTGCTCTTGGCTTCTTTTAGAATAAGCTAGAATTTGCAAACAAGGGGTTGAAACCGTGTCCATCAGTCCCAATCACATCTCACCCTGAGGAGCCAATAGTCTGGCCTGACCTGTGTTGTATGTATGTATAGCCCTGATTTCTTCATGTATTTTTATCTGGATCAATGCAACATTCAAAACACAGTGGTAAGGGCAATAAAACCAGTGAACAACAGACATATTTTTTACTACCATGTCATTTGGTATGGTGTAATTTTTGCTGAGAGAGCCAGCATGATGTTGCGGTTTAAGTGTTGGACTATGACTCTGGAGACCATGGTTTGATTCCCCACCCAACCATGTAAAGCAACTGGGTGACCTTGGGCAAGTCATACTCTCTCAGCCCCAGAAAACCCTGTGATGGTTCACCTTAGGGTCATAAGTCATAAATGATTTGAAGATACACAACAGCAACAGCAATTTTTACTGAACTTCAGTGTAGACAGTGGACTGAGCACCATTTACCAGAAAATGAGCTAACCATCTTCATTCTACTGGAAGCAATGCTGCATTTCTATGCTTCAGTTAGGTATTGGGTCACTACCCTCCATCTCCATTCCCTATAAAGAAAATAAACTGGACTAGCAGTTGAATCTTATTTCTATATCTCCTCTCCAAGAATGCTACTGAGCCCACTTCTAGCATTTGACACCTGAGATGGATGTCTCATTCTGCCTAATGGTATAAGCTGTTGCCCACAAACCCAAAGAAGTATATTTTTCAGCACCAATCTGAGACCTCTGGGACCTTGACTGAAAAAGAGCTTGAACAGTTAGTTGAAAGAAACCTTGGCACAGCAGATCCTTTTCTGCAGCTTCGAATTGCTAGCTTTCAAATCTGCTTCTAGTTAAGTTCAAAATGTACATTTATAATGATAAAAACAGTAGATGGGCATAATAAAAAAATGAGAGGATTCAAAACAATTCAAACAGACTTAAAAAGGTACATCAGGCAACTTTTGTGGCTTCAGGGTTGTGTCACTTGGACAAAGAGAAACAAGTGGTGCCACCCTTGGAATATTTTGTCTACACTCAGATAAAAATTAGAGATTATAACAACAAGTTGATCTTGTAAGTCCATATCTATTTTCAGACAACGTCTGTGCCTATTTCATATACTTGGGACAGAGGCTGATTACAGGGATTTATGATGCAGAAGTAGAAGTTAAGATATAGATATCACCTTCCATCTTGGAAAGACTGTTGTTCTTACATGCACAATGTACATCTGTTGATTATGCTAGATACAGCAAAAGGACAAGTAACAATTGAAGTGTTTGCCCTCCTTTCAATGCCACATTCCTTTTTTAGCTGTTGGGAGAAAGGAGTCTTTCCTTGCTGGAGGACAACACAGGTGGCTGTGACTTAAGGACCATTCATACTACACAGTTATAATGCTATATACATTAACTGCCACAGTTCCATCCTTGGCTTTTCAATTTAGGGAAGAGGATTTAGAATTCTCCTCCAGAGAGCTCTAGTCCCTCATTGAACTACAAGCCCCAGTGATTCCATAGGATATTGTCCTATGTATGTTTTATGTGATTTTATATGATTTTAACATGATGATTTTGTTTTTAATTTTATTGTAAAGTTTTAAAACTATTTTATCTGTGAGCCACCTTTCCATGAGAAAGGCAGCATATAAATAAAAAATAAAATAACAATAACAATAAATGTCATGCCAGTTGAAGTGGACTATACTGCTAAAACTCTGTAGTGTGAATGAGTCCACAGAGGAATGAAGGAGACACACAGGTCTACTGTGAAGCTCTACTGTCAAGTACTGGAAACTTCTGACAAGGTAATTCTGCATGATTGTGGGGATCAGAAGACAAGTATTCAATAGGTGACAAAAGGCAGGCTGAAAGCAGGGATAAGCTAGGTCTTTCTTACCTCACCTAGGTCTTTCTTAAGTGACTCTTTATTTCTCATCCTTCTAAAAGTCATCCTTTTCCTTCATTTACTTTCAGGGACATGATAGTTGGCTTACAAGAACTGAACCACCCCACTAGTCTGGCATCAATATCCAGAGTCTGGAAGAATACATGTTTTGCGTACAGAAGGATGCAGCTTCAGTCCTGAAATTGCTAGTTTAATAAGGATGAGATTGCAAGTGGTGTGAACAAAATGCAGCTTGAAATGTGGTGGTAGTCACACCAGAAAGCAGTTTGATCCAGCCCAAGGCAGCTCCCTGTTTTTCTAACAGATCTTGAGATTTTTCTCTCTCTCTCTCTCTCTCTCTCTTGGTTTTGTTTGTACTGCTATGGCCAGGTTGGCTGGGGAATTCTGGGAGTTGTGGTCTAAAAAAAGAAACTTTACTAAGACTGATTCCTAACATATATTCTAGAGTATGCTGACTGTGGATGTGGCCTCCTGAGGTGAGAAAGGATTCAGCTATGAAAGGACAGAATGTCCACCTGCTTCCTCCAGGTACTTCATTGACCTCATCTCTGCAGAGCTATAGGACTACAGGACAAGGTCTGGCTGCTTGGGACTCAAATGATGTCACTTTTTGTCTTCTTGCCAGGTCAGAAAATACTGACTTGGTTTGATATGCTTGTCAGGTGGCACAGAAGAGCCGTCAAGGGCCTGAATATGGAGCCTAAGAAAAGAAGAATCCTAACACCTGCCTGCCTGGCTTGAGAGGGAATACGGTATATAAATTAGCTGCTAGTTCACATAGAAATTACATTCAAGGAACAGTTTAGAGAAGGTAAAACTACATATATTGCAAAATGTCATGACCTTACTACCCTCTATGTCCAACTTAAGAGCTGTGAATGTCACTAGTTACCACTTCATTACAGCCACATTTTCAGCCTTAATTGGTTTATAAATTTGGTTACTCTGATGCCCAGGAGAGTTTGCTCTGGATTTTCTTGGAACCAGATTGTGACTTTGAAGAAGTCCCATTACTATCTGCAGGGTCTTGGAGCTTTATTTCTTTGGGTTGGTGAACATTCACTGTTCTATGCCCTTTGCTCCATTGTTGTTGTTGTTGTGTTGTGTTGCTTCCTCCCCCCCCCTTTTTTTTGTTTTCTTCATTTTTTGAAAACAGCAAAATATTTTTTCTCACTTCCATTTGAACAAATCATTAGAAATTGGCATTTTCCTTCTTCCTATAGTCCTCTGTCTGCTTCCTATAGTCTTCTTATAGTCTGCATTTATTTTATTCATTTAAAAAGGCACAGTTGCCCTTATATACAGACCAGATGCAGGTGTTAGCCTGTTAAATTTAAAACACAGTTATCATGAGCATAGGGGACTAATGGGGAGAAATCAACATATTTCCATAAGAATAAACATAAGATAAACAACCTAGGAGCAGGTTGTTTCAGGAACTGTGTCCTTCCATATGAACCTGTTCAAAGTGTGGCCAGTGGAAATGAGATGTAGAGATTGGAATACCAATCTCAGGGAAAGTGTACAAGTCTCCATCACTGTTAGCCTTTCAGAGCGCTCCAAAGATGGTTTTTATTCTACCAGAAACTGAAATTGCCAGTGCATTTAAAGTGTGTTTATAATGCTGCTAGTAAAATTCTGATCACTGCTTCCTTGTTCTTGTTTCATAATTGAATCTTTACAAATTGTTATAATTTAGTTTCCATAGTGCCTTCAGAAAACTTGAGCTGCCAAGTGTGTGAATACAATCTTTGTACCGTATTCATCTTTGATACCCAGGGTGATCAGACATCATAACTGCCAAGGGGGACAAGGCACTGCAAAATATAGATCATTCAAGGGGGAAAAATAGGATATTACAAACTAAAAACACAAATGTAAATATAAATTCATGCTTCTTAGTCATACTCAAAATGGAGGACATTTTGAAATTTCTCTAAGACAGAAGGCTGAAATGTAGGGCATGTCCTTGGAAAGGAGAACTTCTGGTCATGTCTGACTTTATCTTTGTTGTTCTGTTGTTTTGAACTGTCATGTGTTTGTTCCACATGGTTCAGCACAGCTGCCCTTTTTAGATGCACTCTTTTGCTATCTTATTTGTATTGTCTCTGTAATTTTGTCTTAAAATCTGTAAACTGTGTACATTGTGGGGCCTTTCATAGAGAGGTGGGTGACAGTGCAAAGGAAAAACCAGCAATACGTATAAATAATGTGTCCACAACTTTATTATTTTCAGCTGTATAAAACCTTGTCCAGCATGACACACAAATCTAATAAATAATAATAATAATAATAATAATAATAATAATAATATTTATTTAATACCCCGCCTATTGGAAAACCAATCCAGGTGGCTTACAAATTAAAATCAAATACAAACCCCACAACAATCCCTCCCCCCCTTAAAACAGTATTAAATCACAACAGCTTAAAAAACAATATAACAATTAAAACTTAAAATTAAACGACACAATAGAGACTCCACTATGGCCCGTAGCAGTGTTCCTGTCCATCCAAGATGGGGCCACGTAAGGAACAGTGCAGGTTAAGGCCGGGAAGAATCTAGGTAACGTGACTGCTGTCTAATGATTGCACAGCCCTGCAGTTAAAGGACAATTCTGGAGTGGTCAATGTAGATTCCATGTGGGTACAGCCCCTATGGTTTCCTTACCACCTGGAAGTGAGGCAGCCCCTCAAGTCTCTGAACTAGTATGGATCCAGTTAAGCTGCAGTCTCAAGGTCCCTTAAAGACATCTCTAAAATGGGAGTATTTGCCAGCCTGGAGGTCCCATATCCCCTGGAAGTAGATTTGCACCCATACCATGCACCGAAATCATGACAAAACAAATACAGTCAGCCCTTCTTATATAAATAAATTTATTTAACCATAAGTCCTTACAGGGATGAAAATACACACCCTATGCAGTTGGACCTCCTTATCCACGGATTCTGCATCCACAGAGTCAACCATCCATGGCCTGAAAATATTGTAATTCATCTTTCATAATCCATTCAGATCTTACATAGCCTCCATTTAGGAAATTTAATACAACACATACCAATATCTGTTTTAAAGATAAAGGTAAAGGTATTCTCCATTGACAAGGCTGTCAAGTCGTGTCCGACCATAGGGGTGGTGCTCATCTCCGTTACTAAGCCAAAGAGCCAGCGCTGTCAGAGACTAACCTGTGATCATGAGGCCAGCATGATTGCACAGAAAGCTGTTTACCTTCCCACTGAAGTGGTACCTATTTATCTACTTGCATTTGCATGCTTTCAAACTGCTAGGTTGGCAGAAGCTGGGACTAGTGATGGGAACTCACCCCATCATCCAGCACCCGGGCCTCAAACTGCCAACCTGCTGGTCTTGCAATCAGCAGAGTCAGCGTCTTAACCACTTGAGCCACTACATCCTTATATTTCTGTTTTAACAAAGTTTGAAATTATATATCTAACTTCCTTCCTAGCAAGAACTGAAAAATTTTAAAGCCTAAGCTAACCATATTTTGAATGCGTACAAAAAGCCCATAAGTTTGTTATATTATAAATAGCAGGCTTTTTATACATTCAAGATCTCTGCCATTTTAGTCTTCTTTTCCAATCATACACTCTTTATTTCTTTAATGCAGGGGTCGGCAACCTACGGCCCCTGGGCCAGTTCCGGCCCAGGTCGCCGGACTTACTGGCCCAGGCAGACCCCTGCCGCCGCCGCGGTGCGTTTCCCCCTCCGCCCGGCCGCGCGCACCATGGCCGCCATTTTGAAAATCAAAATGGCGGCCGCAATGCGTTTGCTCATGCACAGGAGTACTGCGCATGCACAAACGCATCACGGCCGCCATTTTGACTTTCATGCGCGGCGGCGGTGGCAGCGCACGCGGAGAGGTCGTTCGCAGCGGAGGGGTGCGCGTGCACACGCACATGCACCGACATCCCCCCCCGACCCAGTGGAAAGGAGAACTTCGGGGGACCGGCCCAGACGGTAAAAAGGTTGCCTACCCCTGCTTTAATGTATTAGTCTATGTCTTACTTCTCCAGAATTGTATTAGAAGTTTATTCATCTTAATCTCAGTCTATATTTCAGTTCTACATTGTCTACTTTTTTGTATACCCTATAATTTTCTTCTAGTTCTTACTATAATCAGCCTATTTTCTACTTCTTTCTCCAACATTTTACAGCCAGATTCTAATCCTCTTCTAGTGTGTTTCTGTTGATACTCTGAGACAGTCTGTTTAGCTTTCTCATATCCAGTGGCATCCATGCCCGGAGTGTCATACGGTGTTGGAAATGGGGCTTCCAGAGGTGGAGCTTCTGGGGGCAAGGCCAAAAGGACATAGAATGGCACCACAGCAGTGAGGTGAGGGGCGTGCATGGCCCTCTCAGCACCCCCCCCCCAAGCCTTCCAAGTCCCATGTGGCCATTGCTGCATGGGATCCAGGAGACAGCCACCCGCTTCCCCTGAGGTATACTACCCCACTGGGTAACACCCCCTTCTGGGGGTGTCACCTAGTATAGTCCGCACCACCACACCCCCTCTGATGATGCCACTGTTCATATCCATCAATTTAATTTTCCATTCCTCAGTTGTAGGTATTTGCTCAAGTTTCCATTTTTGCACAAAAAGAAGTCTTGCTGCTAAGGCATCAGTAGGGGAAGTGTGACCCTGTTGATGCTTTTGGACATCTCAGCAGCATTTGATACCATAGACTATGGTATCCTTCTGGAACGCCTGAGGGAGTTAGGTATCGGGGGCACTGCACTTCAGTGGCTCCATCCTACCTCTTGGGCAGATTCCAGATGGTGAGGCTGGGGGATAGTTGCTCCTCTAAAAGAGAGATGACATCTGGCATCCCACAGGGCGCCATTCTACCCCTCATGCTGTTTAACATTTACATGAAGCCGCTGGGTGAAATCATCCGGAGACATGGGGCATGGTGTTATCAATACACTGATGACACCCAACTCTACTTCTGTCTCCAACTGTTGCAGTGACTAAGGATGGTGTCACTCCTCTGGATGCCTGCCTTAGGTTGGTAATGGGCTTGATGAGGGAAAACAAACTCAAGCTGAATCTGGAGAAAACAGAGGTACTCGCGATAGGTACCCCAAGTCCGGGGAGGGAGCTTTGTCAACCAGTCCTGAACGGGGTCACACTTCCCTTAAAGGATAAAGTTAGCAGTTTGGGAGTACTCCTGGACTCATCTCTACAATTGTCATCTCAAGTGGATGCGATGGCCAGGAGTGCTTGGTACCAACTTCGGTTGATCCGCCAACTGCGTCCCTACCTGGATCGAAAGGACCTTGAAGCAGTAGTACTTGCCCTGGTAATCTCTCAATTAGATTTCTGCAACATGCTCTACATGGGGCTACCTCTATACCAAGTTCAGAAGCTTCAACTTGTTCAAAATGCGGCAACCAGATTGGTCACAGGAACACCTAGGTCTGACCATATAACTCCTACATTAAAAGCTTTACATTGGCTGCTGAATAGCTTCCGGGCACAGTACAAAGTGTTGGTTATTACCTTTAACCCTATATAGCTTGGGTCCGAGTTACTTGAAGGAACGCCTATCCCCACACAATCCGCCCCACACTCTCAGAACATCTGGGAGGAATTTGTTAGACTACTACAAAACCAGACTTAATATAACTTCCCAAAGATTGTTTACGGCAGCAGCCCCTAAATTGTGGAACAGCCTGCTGGAGGAGCTTCGTCTTCTTACTAATTTAGACACCTTTAAGAAGGCACTTAAGACAAGAGCTTTTCCGGTGGGCCTACCCACATGATCTCCTTAAGAGACCTCCAAGTTAATAGTACTATTTTGATTGTTTGCTTGTTTTTTGGGTGTGAACGATAATTAGGTTTTTATTGAATTTTTATAATGTCGATATTTTAGTATTGGTATTATGCTTTTTATATATTTTCTAATCATGTACTTTGTATGTTGTATACTTTTTATTGATGTAATCCTGCCTCAATCCGCAGGGAGAGATGGGAAATATAAATAAAAATTATTGTTGTTGTTGTTGTTGTTGTTGACTTGTCCTCAAATGATTTTTCTCTGCTTCTTTATCCATCATATGTGTCATGTTAAGTAAGTAAAATTTGGGGTTGTGGACAATATAATTTCTTATATTTCTGACATAGCTGGAATCCCCCCCCCCCCATTTTTCCTCCTAAATGACAGTTCCAGGATTTTATTATAAAGCAAAGCAAAGCAGCTTCATTTATTTACCGCTTCATATCATGCTATGGGATGTCTAAGCGGTTTACAACTGTAAGTTCATTGCCCCCCAACAGTTGGGTACTCATTTTAGCGACTTCGGAAGGATGCAGGCCTGAGTCTAGCCTCAGCCCTGGCTAGTATTGAACTCACAACTTTGTGGTCTATGAGTGAGTGGCTGCAATACAGGCATTTAACCACTGCGCCACCAGACCTTTTTCTTCTTTTTCATGATTTTCGAACTCTTTATTTCCTTCCCTTTTCTGTACCAAATGAAAGCATGCCATCCAAATTTAAAACTGAATCTAATTTTAATGTTCTTTCTTTCTCCAAATTGACCCAGTCACTTATCCATGTCAAACCAGATGCATAATTGTAAAGTTTCAGATCCAGTAGTCCAGGCCACCTCTTTCTTTAATGTCTGTTAACACCTTCCACTTTTTCCTTGGTTACTTTCCTGCCCAAATAAACTTTGTTATTTCTTTTTGCCAGCTGAGAAAGAACTTTTCATTTATTACAACTGGCAAATTTTGAAAATATTCAAAAATAAAAATTCTAAAAAGTGAGCCTTGATTTTGCCATTTTATAGAAGCGGCACAATTTTACTATATAATGGGCCTTGAGCACCTATGGATTTTGCTATCCATGGGGGTTAGACTGGAAATAAACTTGAGTGGATCTAAGGACCCACTGGATACATATATCTAGAACACAAAATCTAAGAATCCATACCTAAAGGGAGAAAGGGTGGGAAACCAAATTGAGCCAAATATTTGAGAAATATTTGGGACTGGATCAAATACTTCATTGGTGAACCTGAGTAAAACTTGCAAATCAACTGGAGGAAATTCCACTCCTGGGAGCTACATGCTATTTGGAAAAGAAAAGACTGAGAGTTAACATGATAGCCAAATATAAATATCATTTAGAACAGTGGTTCCCAAACGTTGGTCCTCCAGATGTTTTAGACTTCAGCTCCCAGAATTTGTGATTGTTGGCCAAGCTGGCTGGAGCTTCCGGAAGCTGAAGTCCCAAACACCTAGAAAACCAAAGTTTGAGAACCACTGATCTAGAAGATGATGTGGACTGGTTTTTGGCTTTTCTAGAGATTAGACTATGATCCAGCGGCAATACAGGTATACCTCACATTACAAGAAAAGAGAGTCCTACTAAACAATAGGGAGGATGTTTTTTTGTGGGTTTTTCGGGCTGTGTGGCCATGTTCTAGAAAGCCCGAAAAACCCACAAAAAACTATGGATGCCGGCCATGAAAGCCTACGACTTCACATTAGGGAGGATGTCTTTACTGTAAGAAAGTGGTGTCACCCAATGTGGGTGCTCAGGGGGGGCTACCAGTCACAACTGCCCACCCAGGATTGAGGAGGGAGGTGGCCAGGCAAGTGAGGCACTGGGAAAGGCCAGCCAAAGCACCGGGGAAGGCGGAAGGGGTGAGCACATGCACTGCTCTGTCCCTGGTGCCTTGGCCAGCTGAAGCAAACCAGCGCAAGCACTGGGGAAGGTGGGAAGGGTGTGTGTGTTCATGCTCACCCCTTCTCTGTAGCCTTGGTTTGTGGGACCAGACTGCCAAGGTAGCAGGGAAGGATGGAGAGGCATGCGCTCATTCCTCTTTCTCTGCCACCTTGAACGTTATCACAGGGGGAGTCGCGGGGAGAAAGTGGAAATAAATGGGCACGAGCGGAAGTTTTTAATTTACGGGATTTGTCCCGTTCCGCCTCGTCTGATAACTAAATTCGAATTTAAAAGGGGGTTAATTCGAATGAAAACCTGATCTTTTCATTTTTGGGATTTTTGAGGATTTGAAAAGATCAAATTTAGTTATCAGACGAGGCGGAACGGGACAAATCCCGTAAAGTCTTCTGCTCTTCCTGTTTATTTCCACTTTCTCCCCGCGACTCCCTGTGTGATAACGTCCCTTGACTGCGAGAGCCTTGGCTGAGAACTGATGGGGCCTTACACACAGTGGGAGGAGGGATGTCACCCTTCCTCTGTGGGGTCATCCGGTACGGTCCATATACCCCCAAACCCCTAATGATGCTACTGCATGGGCATCTTGCACAAGTGCTTTGTTTATGTATTCCTGCATGGCAGGGGTTTGACTTGATGGCCTTTACAGCCTCTTTCAACCCTATGCTTCTATGGTTTCCAAAAGCAGGCTCTAGGAAGCCTGCTGAGCATTGAGTGAGGCACAGACATTTATCCTCTCTCTCGCTGCCTCCCCTTAGGTGAGTCTAGGTGTGCTTTTCTTTTTGAAAGTGAAACATCTGTTTGTTTGTTTATTATTCCACCTTTATCCCAGTATAAGAACCAAGTGGCTTAAAACAACATATTTAAAAGAAACATCAAGACTGCCTATGCAAAACAAGTTGTAGCACGAGCTTTCATAGACTTAGGGTGCATCTACACTTTAGAAATAAGGCAGTTTGATACCACTTTAACTGTTCCATGCTACAGAATCCTGGGAACTGTAGTTTTTGAGGTACCAGCACTATTTGGCAAGCAAGGAAGGGAAAGATCTTGTACAAATCCCAGAATTCCACAGGATGGAACTACATCACCTAAAATGGTGTCAAAAGTGCATTATTTTTACATTGTAGATGCACCCTTGCCTTATTTCTTCAGATGCATCTTGTTCTTGCACCAGAGCTCTCTGGCATAGAAGGCTAAATATTTTACAAAACTACAGATCCCAGAATTCCATAGCACTGAACCATGGCAACTAAAACCATGTCAAACTGCATTATTTCTGCAGTGCAGATGTAGCCTAAGACATACTGAATGCATAGATCTGTTCCAAATGCTATAGAACAGGATTTTACAATCACCATGCTTTCATCTTTCAAAGAAAGTGAGCCTATTTGGTTCCCTTTTAATAATTAATAAAAAAGCTGGGAAATGTTCACTTTTAATAATAGCTTATAAAAATAATACTCATCAGTTTCATGTTTTGTGAATGCCACTATATTTATTTATTTTTTAATTTAAAAACTGTGTACTAGACTCTATTTATTATTACCTGCTTTTTTCTTTAATGTCAACTGTGAAATATCACTGAGAATTTAAACAGCCCATATTCTTTAATACCACAGCTTGCAAGAACAATGCATAGTCCAATGCTGATATGAAAGATAATAAAGAATATATAAAATAATGGCTCCCTTCCCTTCCCTTGAATTTAACAATATTTGGACGATATTACTCAAAGCAAATACTCTGTTTCAAGATGCCTTGCCTATGACTAAAAATAGCACAGCTAGGAATGCCTCATGCTGAGCTTTCTTTTTTAATTAATATTTCAGACCAATTCCTAGCAGAGGAAGAAAGTAAGGCTCCTATTCATAAAAATGCTGGCATTCTGCCACAAAAAGTTGGTTTATTGAGCAAAGCAGAAGGGACTGGAATGTGTCTTTCCAACAGTAATGCATATTATTTTTTTATTTAATTCATAAATCCCTTTTCACTCTCTTGACTACAGGTGAACAATTTATTAAAAAAAATAGTTTACTACTGATGTTGGGAGGGCAGGAAGGATTGATACTTAAAAGTAAGCGGAAAAGAGACACTGCGTTTTAAAGTACTTATTACAATAAATACTGAAAGGAATGTCACAATTTTGTTGGGGGAAACATTTTGTAAACATTTTGAACTCTCCTGAATCTGTGCACAACTTTTTCTTTTACTATCTTTCGTTTACTCTATGATTTCTGTCCTAGTGGCCAGATTTCTAGTTCTATACTCTTTTTTTAAAAAAACATGCCGAATGGAGCTGGGGAGTCAGGCTTATTGGCTTTTCCCCATTTCTCTGTTTGATGTTCACATATGTTCAGTAATTTATTCTGGAGCCAACTGCTGTTTACCTTACCTGTTGTAGGCAGGCACACACAGCTACAGTAGGATTGGCCAAGCAGGGGTAGGCAACCTTTCCCCTTTAAGGGCTGAGGGACTTCAGCTCCCAGAAGCCTCAGCCATGTTGGCCAATAGTCCCATGTTGGCCAATAGCTCCTGGGATTCTGGGAGCTGAAGTCCCTCGGCCCTTAAAGGGGAAAGGTTGCCTACCCCTGGGCCAGAGAAACGGATTCTTTCCCAGATCAAGCTTTATTGCATTGTTACTGTGGATGTGTATACACACACACACACACACACACACACCGTGAATGGTTGAAACCATGGATATGAAGGGGTGACTGTATATAGATTGAACATGACCACACACACACACACAGTGTGTGTGTGGTCATGTTCAATCTATATACAGTCACCCCTTCATATCCATGGTTTCAACCATTCACGGTATATAAAACAAACATTGATTTTGTCATTTTATATAAGAGGCTTCATTTCTATGCCACTGTATTTACTGTACATACTCGCCTGTAAGTCAGCCTCATGTATAAGTCGAGGGCAGGTTTTGGGGGCAAAATTATGGATTTTGATAAGACCCGTGGATAAGACGAGGGTAAAACTTAGGGGCATGCAACAAAGGATCTAAATCAGGGGTAGGCAACCTTTCCCCTTTAAGGGCCGAGGGACTTCAGCTCCCAGAAGCCTCAACCATGTTGGCCAATAGTCCCATGTTGGCCAATAGCTCCTGGGATTCTGGGAGCTGAAGTCCCTCGGCCCTTAAAGGGGAAAGGTTGCCTACCCCTGATCTAAATGATGGAGCAAAGGAAAACAATGCCAAGGAACTTACAAAATCCAGGCAGGTATAACTGTTTGTGCTCACCCTGAAGGCTGGAAAGTCAGTAAGAGTAAAGGGAAGTCAGCGCTTTCAGGACAGATTACATTCTTGCCTTTCACCAGGGATGGTTCCTTTTTTAATAAGAGTTAAAGTACAGTACTTACATTGACCTGTGGATAAGTTGATACAGGATTTTGGGGTGAAAGTTTTCACTAAAATTTCTAGACTGATACATGAGTATATACAGTAATAGGATTTGAAAAGTCACTGCTTTTTTGTATCCACTGGAGGTCCTGGGACCAAACCCCAGTGGATACCAACAGCCCACAATAAAAGGAAAAGCTTTCCAGCACTGAAATAGGAGACATCCCATTTAATAGGGCACGCCTGCCAGTCCTATAGAGCTAGCATTATGTTGTGGTTTGAGCATCAGATTTGACTCTGGAGACCAGGGTTTGAATCCTTGCTTGTCCATGGAAAGCCACTGCGTGACTTTGGGCAAGTCACACTCTCTCAGCCTCAGAGGAAGGCAAAGGCAAACCCTCTCTGAACAAATCTTGCAAAAAAATATATGATAGGTTGCCTTGGGGGTCACTGAAACCCACTGGGTGACCTTGGGCAAGTCACATGCTCTCAGCCTCAGGTGAAGGCAATGGCAAACCTCCTCTGAATAAATCTTGTAAAGAAAAACCCAGGATAGGGTTGCTTTATGGCTGCCATAAGTCATAACTGACTTGAAGGCACAGAACAACATTGGTGATCCTAAATAAGAGACACTTAGCAAGCCTTAGGTAAGCACTAAGGAAAGTGTGCTGATCAAGAAGAGAAAAGATGCCCTTGAGCATGGGAAGAGTGCAGGGCCATCCCCACAAAGATAGAAATGGGCCACCAAAACTTCTCGCCCTCACCTCTCCATTTTCGAGTGTGGCTGTTCAGAAAACACTTCCCCTCATCTTGTTGCACCCATGGTGAGCAGATGTCCTCCTTGTCCAGGACATGTCCTCCATTTCAACCTTCTTTCCAGGCAGAATTTCAAAATGTCATCCAACTTGAACATCACTAAGAAGTATGCATTTATATTTATATGAGTATTTTTAGCTTTCATTTTGTAATGTCCTACATTTTTCTTGAATATCCTATATTTTACGCCATCCTCAGGGTGACCAGATGTCCTCCTTTCCAAAGACATGTCCTATGTTTCATTACCTTCTGTCCAGGAGAATATTTCAAAATGTCCCCCATTTAGAGCATGACTAAGAAGCATGAATGTACATTTCTATGAGTGTTCTTAGTTTTTACATATCATCATGTCCTACATTTTCTTGAAGATCCTCCATTTTGTCCTCATCTGCAGTGAGACCATCAGGTCACCCCCAACCTAGCTGCCACTTTTGTCCTCACTGTGTTTTTTCAAATTGTTTCCTGCCTAGGGCGACTCTCTCTGCATTTTTTTTGTTTCTGAGGCTGAGAGTGTGTGACTCCCAGCCCTCCCTTCATCTGTGTGCATGGCAACCTGAAGTCCTCACTGTAAAGGAGAACAAGGCATTGCAAAATGGAGGACCTTCAAGAAAAAGGGAAGCCATTACAACATACAAAAGCTAAAAACATTCACATAAACATAAATTTGTGCTTTAATGATAAAAGGAGAACATTTTGGAATTCCTCCTGGACAGAAAAAGAAAAAATGTAGGGCATTGCAAAACGAAAGCTAATAAATAGTATATATATATATATATATATATATACACACACACAGACACACACTGTATATAAAACCCTTGCTCCTCAGGCATGCTTATAATGGAGGACGTTTTGGAATCCCTCCTGGACATTGTCATAAAATGGAGGACATGTCCTGGAAAAGGTGGACGTCCTGTCACTCTGAAGGCATTGTAGGATATTGAGGAAAAATGTAGGGCATTGCAAAACAAAAGCTAATAAATAGCGCGCGCGCACACACACACACACACACATATATATATATATATGTGTGTGTGTATATATATATATATACACACACACACACACACACATATATATATGTGTGTGTGTGTGTATATATATATGTGTGTGTGTGTATATATATATATATATATATATGTGTGTGTGTGTGTATAAAACCCATTCTCCTCAGGCATGCTCATAATGGAGGACGTTTTGGAATCCCTCCTGGACAGAATGTCATGAAATGGAGGACACGTCCTGGAAAAGGAGGACGTCTGCCCCCCACACCCACCCACTGTGTGCCTCCCAGCCCTCCCTTCCCCGCCAGGCGCCGTGGTTGTGTTAGTTGTTGTTGTTGTTGCTGCTGCTGCCGCCGCCATCGTCGTTGTCACCGCCGTCAGACCTCGCCTCCCCTTCGCCGGCCCTGCTGCATTGTGGTCGGTGTATCCGCGACGGAGAGGCTCCTCTCCTCTCCCAGCGAAGATGGCTGAGAAGCCGGCGCTGCCACAGCCTCCTCCGCCGCCGCCTCCTCCTCCTCCTCCTCCTCTGCCGCCGGCGAAGCACGACGGGCGGGTCAAGATCGGCCATTACGTTTTGGGGGACACGCTGGGGGTCGGCACTTTCGGCAAAGTCAAGAGCTGAGTATTGCGGAGCGGCGGCCGGGGGGGGGGGCTGGGCTGAGGGCGACGCGAAAGGGAAGGCGGAGAAGGTGCTTCTGCTCCGGCGGGAAGGAAAACAACACAACCGCCTCTCTTATTAGGCAGAGAGAGAGAGAGAATTAATCCACTTTGACTGAGACCCTGCCTGGGGATTCTGGGAGGTGTAGTTTTTGTGAGACATTTAAGCGTCTCTGTCAGAGAGCGCCACAATAGATTCCCAGGATTCCCTAGCACCGAGCCAAGGCAGTTAAAGCGGTTAACACGGGATGAAGAAGCGCTTTCCCTCAAAAGATGGACCAGGCAGGTTGTTCTGCCCTGTTCTGAGCGCCAATGGCTGGAAGGAAAGCGCTTCTCCCCGTTTCTCTCTCTCCCTCTGACACACACACACACACACACCTCTCTCTCTCACACACACCTACCTTTCTATTTCTTTCACTCTCACACACTTCTCTTACACACACACACACACACACACGGACCTCTCTCTCTCTCACACACACACCTCTCTAACACACATCCATATACCCCCCTCTCTCTCTAACAAGCACCCATACACACACCTCTCTTTCTTACACACATGCACACAACCCCACTCTCATACACCCCTCCCTTTCACACACACCAACCCACACCTCTCACACCCCATACACCCCTTTCTCTCTCACACACACCTCTCTAAGACCTCCCCTCTCACACACACGCACCTCTCTCTCCCTCACACCTATCTTTAACACACACCCATACACACACACTCTCACACACACCTCTCTCTTTCACACACACACACACACCCCCCCTCTCTAAGAGCCCCCCTCTCTCACACACACACCTCACACAGCTCTAACACCCACACGCACACACCTCTCACTCCCATACACCTCTCTCTTACACACATGCACACATACACACACGCCTCTTTCACACACCCCTCTCTCTCTCACACACCAACCCACACCTCTCACCCCTACAGCTCTTTCTCACACACACACAAGCACATCTCTTTCTCTCATACACCCCCTCTCTCACTCTCTCTCACAGACACACACCTCTCTGTCTCTCACACACCAACCCACACCTCTCACCTCTCACATACACATATACACACCTCTCTCTCCCTTCACGCACACACCTCTCACCCACACCTTTCTCTCTTTCTCTCTCACACACTCTCTCTAACACACATGCACACCTCACTTTCATACACCCACACCTCTCACACACATACTTTTGTCACCTACATCCACACACACAGACCCCTCTCTCACACACACTCTCCTCTCTTTCTCTCTCTCTCTGTCTCTCTTACACACACACACACACACACACACACACACACACACATACACACTCCATGTTCCCTCACATTATGGCAACACTGAGGTAAAAAAAGATTCCTCCTTGACAACAGTGAAAGATCCCTGTGAAAGGGATCTGGGAACAAGGAAGACCAGATGTCCTCCCTGCAAAGGAGGACAAGACCCACCAAAATTTTTATTTATTTCATTTCATTTCATTTCTATATATGCCACCTTCCTCGCAGAAAGGGACTCAGGGTGGCTCACAAGATAAAAACACTTTAGAAAAACTTTACAAGATTTTTTTTAAAAAAAACCTAGTTAAAATAATCCAGTTCAAACAATATAAAATTAACATTAAAAGCATACAAAAGTTTTGTTTTTTGTTTTTAAAAAAGAACTAAAACACCACCATCAGCATCCCCAAATATAAAAGCCACCCTGTCATGTTTTTTCTTTAAAAAAACACAAACCTGCCTGAATAAAAACTTACTTGCCGGCAAAAAAGAGAGAAGGGAGGGGACCAGCCTAGCCTCTTGTGGAAGGGCATTCCAGAAAATGGAGGACCTTCCAGAAAAATGGAGGACATGACCAAAAGAAAAGCTAAAAAAAACAACAACACACACCCCAAACATTGCTAGAAATATCAATCCATGCTTCTTAGTCAGGCTCAAAATGGGGGACATTTTGGAATCCCTCCTGGGCAGAAGGTCATGATATTTATAGAGAGTTGGAAGGGACCACAAAGGCCATCTAGTCCAGCCCCCTGCTATGCAGGAACTCAAAATCAAAGCATCCCCGACAGATGGCCATCCAGCCTCCATTTAAAGACCTCCAAAGAAGGAGACTCCATCACTCTTTGAGGGAGTGTGTTCCACAGTCAAAGAGCCCTTACTGTCAGGAAATTCCTCCTAATGTCGAGGTTGAATCTCTTTTCCTGTAGCTTGGAGGACATGTCCTGGAAAAAAGGAGCATGGCTAGTCTCCCTGCCCCAAACACACAAACACACACACACACATACACACCCCTTAGGGAGTTTCACCACTCCGGCCTTTCATACACACTGGGGGTTTCCAAAATAGCCACCACCATACATTATGGCAGCACTGATAATGTGGCTCTTCCCCACCATCCCTTACAATGTGACTAGTTCATGGTGACTAGATATCATAACCAAAAAGGAGGACAAAGCACTGTAAAATGTAGGACATGCAAGAAAAAAATGAATGGGGGTTGGACTGGATGGTCCTGGGGGGGGGGATCTCTTCCAGCTCTATGATTCTTACTCCCCTTGCACAGGGTGACCAGGACTGCATCTGCACTGCAGAATTAATGCAGTTTGACATTGCTTTAACCGCCATGGCTCAGTGCTATGGAATCCTGGGATGAGGATTCTTCTGGGACAGAAGAGGCTTTAAAAGTCTCATAAAACTACAAGCCTCAAACATGGTGCTACTCAATGGGCTTCTTATGAGATAAGATTGTCACACAACGTAGCACAGATCCTGCTTTTTCCCCATTATGAATGTAATCGTAGGTTTGTAATAACGATTTATCCCATTATTAAACTGGCAAAAGTGCTAATGGTTCCTTATCGTTAGTCATGCTCAGAATGGAGGACATTTTGGATATCTTCCCAGACAGAAGGTTGAAATGTAGGGCATGCCCTGGAAAAGGAGGATGTCTGCTCATCCTGTCCCTTCATCTTTTAAGCTGACTGTGGTCCAAAACACACGGCAGAAATGATCCAGTTTGAGACCGCTTTAACTGCCCTGGCTCAATGCTAGGGAATTCTGGGAATTTTTATGAAGTTTTGTGAAGCATTTAGCCTTTTCTATCAGAGAGCTCTGGTGCCATAATAAACTACAATTCCCAGGATTCTCCATCACCGAGGTGGTCTCAAACTGGATTATTTCTGCTGTGTGTTTTGGACCCATGATGCTATTTCACTGGAGGCATCTTTTTCAACATAGAAAGTACATCTTTTACAGCTGCATCTCCATTGCAGAAATAATATTTTTATTTTATTTTATTGATATGCCACCTTTCTGCTAGAAAGCAACATGAGGCAACTCATAGACAGAACAGTTTTTAAAACTTTACAATAAAATATTTTAAATCATTTTGGTAAAAAAAATAATGTTGTTTGACACCTCTTTAACTGCCATGGGCTGCATGCTATGGGCTTCTGGGCTTTGTAGTTTGGTGAGATATTTAGCTCTCGCTGTCAGGGTCCTCTGGTGCTTCCATAAACTACAAATCCTACGATTCTACAGCATGGAGCCATTGCAGTTAAAGTGGTGTCAAAGTGCATTATTTTGGCAGTGTAGCCTGCAAATAATGAAGTTTGACACCACTAGTAAGGCTAGGGAAATAATCTCGCCCTAGAGAGCCACTGCTGCCAGTTCAGAGTTGACAGTACTGGCCTAGGCAGACCAATGATCTGGCTCACTATGGGTGCATTCACACTGTAGACATAATGCAGTTTGAAACTGCTTTAATTGCCATGGCTCTATCCTACAGAATCATGGGATTTGTAGTTTCATGAGGCGCCAGCGCACTCTTTGGCAGTGAAGGTGAAAGACCTTGTGAAACTACAAATTCCAGGATTCCATACCAGGGAGCTACAGCATTTACAAGTGGTACCGAATTGCATTATTTCTACAGTGTAGATGCACCCTCACTCTCCCCCTCCCATAGGCAACCCCCCCCCCAAATCTTGCCATTGCTACAGTGTACAAAGGCTGAACCACTCAATAATAATAATAATAATAATAATAATAATAATAATAATTATTATTATTATTATTATTATTATTATTTTATTTATATACCGCCCAATGGTTGCCCAATCAGGGCGGTTTACAACATAAAACACAATTACAATAAAGAACAATCCCCCCTTTAAAACATTATTAAACAAATAACATGATTAAAATCCATTAACAATTAAAACAGAATAAAATCATAATAATTAAATGATTAAAACATTCCACAATACCCCATTATTACGCTTTCATATATATATTCCATACAAGGGATTCCATACAAGGGAGCTACAGCACTTAAAGTGTATATATATTTATATATACCACTAAATAAACCACTCATTCATACAATATCCCTTGTATATAATATTCCATACAAGGGATTCCATACGAGGGAGCTACAGCACTTAAAATAGCATATATATATATATATATATATATATATATATATATACATACACACCACTAAATAAACTACTCATTCATATATGTATATGTATATGTGGTTTATTTAGTGGTATATATATATATATATATATATATGCCACTTTAAGTGCTGTAGCTCCCTCGTATGGAATCCCTTGTATGGAATATTATTTATATCTATATCTAGATATATGAGGCTCTAGGTATGCTATGGTCTTTCTTAAAGCAGGGGTTATGGCATGCAAGATGGAGTTGTTTGTGGAGTTGTGAGAAGTATTTCCTGCCATGTTTAGAAAGGACAAGAAAAGACTTTAAAATGCAAGCATCCTTATGTATTTCTCTTTTATTGTTTACCACATATGGGCCTGTGTGCCTGTTTGTTTTTTTTAATGGAGCAAGGATGAAGATTAAGATACGTTCCTCCCGTGATGGATATACACTATGGAATTTGGCATTGTGGAAGGCAGAGGAAAAACAAAACAAAACAATCCAGGGAAGTGCAAAAGAGGGAAACACAGGAGTATAGTGACGCACACATGGGCCTTCACTTGATGAATCATGCAGTCTTTCCTAATTCCTTTCCCCTAAGCTATGTAATAATGTATTTGTGTGACACACTGGGCCACATAAACTTTCCCTCAGTGTAGGCACAGTGGAGTTCATCTCTTATAAAATTGCTGCTTGGCTCTCCCATACAAGATTTTTCTAACATCATCTGTACCTGGAATAAATTCTGTACCTGTTGGGAAGGGAGACGGAGGTATTGGAATTTGCCTCCATCAGGGATCTGTGAGATTCCCCCCCCCCCTAGTGTTTAATAAAAATTAATAAGAAAATGTCATCCACATACCCATTTGATTTGCTGTCCACTGAGAATCATCACAACAGTGGCTTAAATCCCAACTAGAGTAAACCCAGTGAATCAATGAGAACTTCTTAAATCAACACTTGTGTAAGTTTTATTGATTCTGTGGATTTACTCTAGTTAGGACCAACAACCAGAGTTAGGCTGTTGAGTACATTTTCTAGACACTGGGAGTATCAGTGTGCAGTCAATTGGCTTTCTCCCCATGCGAGGCAATCCTGTGTGTATTTACTCAAAAGCAGAAATAAATATTCAATTGTGCTTGCTCTCAGCTTAGTGTGCCTAGAAATGCAGCCATAGCTGTACAGTCAGCCCTCTGTATCCACGGATGTAAGCATCCATGGTTTGAAAATATTTTTAAAATATATAAATTGCAAATAGCAAACCTTGATTGTGCTATGTTATAAAAGGGACACCATTTTGCTCTGCCATTGTATTTAATAGGACTTGAGCATCCACGGATTTTGTTATCCACAGGAGGTCCTGGAACCAAACTCCAGCCCACTGTGAGTGTATTTTGTTGCTACCATACTTTCAAGGAGCATAACATCTTCTAAGGATCTTATAACAACAATCCAGTGATGTAGGTTAGTCTAAAAACTAGAGACTGGCCCAATAACACCCAGTGAAATATGTTGCTGTTATTGGTGATCTAAACCTAGGAGCTGGCATTCCAACACTTCTGTCCTGTACACCATTCCTGAATGAATTTTATTACTTCTGCCAGTCTAGCCCCATTCACATTGTATTTTTCCCATTAGCACTTTAAGTCCACATCTCCCACTTAGCTTGCCACTTGCCACGGCACTTATAGTGATTAAGAATTGACAGTAGTCCGGAAAACTTTTGACTCTCTCCTATATTTACCACATCTTATTTATGTTTTCTCAAAAAGAAAGCCCCATTAAAGTTGGTAAGTCTTTGGGGGGTTGCAGACTGTCAAAAATAGTGTGAATTCAGTCCACTTTTAGGGTTAGGGTTAGTGCTAGGGAATCATGGGAATTGTTATTTTTCTGAGACATTGAACCTTCTTTGTCAGAGAACTCTAGTGCCACAATAAAATACAGTCCCCATGATTCCCTAACCTTAACCCTAACCCTAAAAGTGGACTGAATTCACACTATTTCTGACAGTCTGCAACCCCCCTACGTTGTTGTATGCCTTCAAGTTGTTTCTGACTTATGGCGACCCTAAGGCTTCATGAGATTTTCTTGGCAAGATTTCCTCGGGGGGGGGGTTGCGTTTGCCTTCCTCTAAGGCTGAGAGAGTGTGACTTGCCCAAGGTCACCCAGTGGGTTTCCATGGCTGAGAGGATGCTTGAACCCCGCCCTCTGGAATCATAGTCCAATGCTCAAATACTATGATGGCTTTATTTTCTAATAAATGAGCATAGGATTGCTGCCTTCATCCATGGATATGCTACAGTCAAATGAATAATGTGACAACAGGCAAATTAATACAAAATTACACATGCTTAATACCTTTCTTCTACTTCTTTGAAAGTCAGAACATGTCCTTTCAGTGTGTCTAAAAAGTTAGGGAACAGCACATTATAGCCCCATTAAGGTTGGTACCTTATACACCTGAGGAAATAGACGGAAGTCTACAAAAGCTCATGCTTCCAACCTCTTTCTTTAGTCTCAAAGGTGCTACAAGATTTCTTTCCATACTGATTTTACATATCTATATCTGAATTCTAGCGCATAACAGGGGACATCTGTCTAAAGCCTGTCGTAATAAACTTGAGTTGAACTATTTTTCATAATGTTGCCAAAATTGTCCACCTTAAGGCAATATTTTCCTGTAGTATACAAGTTTAATAATGTCCTGCTAACTCATCACACTCACACATGCCTTTCAGAAATAACTGTACTTAGTGCTTAGCTTCACAGAGACCAAACCATGTTAGAAACCAGAGTTACTACACCACATAATAAACAATACCCTTTCTTTTGTATCTGTCTCTGAAGACATTCAAGTCGCATTAACAAGTCCCAAGGGAAGGAAACAACAATATCTCTGTATCTGTTGCTTACTGTAAGCGAATGATAGATTACAAGGCAGACTGTTTATTATTAATTATTAATGTATCAGCAGTAAGAAAGAAAGCTACAGTCAGACACATGTCTTTTATAAATGAAGTATAGGGGATGAGATACAGCTAACAATATAATCTTGCCCTAGTTTGTTTTCTTGGCTAATATATTTTTAAAAAATGAACTACAGGAAGGGAAATGGGTGCTTAGGGGAAAAGTACCTCTTAAGAATATTGAATGAAGTACAAATAATTCTAGCAAGGTGGAGGGGGAGGATATACTCAGACTCTTTTCATTCCTAATTTTTATCTACATGGAAGGTCTTTTTCATAGTCGATATGGAGGTGAACAGATAAATGAAGAGAATAGAGAAGAGACAGGATAATCGACAAAAGGAAACCCCCATTTTTCAAAACCAGAAGTGAAATTCTGGACACTTTCAGGGGTTTGTTTGTTTTGCTTGGTTTCCATTTCTTGACATTTTGGACACAATTTCTGTGTCCCCCTCCAAGAAAACTGCCTGTCAGATTTACTCAAATTGCCCATTCCTGCACTTACTCAAGAACTTTCTATATTGCTACCACATGCAGTCTTTTCTTAGGCCTCATTCCCACTACATTATGAACCGGTTCGCTAACCAGTTTGAAGTGGTTTAAATGACCCTGGTTCACACTTTAGCCGAATTGCTGAAGCAGTTTGGTGAGCCCCTTTCCCCCCCCAGCGCTAGACCCATTTAGCACGTCTTTTTGACACTCGTTTTTTCCACATCTTTTGCAATAAATCGATTCAGTGCAAATGTGAATGGGATGCGGATTGGAATTGATTTAAATTTGCCCTTTAAATTTGCTGGCCGGCTGAAGAGGGTCCATTTTGATTCATTAGTCAATGTGAACAAGTGGGTTATTTTACAACAAAAAAATGTGATTGGGGCAAATGTAGGGTGAACCACGCTCCACTATCGAACCGATCCATTGATTCAGTTTGCAAACTGATTTATTTGTAAGTGGGAATGAGACCTTAGCTTAGTTACTCTCTAAAATGTCAGGGACATGGGGGATGATGAGGCATCCCTGATGGATCAAAACAGAAGCCGTGGCTACAATACCGATCTTAGAAAGAGTCTGTAAAAGAAGGAGATTTAGGTTGCTGGAGCTACAGCTTGCGTATTATAATTCATTAAATGTTATTCCCACTACTCCAGAGGCCCAGCTTGTTTCATGTTTGTGTACAGATGGCATCTGTGTTGTGTCATCTCTCAAAGAAAATATCATTTTTTTTGCCAAGAGGAAAAAATGGCTTGATCTACTTCTGTGCTCTTAATAGCAACTTGATATTGAGGAATTAGCGAGTGAAGCATTTTAGAGACTGGAGATAACTATTACCATTCACTATATCTGCCAAATAAGCTACTGTTAATAGTTACAGGGGTTGTAGCCACACTGCAGTTTGACACCACTTGAACTGCCATGGCTCTATCCTGTGGAAACCTGGGATTTGTAGTTTGGTGAGGCACCAGAACTTTCTGACAGACCAGGCTTACCAAACTACAGATCCTAGGATCCCACAATACCCTGTGTCATGGCACTTAAAATGGTGTCAAATTGCTTTAATTCTGCAGTGTGCCTACAAAACAGAAGAGAGTTAAAAAAAATTAGCAGCTACAATTTTCAAACTAACTTGCACAGTTCCACTAACCTGTGGTTCCTATTTTATTGGCTGCATTATATCACTTTGAGTTTTGGAACCAACACTACTATAAATAGGTTTTATAAGATTCTGAAAGTCCACTTAGGACTTGGAGGTTGAACAGGTAGCTAGATGCAAAAGAAGGCAGTGTTTCTGGCCATTTTAATTTGTTGTTGATAACTGCCATCACATTGACTTTGACATATGGCAATGCTCTGAATGAGAAACCTCCAAGCCACCCTGTCTTCAATTGCACTGCTCAAGTTCTGCAGACTTAGGTCTGTGGCAGCCTTGATTGAGTCTATCCATCTGTAATGCAATCTTCCTCTTTTCCTACTTCCTTCTAACTTACTAAACATTATTGTCTTTTCTAGCGAGTCATGTCTTCTCATGATATGGCCAAAGTATGACAGCCTCAGTTTAATTATCTTGGCCTCTAGGTAGAGTTCAGGTTTGATCTGCTGTAGGATCCATTTATTTGTCTTTTGAGCAGTCCATGGTATCCACAGAATGAAGATATAGAAAAGCAAGTACAATTTACCATATTGTATTGTATTGCTAGTAGAGTGATAATAAGTTGGATCTGCTAGGATTTCCTCTTCTCTACAGTTGCTTAAAGTGTTTGTTTGTTTGTTTGTTTTTTTAAAGGACACATCCAATTTTGCATTGGACCACCCTAGATATAAAAAGCTACATAATAGGCATCTCATTTATAGAGGCAAAGGCTAAAAGTATGTTCTAAAATATGTTCAAAGACCCACAGAAAGATCAAATAATCTTGCAGTGTCTTGAAGATCAACAAGTGCTTTGATATTATTAAGAATCCATGAAAGTTTATGACATAATGTATGGGTCAGTCCTTGAAGTGTCACAGGACTCTTGGTTGTGTTTACTATAACAAACTAACTCTTAAAATTCAAGGAAACGATATCTCTCTACCTTGGGCTGTTTGGGAAAATAGCACAATGACTGCAGCAGGTAATAAAGAGCTGAATGCTTTGTAGGCTCCCTTTCCATAACTAGATAATGAATAATAATTCTTTATTCCCCCCCCCCCCCCATTTCATGGCAATCATAATTTGAAGAATTTCTTAGGTTGTTTCATATTCCCTAGAAACATGATATTTCAGCTCTAGAAACAATATGTTCCTTCTCACCATCCTTAGAGGCATAAGCCTTTACTTATCTTTGCCATTATATATATTATAAATGCACATTATACATAATAGCATCTTTTAAATTTTGGTTTCCTTATTTTCAGAACATAGAGAGGAGCACATAGCAAGCCCTAGTGTTTTTATTTTGGAGCGGGCATGGTAAGACACTTTATTTTTAGAACACTCTTATTGAGGAAAGAATTTCAGGCCACTCTTATCTCTGCTAATAATAGGGACTTGCTCAATGTATACAGCTACAGCATTACTACTCTGCTTGTGCTCATTAGTCAAGCCAAATCCACAACTGAAGATAAGTTTGTCTCCAGATTCCTAGTTTCAGCAGGTTTTAAACTTCATTGGTTTCAGACTGGGAATATTAAGCCCTCATAACTACAGTACAGTTGTGATTACGTACTAAGAAGTGAAGTGTACAAGTTACTCCTGTTAGTAGGGCCTCTTCCACTTCCAAATCACCAGAAAATGATATCCCACTTTGTAGCCCACCAACAGGGTGGTAAAATAATAGAGCACATTTCAGCACTGACCTAATTTGTACTATTATTGTTATTGTTAGCCTTGTTATTATAATCAACATGGCAAGCCATCTAATTACAGACAACTACAGAATATGCCCTTCCTATATGAATTGGGTCCTGTGTGAGGAGAAAGATGGGATATAAATTGAATTAAATTAGAATCATAGAATCATAGAATCATAGAGTTGGAAGAGACCACAAGGGCCATCCAGTCCAACCCCCTGCCATGCAGGAACTCCCAATCAAAGCCTCCCCGACAGATGGCCATCCAGCCTCTGCTTAAAGACCTCCAAGGAAGGAGACTCCACTACTCTCCGAGGGAGTGTGTTCCACTGTCGAACCGCCCTTACTGTCAGGAAGTTCCTCCTAATGTTGAGGTGGAATCTCTTTTCTTGCAGCTTGCATCCATTGTTCCGGGTCCTAGTCTCTGGAGCAGCAGAAAACAAGCTTGTTCCCTCCTCGATATGACATCCCTTCAAATATTTAAACACGGCTATCATATCACCTCTCAGCCTTCTCTTCTCCAGGCTAAACATTATAATTAAATTATAAATAAAGTAAATTCCAAGAAAAATAATGGACTGGGACTGAGATAAAATCTACCAAATCTGTCCTGTGTATGGCTTACAAGACAACCTTCTATTGAGTCTCCTGAAGCATATTCCCAGGTATATGAGTACAGGAGTGTGCTGCCTTTGGCTACACTCAAAACATATTGACAAGGAAGTATATCTCGCTGAACACAAAAGGACCTACTTCTGAGAAGACAAACATGGGGTTGCATGGTTAATTATGTAAACAATAACCATCATATTTGTCCAACCAAAAGTATTTGATCTAAGCAGGATTCTTTCTTTCAGTTAACATTCAACTTTTCTCTTTATTTAGTTGGTGAACACCAGCTCACAGGACATAAAGTAGCAGTCAAAATTTTAAATAGGCAAAAAATTCGTAGCTTGGATGTGGTTGGAAAGATCAAACGAGAAATCCAAAACCTAAAGCTTTTTCGACACCCCCATATTATCAAACTGTAAGTATTTATGTTCTTCCTTCCCTTGGTGTATCACATTTATGTGTTGCGTGAAAGATGGATGCCTTTGGTGATCTTCTGTATTGCTGATAGTTTACTGTGTGTCTAATATTTTTAAGAATGAGACAAAATGCAATCATTTGCACATTTATTATTTATTTGATTTATATCCTGCCCTTCACTCAGAAATTATTTTGAATTAAGATCCACTGAACTTACTTGAGCGTTCTCCCTAACATTATGTATGTGTGTGTGTGTGAGTGAGTGAGTGTGAGAGAGATTGACCGAGAAATAAGTGATGAAAAACTCCCTTGCCTGTTCTTGCAATTGCCATTTCAGTCTTTTTGTACCATAATAAGCTGGATCATTATTAGGATTCAGTTAGAAGATTGCTGCTAGACTAGTGTGGAGGGAATGTTATAAAATGTTCCTGTTCTGTCCATTTGTGGGCTTCTGATAGCTAGCCCGCAATGGATAGATTATACTCATTTTTCACAGATAAGCAGAAGAAATCTGGTAATAGTCTATATATTTGATGTGGTTTTATGGGAGAGTTTGCTGCATAATTGGAAAAATTCTTTGCACAGAGCAATTGTGTGTGCTTCTGTGATGTTTGTCTGGCACTTTCAGAGCTTATGAGTTTAAAATAGATCTTACTTTAACCTTAGCCATGCTTTAGGGTTTTTTTTTTTAAATAAAAAAAGCTAAGGGTACTGTAATTAACAGCCTGGATTATACATATAAGTGTTAAAGTTTAAGTCCATGACTGAAACTTCCAGTTCCATTCCACAGCACAGCAATAGGAGATCAGGAATAATTCTGTGACCTCCAGTGCTGAAAAGCAGTATACATCTGGAATTTAATATGGAGAACAAACCACAGGGGTTGTTGTTTCCATATGCTGTTTCCTTGGGGTCTTTCCACGGCTCCCTCACTGCCTACCCTTGGAAAAAGATAACAATCAAAGCTTCTTCTTATCATCTTATAATGGGAATAGTGCACAGTGAAGAAAACATTTTTCAGAATCCATTTCTTCTCCTAAATTCAGAAAGATATACAGTGAGTCCTTGGTATCCACTGAAGTTTGGTTCCAGGACTCCCTGTGAATACCAGAATCCATGGATATTCAAGTCCCATTATATACAGTGGCAGAGTAAAATTGTGTCCCTTATATAAAATGGCAAAAATCAAGGTTTACTTTTATGGAGAAAAAAATGTTGATGAATATTTTCAAGCTATGCACGATTGAATCCGTGGATGCAGAATCCATGGACTGACTGTACATTTGTAAACAGACAACAGTTACTGTTATTAACTCATTGTAAGGATGAATGAGACAACATGAATACCTGGTAAAGCTAAGAAACAGCTAGGTCTCAAGAGTTTTCTTCCCCCAAACTAAAATATCTGGACTGTTGTATTAGGGATTCCCCAATCTTCTGTTGGCACACGGATTCACATTTGCCATGTTCCCTTACTACATGGGAAGGTATGTTCCTTAGCCTGCAAGCCACACCATCCAATTTTTGAATACTCCGAAGTGCTAAAAGGCCATAGTGTGCCATTTCAGCTATCATTTTGGGTGACTGAAACAGAACTTGCATCATTCCTGATAATCTTGGGTGCTTTTACCAGGTTTGCTTTTTTGTGGTGTTGTGGCTGGAGCAGGGGGCTGAAATAACATCCTCATGCATCCTAGAGCTGTTGTAAATGTGTTGTTGTTTTTTCATTCAAAACAGTGTGGCTGTAGGAGTGGTTTGAGCATTGGACTATGACTCTGGAGACCAGGCTTTGAATCTCCATTTGGCCATGGAAGCCCACTGAGTGACCTTGGGCAAGGCACACTCTCTCATCACCAGAGGAAGGCAAAGGGAATTAGGCAAACCTCTGTGAACAAATCTTGCTATGAAAACCATGTGATGGGATTGCCATAAGTCAGAAACAACTTGAAGGCACATAATAACTACAACACAGTATATGAAGGTCAAGGAAAATCTCTGAGACTACACTAGATCCCCTGAGTCACATGTGGCTTAGAGGCTCCATGACTCCCATGCTTGTCTTATTATATGAAATTAAGTATCATCTTTACCTTTTTACCTATTATTGTGCATCTTTAGCCAAAGTGAAAATCTGAAAGAAGAGTTGCCTTAGTGGAGCTTAAAGGAAAGTAACAGAGCTTAGTGGAGCTTAAAAGATCCATAACAGAGCAGTGGTGGGATGGTGCTCTGGGGCTCAGAGCATCATCCTACCACTGCTCAGTTATGGATGCCTTCATGAAGTATTATATTCTTCTTAAAAGTAACTTTCTAAGCTCTACCTAAATGAGGTAGGCGAGCAAAGATTCCAGAGGATTAAACAAGCTTTAGGGGGAGAAGAAGTAAATCTGTCAAACATACTCATTTAACAGAGTCCACAAGACTTTGTATTTGTTTCTGTTGTGGAAAATGTAATCAGTTTCTCCTTCAGAAGTGAGAACCAATTATGTGCAAAGTGAAATCCAATTGCTTATTTTAAGGTTGGCATTAGATTAGTAAGAGGTCTTCAGACCCTTTTCTGGTCTTTACTAGTGAAAGCCTTTCAGATAAGAAATCATATTTCCTCCTCATTTTTAATAGGTACCAGGTCATCAGCACACCAACGGATTTTTTCATGGTAATGGAATATGTGTCCGGTGGGGAATTATTTGATTACATCTGTAAACACGGACATGTAAGTGACTTTATCCAGCAGAGATAAAATGTGTGGGTGGGAGGGAAGAGAATGGTATTGAGAAGTAGAATGGCTTTGCTAAATGGGACTCTTTTAAGGTTATTAAGGCCAAAAATAGACTTGGCTCCATCACAATCCCATCTGGAATAGCTTCAGACTGACATAACACCACCATGGTATATTTTCTTCTTTGCAGCTATTCCCTGCTGTCTTACAGTTCAAACATTGTGCACATCTCCTTGAGAGTCAAATTACATATGGTTATTTTTAAAACATGTAACAAGCATAGGTGAGAACCAGTAGCAATGCCCACCCCCTTTGTATTTTAAATACTTTTCTACTCAGACAACTTAATTGGGACAGTTGCCACTGACTTCTGTCAAAGTGCTTCAGCAAAAGGGATTTGGTGAGAGTGGTTCAGTCCTAAATATGCTCAGGCATGTGCGCCTACAATTATGGTGTTATGTTGCAGAACTGGTACAGTGGCCATTTCAGACAGTCCTGAGCATTCAGTTGCTGTTGCAGTATAGTTTACTGATACTTAACAGTTTAGTGCTATAATTCTCTTGCAAAGATAGTGAGCCACAGTATTTCCTAGAATGTAGGTAAGAGTTCAGGCTTAAGAAGCAATTTAAATCCTGGCCTCTGTAAATGTATGTTTTTGCAGCTAGTAAACACAATTGATGGATGGTTATTTTCTTGCTCCTATTTCCCCTAGTTTTTCTGAAATAGAGCTAATGTTTATACTTAGAAGTTAAATCTGCAAAAACAGTAAAATGAAACAGAATTAACATCCATTGCTATAATCCACAAGTTAAGGGATCTCATTTCCTTTTTTTCCTTCAACCTTTAGAAAGGCATTAACAGTGCTGAAATCCTATGTATTAGGGATTCCCCAATCTTCTGTTAGCACATGGATTCACATTTGCCATGTTCCCTTACTGCATGTTGTAAGGGAACATATTATGGACCTGTCACCTCACTAATTGTTCCAGCCGCCCAATTGCTCCGCAGAGGGGTGGGGTATAAATATTAATATTACTACTACTACTACTACTACTATTACGTGTGAACTTCCAAAAGATGCAACACAGTTTAAGGACACCCAGTGTTCTTAAATTGGTTCACTGCTCTAATTTATTCAAAGGATTAGTAATATATATGCTAAATTATCATGCATTATAATGCCCCTTATAAAAGACATAAAATATCAAGTATGTGCAATGGTTTTTACTATTTTATCACTGTGTGCTATTGGTGTGCCTCACCAATGGTCTGAACACAGTTATAAATGATTTCTTCATTTGACAGACCAGTCAGTGCAGGTTGCAGGTGTGTGTGGAGAGAGAAGTATCTTTTTAAAAAAATGATCCAAAAGGGAAAACCCTTCCTACAAATATAAAATGTGTAGCATATTAGGACAAAGGTTGCTTGTTTCTTGCTGCATGAGGTTTTTTTTTTCCATTCATGGAGCTTAATTTCATTTTTGAAGGCAAAACATTAACAAGAGTAATCTTCCACAACTGCAGTTTGAAGTGGTATAATCCATTCTACCATCTTTGATACTCCATTTCAGTATCATCTTACTCCAACTAGTGTGTGCCACTTCAAATTGATTGCTAGGAGTATCAGTTTTTAATTTGTACAAGAGAACAAACAAATAAGCCTCCCCTGCTGATAAAAAAATACTAGCTTAATAAGATAGAAAGCTCAGGCCCTGTTTTCCCCCTGGTGTTAGATTCACATGCCTACTTTTATTTTCTTGCACCCCTGCCTTCACACATTCAAAGAAGATACTGGAAGCTTTAAAATGAAATACAGTTCCTTGGTTCATCTGATGTTAGGGAACCATGGTTTTTTCTAACTGTGGTTATCTAAAATGCTTGCCTAAGGATGGAAATCTCCTGGAGAGCCCCTCCATTGTGTCACACCAGTAAGGCAATGCACAGCAGGAGGTTGCATTTGCACTGTTGAAATAATCCAGTTTGACACCACTTTAATTGCCATGGCTCCACGCTATGGAATTCTTGGAATTGTAGTTTTCCGTATGACCAAAATCGGCTGCCAGTGGCTGGATTGGGGGCTGGTGATGGTCGGCCAACAGCACAGCAGCAATTTCATGTGCAGTAACACCTGTTTTACCCCGTTCCAGCCCGGTCCCGTCCCATGCACAGATCGGACTGAAAAGTGCATGTGATAAACTCCAGCATTGTACAAGGCTTGCTCCAGCTAATCAGTCCTCAGAAATTAATCAAAACAGAAAAGTTTTCACCCATTTATTGAAAGAGAGTCAGAAGGGTGCTGATATAATCTCTCCTGGAAGGGAGTTTCAGCCCCAGGGCAGCCACTGAGAAGGCCTTCTCCTGTAATCCCATCAAATGTATTTGTTAGGAAGGTGTGAGAGAGAAAAGGACCTCGCCAGTAGATCTCAAAGCATGGATCAGTTCATAAGGGAGAATACGGTCCTTCAGACAACCTGGACCTGAGCCATATGCTGTTTTATTGTATGCCACCTTATTATCTTTGACTGTAGAGTGGGAAATAAATATTTTAACAAATAAATAAAAATACACAAATAAAATAAAGCATGACCATATTGTAATTAAAATTTCAATGTCTTTGATGTGTGTGCAGGAAAGGTAAGAGGTTACGTGTGTGCCTAATATTAAACCA
Organism: Phrynosoma blainvillii; assembly: GCA_026167975.1. Classification (NCBI taxonomy): domain Eukaryota; kingdom Metazoa; phylum Chordata; class Lepidosauria; order Squamata; family Phrynosomatidae; genus Phrynosoma; species Phrynosoma blainvillii. The sequence continues at coordinate 221,909,619 of JANUYF010000004.1, read as the reverse complement.
TTATTCAGATTTTAATTGGGTGATAGTAATACCCTCCCAATGGCCTCATCCTTCTCACTGCAATTACTGTTAGCTGTTAAGTTGATAGGGAAAGGACTGTCAAAATAGCAGATGGTAGCAGCTGCCCATTCTCATTTTTTCTTTCATCCACACTCCTATTTCACCCTAGGCTGGGGAGTGAGCAAGCAAAGAGATTTAAACAGTTAAAAAAAAGCGGGGGAGAAGCAGGGGCAAGGGCTATCAGTGGGTCCTATAGCAAAATGAGGACCCTGGCAAGTCCAGACATGCCAAACTCTGACATTGGCTCTAATCTCTAAAAGTTTAAGATGATGAAGCACAATCCTTCCTTTTGCAGTCACTGACATCTATGGGGGAAGTTGAATGAGAGGGAGGTAGTTTTTGCAGCAACAAACTTGCACTTATATCTCCCTGTTTTGGGGATAAACTGTTGAGGACTGTGATCTTTAGCAAATAATTTTTTACCAAAGCAATTAGTTGAACATTTGCTTTGTTAAAGCTGCACAGTTTTAAAGCTTTTAGCAGACTTTAATTGTTTGACAGCCTTTCTCATAAGAGAATACTGCAATGCTATCTGCTAAGGATGTTTCTTTTCTATTTGTTTGCTTAGTAATGTTTACGATAATTTTGTCTCTTGTGGCTCATTAAGGAGACACATCATGGTTTGCTGAGTGTCTAGTTTTTTTGTGAGGAGAATCTTGAGTATTGTTTTCCTTCCTGGCATTTTTGCATTGTAGGTGGAAGAGGCTGAAGCCAGGCGTCTTTTTCAGCAAATATTGTCAGCTGTAGATTACTGTCATCGGCATATGGTGGTTCACAGAGATCTGAAACCAGAGAATGTGCTGCTGGATGCTCACATGAATGCCAAGATAGCTGATTTTGGTATGTGACCCCAATAGCATTCCAGAAATGTAACTGACTATAAGCCACTGGCAGAGGCTTCAGGGCCAATATCCAGAGTCAGTTTTCATCACCATTAGCAGTTTCTGTACCACTATAAAAAGCTTATAGGTTATCTTACTCCTCCTCTTCAATGTAGCAAACTTACATGTGAGGGATCACATGAATGAGTGTTATTTCATTATTTCACCCTTTCCTGCAAATCCCTGTACATCAAAATTTACATTTCAGGGAGAAGATCCCAGCCCAGCCATTTCCTGAGTTCTAATGTTCTGTGTAATACTGATTTCTTTTGTTTGGTTGTTTTTTATTCGTTTGCTTTTAAATATGTGGAAACATTCAGGACTTTATCGTACCTCTCCTGATTTAAATTTTAATTCGGGTGGCATCCTAATGTTATTGTAGTGGAATTCCCCAAGAACCAGATCCAGGAGTCCAAATTTTGTCCAAGGCAAGTACACCTTTATTTTGGCCAAAAGGTGACAACAGCTCCAAGATGGTGCTTAAAGGGTTGTCGCACCCAAATATTTTCAAAGTATTCCTTTATACACTATACTTGCATAGCACACAGCATTACATCACATAACTTTAACTCCATTGGTTTGTTATTGCTGATCACGCTTCTGTTCTCTAGTTCTATTGGTTAGTTGCTACTGACCATGCTCTACACTCTGCTTCCCTGAATACAGGTTTCCACCGGTTTGGTCAGGTTTTTTCAGCCTCACTTGCACTTTTTGCTGACCCTTCAGAAAGAATCTGGGGCAAAGGCCATTAATTACTACTTCATTTGGTTCCATCTCTACTTCATTCCTCCCTTTTTCTTGTTGCCAGTGCAAAGCTTGCTTAAGCTGGCAACTACATCTAATGCTATGCATGGATTTTTGAACCAATTTTCTTTTAACTTTTGGGAATAACATTGTCAGTATGCCTATTGACATGAGCCCCCTTATTCCCATGTGTCCCTTCATTCTTTCAGAGCAACTCTCGGGTAGTTACTCCTCCTTTTCTTCAGGGGGGTGCTTGGTCCACCTGGCCCCAGGGAAGTGGCGCACGTTGCGATGCTGACCTCCCCTCCTCTTGCAGCTTGCTTCTTGGAAATCTTTACCCTTAGAGGATCAGAGTCATCATGGATTTCCCACTCAGGTTCCTCCTTGGTATAGTCTCTCGACTCTGTAGTGGATCCAAAGTTTTACTCCTGCTAACTTGATGGCAGTGGGCATGATCTCATAGGGGCTCCAGTCTTTCAGCAGGATCACCTGGGGAGAAATCATGTACAGCAGTAACAAGGGCAGAGGACTGTATCATACCCACATATTTATGTAACTCATTAAAAGAGGATCCCAACAATTGAATAGTTTTTATCAAGTCTACCCTCCCCAGTTGTGCTAGGTCCCCAGGCATGTGTTCAAAACCCAAGGGTGGTCTCCCATACATTAATTCATAAAGTGACAAGCCCAACAACTTTGTAGGGGTGCATCTGATTTTTAACAATGCCATTGACAATATCACAGTCCAGTCTAACCCAGTTTCATAACACATCTTAGATATAGTGCCCTTTAAGGTTTTATTCATTCTTTCAACCTTTCCAAAAGTTTGGGGATGATAGGCACAATGTAATTTCCAAGTAATTCCCAAAGTTTTTGACAAAGTTTGTACAATCTGGTGTACAAAGGATGGTTCATTGTCAATCCCATGAGTCTAGGGATACCATACTTCTCATCAAGGCTTTTACCACTTGTTCTGCCTTTTCATTAGACCACGCTTCTACCCAACCAGTAAAAGTACATACTACAACAAGTAGATATCAACCTCTCCACCTTTGGCATCTCAGTGAAATCTATTTGAAATCTCAGTAAAATCTATACCTCAAAAGGAATGTTTCCTACATATTGGACATCTGGTGCCTGTAAAGCTCCTGTTCTTGGGTTCATCTTAACACAAGCTTCACACTTCCTAACCACCTTAAGTACTATCATGATCTAGCCCATGCAATCCTTGAATAAAACACTGTCTATTTAACAAATGAGCTAGGAATGTTTGTCCCATATGAGTCTGTGAGTGAAGTTGTCTAATCATGTCCCAGCTCAATTGTTTAGGGATGAAAATCTTTTGATTCCTGAGTATGAAAAAGCCGTTTTTCTGGTAGGCCCCTTCTTGTAGGGCCCATCGCTCCTCTTCAGGGGTGTAGTGTACTTTAGCTAGTAGCAAAAGTTTAATTTGAATAGAACAAACTTTTTCTCCTCCTAGTGCACTTGATTTTGCTGCTTGCTTGGCTGTCTCATCAGCTCTTCGGTTCCCTTTTGTCACAGGGTCTTCTCCATGTTGATGTTCCAGTAGGGAGTACAAATACTTCTAAAACTTCACCATCTCCTTGTATGACTACATATCCTGCCAATTTCAAGCCACCTTCCACAAAGCTGCTGCCGTCCGTGAACAGGACTTCATCTGGCTCTTCAAAGGGAGTGTCTTTTAAGTCTGGTCTGCTTGAATATATTTCATCCATTAATTGCAGGCAATCATGTTGCATTAGGGTTCCTTCCGTCACTGGCAGCAGGGTAGCTAGGTATAAGGTAGTACAAATTGACAGTTTAATGACTGGATTATCTATAAGCATACTTTCATACTTCAACAGTTTCTCATGTGATATCCATCGGTGTCCTCTGTGTTCCAGGAGGGGTACAACAGCATGTGGGCACTTCAGCAGTATCTCCTGTCCGAGGGTGAGCTTCGCCGCTTCTTCCACTAGGAGCGCTGCTGTTGCAACTGCATGCAGGCAGAGGCCATCCTTTCACAACTGTGTCCATTTGTTTTGATAAGTGCACCACTGGCCTTGGCCATTCTCCTCCTAGTCGTGTCAAAAAGGTTTGCTAATATATGGTTAATCTGTCTCCCTTCTGCCTCTTGAACTTTATTGGTCACAGCAAAAGTTTTATAACTTCAGATCAGTCTTGAATTCATAGGAATTAGCCATGCATGAGCAAAACTAAGCTGATTGGCAATTTACATGGATACAAATAGTGTTCTGATCAATAAAAGAATACAGGTCTGCAGTTGAGCAATTGATTTAGAGTTCCTGCATGGCACAAGGGGGGTCAGACTAGATGCTCTGGGCTGTCCTCCAACTCTAGGATTCTATGTTCCTTTGTTTTTTTTTTTATGCTGCTCTCTAGGTCAGTTTTCTGGGAACGTAGCCAAATGACAGGCAATTGCAACATTTTAGTACAGCAAGTTGTTTTTTTTTCTCATAGCTTCTGCCTTTCTTGTTTAACACACCATTTTTTTTCCTTGCTTCATTCCCCCCCCCCCCCATGAGGGAGGGCTATCTCATGTTCTCAAATAGGCTTCTATCGGAGGTAGTGATTTTTTATTTTATTTTATTTTATTATTTTTTTTTTTTACACACTGCAGCACTTGTTAAACGTTTCTGGAATACAGTGAAACTGATAAGTTTCTTTCCCTCTGCCCCTGAAATAACTACAGCATCCGAAGCCACTAGGGCTCCGGAATCAACCAAACGGAACCAAAAAGTCCACAGACTGGTCTCCAAAATTCATACAGACCATTGCCTCCCCGGAACCAGCCTCAAAAACATTTTTCCCTTGCATTCCCAGAGCCAGCTTATCCTAATCTTGATTCTCTTACCAAATCTCTATTGCCATTACTCCTTCTCCATCTTTTCTCAACACCTCTGTTGCGGCTGCAGACATCCAGCCACGACCTCCTCCTCCTCTCGGACCTTCTCAATCACATCCCCTATTTCTTTCTGACCCTACATTCGCTTGTGCACTCATTTTTCTTCAATGTCTATAGGCAAGACACCTTGCACATTGGTTACTGTTCAATCCTCTTCCTTTGTCCTCCTCTGTTTTCCTCTTGAAACACAATTGCGACTATATGTGCCTGTGGAACAATGTGCTCCTTTTCCCATGAACTGAACAAGTTTCAGAAATAACAACTCTTTTATGGTGTCCTCCTCCACAGTCAATTCTTAATTCCAAATTGAGGCCCATAATTACTAATCAAAGACTCAACTTCAAAACTGACAAAACTACAAGTGCTTACAAGCAAACTGAACAGGGACATCAATTTCTGATTCCATCCTTCAGGCTACACAATTCCAGTGTCCATGTTCCATGCTATTGCACCTGACATTTATATTTTTCTGGGGACATACATTTTCCATCAAAAGCATATACTCTCTGTCACCTATGTTTGCACATTGTACATTCTAGTTCCAAAGTACAAGATCTCACTTCAAGGCAAAAATTGCAAATAATGTTCTTAAACTGACACAAACGTTTGGTCTCTTTGCATATGTATCTGCTCTAACATAAAAATGACACTGAAACAACAATAACATTATAAGCTGATATATACACAATCTCATTTCCTAAATAACCCTTGAGCTGTCTTTTTAGGGTTATCTTTTCCCTTTGTTCCAAAATCCACAAATAACAATAAAATATAGGTCTTCTGTACATTGGGGGTGCACCTCATGTTTATCATGATCTAACCAAATTTCTTAACTGACAACAGGGACATATTTCAAAATGTATAACTCAAACAGCCTTCCAATATGCTGGTACATGAAGGTATTGACAATAGTAAAAATTAATTCCTCTCAAGGGATCAAACAAAAAGGAATAAAAGCCAAACCATACATTATCACATATGAACAAAAGTCCAACAATCTATTTTTATACAAGAAATACAACTCTGACAATAAGGGACAATAAAACAAAGGCTTTACTTTTTTATACTTCTGTGTTTCTAACATTTGAAAACAGGCTTGTATGCTCAAGTTTGCTACAAGCTGTCTTATATTTTAAATATTAAATACAATCTGTCCTTATATGCAGTGGGGGTGCACTTATAACCAGGTCATCCTCTGGGTGGCCCAAATCTAATTGTGGCACAATTGGCTTTACCCCACCACCCCTTTTTGTTTCATCTGTGGCTACAACCATGCTTTTTTGTTTGTTTGTTTGTTTGTTTGTTTGTTTTGAACAACAATCTCAGGGTGGATTCTTTTCTAACACTTCCAGCCATGCTGTAGCATATTCCATTGATCCATATAATTTACAATTTCCCAAATAGCATTTTTATTACAAGATCTTTCAGGTGACCACCTCGGACTTACATCAAAGGTGGGCAAGAAATCCAGAGTGCTTTGTCTGCCACACAAAAGCACTTAACCGAGTGTCCTGGCTCTCACCCAGTGACACCTATTAGAGTGTGTTGTCTGCCACACAAACACTCTTATAATTGGGTGTTCTGGCTGCCACACAGAGACCCCCATCCCATTGCTGATGTAGTCTTGGGGTACCCTTATACACCCTCATACACCAGACTTTAACCTCCCATTGCCGATAGCGTTCTTGGGGCACCCTCACGCTTCGGACTTTGCTGATGTAGTCTTGGAGGGGTACCCTTTTACACCCCCCCTCATACACCAGACTTTAACCTCCAATTGCCAATAGGATCTCGGGGCACCCTCACCTATCGGTCTATAACAGCTGTTAAAAATACTCGCCTGTACAGGTCTTCCGTTTTTCCTTCCAGTTCTCTCCTCCAGTCCTCCCCTCCAGTCGACTGGAACCTATGGTGGTTGCCTTCAGGACAAAGAGCTTTGGCGCAGTCTGTAGGTCTCTGCCGCCTTGGTGAGAAGTTGGCCACTGGTCTTGATGTGGTGGGGCCCCTTCTCAGTGCACCAATATTCTCATCGTGGCTCAGAGAGCTGCCAGACCTGTGAAGCCCCCAGGGGCACCTCCCTGATCTGGCTTGCTGGGGATCCCAGACGAGCCCCCAGAATGTAGTGGAATTCCCCAAGAACCAGATCCAGGAGTCCAAATTTTGTCCAAGGCAAGTACACCTTTATTTTGGCCAAAAGGTGACAACAGCTCCAAGATGGTGCTTAAAGGGTTGTCGCACCCAAATATTTTCAAAGTATTCCTTTATACACTATACTTGCATAGCACACAGCATTACATCACATAACTTTAACTCCATTAGTTTGTTATTGCTGATCACGCTTCTGTTCTCTAGTTCTATTGGTTAGTTGCTACTGACCATGCTCTACACTCTGCTTCCCTGAATACAGGTTTCCACCGGTTTGGTCAGGTTTTTTCAGCCTCACTTGCACTTTTTGCTGACCCTTCAGAAAGAATCTGGGGCAAAGGCCATTAATTACTACTTCATTTGGTTCCATCTCTACTTCATTATCAGAAGGATTTTGCCACCAAATCTGATGCCCAAATACAGCCTGGATCCATCCCTGCTCACAGGGGCGTTCTGGCTGCCATTTTCTTAAGCCAGGAGTTTTCCGGCTTCAAAAAGATGAGTGCTGAGTGAGTGCTGTGAGTGGGGATGGACCCAGGCTGTATTTGGGCAGCAGATTTGGTGGCAAAATCCTTCTGATAACATCAGGATGCTGCCTGAATTAAAATTTAAATCAGGAGAGGTAAGTCGATTTAAAAAGCGGTGCGATAGTCTCCTCAGTCATAGAAACCTGCACCTATTGTTTAAAATAGTACAAAAATAAAATATTTGGGCACAAGCTTGTTACCTCAGTGAGAACCACATCCAATGCCTGCTGCAGATGGCCAACAAGCACTGGCTTTGGGCCCTGTTGGGGGCATGGCGTGCAGACAACACATGTCCCCAAAGCAGGCAGAAACTGCGCAGAGAGCGCTCCAACCCAGAAAAGCCAGCACGAAAAGGAGCAGCAAACAGCAGCTCCTGCTGGTGACTGGGAACTGAACTGCAGCAGCAGTCCGTTTCTGAAGCAGGCTCCTACAGTCACCATAGTCCCAGCACAATTGTGGCTGGTGCGGTTCCAGTGCAGTCCTTTTGGCCCATTTGCTTCAGGCCCTATACTTTTCAGGTTCTTTGTGTTTCTGAGTATCTGTTTTTAGCTCCTTGTAAATCTGTGTGTTGCTTTTATGCTTTTTATACTTTATAAGCTCAATTTTAGGAAGGGAAAAACAAGATACAAATTCTTAAGAATAATTTAAAGTAGCTTACAACATCAAGAAGCTTTACATTTACAACATTTTGTTTAAAATATTTCTCAAGCAACAAAAGTATAACAGTTTCATGAACCTTATTTTTTATTTCATTATGCCACAGAAATTTCCTTTCTGCTCTTCTTGGTATTCCCCTTTTGCCATCTTTTTGTTTTAGTAATATGCCATTCTGCCTAACCATATCTTTTTTGTTTCAACTGGGTGTGTCAATATGTGAAGGTCTTTTTTTCAGGGTTGTCCAACATGATGTCTGATGGTGAATTCCTCCGAACCAGCTGTGGCTCACCCAACTATGCAGCCCCAGAAGTCATCTCTGGAAGGTAGTGTATAAAGCCAGTGGGTATGACTTTTATCAAAGACATGAGATGGGATTACTTCTAATAGCTGAGCAATTTACAATCCTTTATGTAGATATTCTTCATACGATATCATCCTATTCTGTGGGTTATACAATTATCTTGAAACAAGGAACAGTAGCACAAAAAGGAGTCAAGGTAAACACTTCATTTGTATTCTATGCTCCTAGGCATATACATAAAAAGTGGACATTTCTAAGGAATAGTTCCTTAAAAGGGCAGAAATGTCAAATAGTATCTTAAGGAGATTTGGCATGGGAGAAGGGTGACAGGGAAACGTTTGGGTAGTTTTAGGTTAAGGGATGGACTGTGAACTAGAACTGCAAAATTAGCAGGAAGGATATTACCATAACCAGATGCTCTATCTGCTTTCATTCTAAGTCGAACTAATTGCTCAGCACTATGCCTCTCTTCCTCTTCCAGCTGTCCAGCACATGATTTATTTGTTGCTTCTTTACAAGTGGTGTCTTAAGGAACTGGTTAACGTTATCTTCTTTTTGTCCAGATTGTATGCTGGTCCAGAGGTTGATATCTGGAGCTGTGGTGTTATCCTCTATGCTCTTCTCTGCGGAACTCTTCCTTTTGATGATGATCATGTCCCAACACTCTTTAAAAAGATCCGTGGAGGTGTCTTCTACATTCCTGAATACCTCAATCGCTCAGTTGCTATTCTACTCATGCATATGTTGCAGGTTGACCCACTCAAAAGAGCAACCATCAAAGATATAAGGTAATTTTGGTGCCAAAAAATATTAAAATGTCACCTTGAAACATGTTTTTAGGGAGGGAGGACAGATTGTCACAGAAAGTCAGCTTGTTTATCCTTTTAATATCAAAATAAAATCAACTGAGTACAGTGGGCCCTTGGTTTCCACTGGGGTTTGGTTCCAGTACCCCCTGTGGATACCAAAATCTGTGGATCCTCAATTGCCATTATATACAGAGGAGTAATAAAATGATGTTCTTTATATAAAATGGCAAAATCAAGTTTTGTTTCTTGGAATTTTCTTTTGAATATTTTCAAGCCATAGATCAGGGGTAGGCAACCTTTCCCCTTTAAGGGCCGAGGGACTTCAGCTCCCAGAATCCCAGGAGCTATTGGCCAACATGGGACTATTGGCCAACATGGCTCAGGCTTCTGGGAGCTGAAGTCCCTCGGCCCTTAAAGGGGAAAGGTTGCGTACCCCTGCCATAGATGGTTAGCTCTGTGGATGCAGAATCTGTGGATGTGGAGAGCCAACAGTACATAGTAATTGAAACATTGCATTATCCCAGAGTCATCCATGCTAAGACATCCTTAACATTCACAGGTAGACTAGGAGAGACCAAGGTGGGGCACAAACTCAGATTGAAATAGGATTTGGTGAAACAGGATGAGTGCCTTCAGCCTTCTCATTGGCTCTTCTATGGATGACACCATAGACATCCAGGAGTGAACCCCAGCCAGAGCTGAGGCTTTTTAACAAGGATAGCCAAATTTCTTGAACTAAGAAATACATATCAACATTTTTACCTGGCCCAGAGCCCCACATTGCCACATATCACCCATCATACTACTGTATTTCTTTTCTCTCATGCTTCCAACACATTTCAAGATTGCTGGGAAGCTTAGCTGCCTCTGAATTATCATTGATGATGCAGTATGTGGCCAAAACATATGGCTGGGACTGAGGATAAGCGAAGGCATCTGGCATGCTTTACAGCAGATGGGTAGAGGGTGTGTGTGTCTTTTTTTAACCATTAATGAACCCTACACCTGTCAAGTTTAATTCTTCCTGTTAATCATTAGCTTATTTTAATCCTGCAAAATTCTTGTCTTCTGTAGTTTCTTTCAGTATCATTTCCCAAAATTATTGGTCTTCCTGGGAAGCTTATCAGCAGCAATATTAGCACAAGTCTCACAGGGGAAGAAGACGGGCGGCCCTGGGCCGCCCCGGGAAGCTGCGCCGCAGGGCCGAGGTATCCCCACACCTTGGCCCCGCGGCGCAGCTTCGCTGCCCCAGGAAGGAGCGCTAAAATAGCACTCCTTCCACAAGTCGCCAAAGTTGCGCTGCAAAAGGCTGGCGGCGCACCTTCGGAGACTCTTCCGCTGCAGCGTGTGCAGATGCTGCGGCGGAAAGGCATCGTCGGAGCGCCGGCCATGCGGAGGGGCCGGCGCTCCGATGATGCCTTTGGGAAGGGGTTGGGGCGCCCACCGTGCGGCTGCCCCTCCCCTTCCTTGCCCCCAAAACGGCCCTTTGCACCGTCTGCTTCCCCAGTCAATTCTTTGAAATTCAAAGTTGTTAAGCAAGTAAACATTACCTGCCATTGTCATACAACTTTTTATCTTTCATGATAAGTCAGATTTAAGGTATTGTTACATAGGGTTTTAACTGTTAGGTAACAATTATTTTCTAGAGAACATGAGTGGTTCAAACAGGATCTACCTAGTTACTTGTTTCCAGAAGACCCTTCCTATGATGCCAATGTCATTGATGATGATGCTGTGCGGGAGGTTTGTGAGAAATTTGAATGCACCGAGTCAGAGGTGATGACAAGCTTATACAGTGGAGATCCTCAAGACCAGCTTGCAGTTGCTTATCACCTTATTATTGACAATCGGAGAATCATGAACCAAGCCAGTGAATTCTACCTCGCCTCTAGCCCACCATCTGGCTCTTTTATGGATGACTCTATGCACATCCCTCCAGGAGTAAAACCTCACCCAGAGCGGATGCCTCCATTAGTAGCAGATAGTCCCAAAGCAAAGTGTCCCTTGGATGCATTGAATACTACTAAACCAAAACCATTGACTGTGAAAAAGGCCAAGTGGCACTTAGGAATACGGAGTCAAAGCAAGCCTTATGATATCATGGCTGAAGTCTACCGTGCTATGAAACACTTGGAATTTGAATGGAAGGTGAGTAATAGCAATAGTTTGTATCTCATTCATATTTTTCTAGAAAGTTCTCAGTTTGCTAATTTATTAATGATTTTCTATTCAAGTTCATGAATTTGCTGAAATAATTTAAAATATTAGTCTGTTACCTTTTTGTCTAAAATATGTAAAGCTTTCAACAATAAGTCAGAACAAATAAAAATAAAAAAAGCTGGAATCAGACAAAAATCCTTCTCTTGGGTATTGCAATCATGCAGCTCTTCGATGTTGTTGGAGCACAAATCCCAGAAGATCTAGTCATCATAGCTCTTGGTAAGGAATCCTGGGAGATGTAGACCAGCAACTTCTGAAGGATCACTTACTCCTCTGGTCTAGCATTCTGTTCCCCGCAGCGGGAACAGATGGAAAGCCCACACATTGTATATGAACATGATAGCAACCTCATGCTCATGTTTCCCAGCTCTGATATTCAGAGACATCCTGCTTCTGATGCTGAAGGTAGTATAGAACTAAGTAGCCTGTGATAACATTTGCTTCTATACCAGGACCAGGTGGGGCTACAGGACAGATTTTTGCACCTAACATCCATCATGGTCTGCATCAGACCTCAACATACAGAAATAAATATAATAGAAACAAAACAAAACATAATCAGAAGTGACCAGATTGTCAGTGCCAATTCGGATTGTTTTGTTTTTTATATAGAAGGGAGCTTCTATAGTTTGGGTACGGTGATCTCTACTAGTCTAAAATTGATGCTCTTGGAGGCTGCCAGGCATGGTAAAAAGCTCTTTTTCTTGATTCCACCTGGCAAAAATAAGCCTTGCATGCATTTGTGGCCCATGCATGCATGTGCATATTTTGCACAGCTCAGAAATAAACAATAAAAGCATACGATAAACATCATAGTCTTTGCTGGATGAAGAAAAGGCAGAAAAATAAGCAGCAGGTGGGCCTCCCTAGGAAGTGAGTTAAGTGAGGCATCCCAGGTAAGGAGACCTTCTCTTTCTTGCCACCTCTTCCCTAATTTCTGCCACTGGTGAGTGGGGGCAGTCAGATAATAAAGAACTGAGACCAAAGGCAGTGAAATGATAATTCAGCTACCCTGGTCACAACAGAGCTTAAAAATGCTCCTCCCCTCACTTTTTTTTTTTTAATAAAAAAATCTTTTTCATGCCCTGGATCCCAAGCTGTCTATGGCTTTAAATGTAACTTAATAAGTGGTCTGTTAAGTGTTAGGATAGCATCAGCAGTGTCTAACTGTAAATACCTTTGGTCTAGTCACATCACCCTTTTTGTGAATATTAGAACATGACAACTGCAGTCCTAGACACATTTACCTGGAGGGAAATCCCATTAATTCAATCGGTTTTATTTCTTAGCAGACATATAAAAGCAGACATGCATTGCAGTCTAACTGTAGTCTATTTTTAATTATTGGCTTATGATGACATATTTTCTTTATTAAGCTGCCTGAGCTTGATGGGGAGATAATTCTGTCTGGCACAGCTGTAAGGATGCTAGGAACTCTTCAGATTTCTAATTTTAGTTGTTAATTCCCTTCTAGGTAACTAATCTTCCTGAAAGCTCTTAAGAGGAGATGCTTGTCTATTATTTGTGCATGGTTTCAAGCAGCCATGTGGCCAGAGAAGACATTGAAATATTGTTACCTTAAATCTGTTTTAAATAATCAAATCTTTTCTAGTTGACTCTTCTTTTTACGACAGGGTAGTTGCCAGATTACACAGTGGTACACTATATGTAAAACAGGCTCAGGCTGTAATCATTTGCACATTAATTTGGAAGTGGGTTTCATTGAATACAACAGGACCCACCCCCCAACCACCACCCCAGCAATCAAATATAGGATTGTACTCTAAGGCACATTCATATCCAGTTCTTTATGTCCTTAATTTATAGCCATATTTGAAGATGACCATGATTTTATCTCAAAGAGATTAATAGTTTTAATGCAGAAATGCTCTCCCCTCGTTTGTGAAGTCAAAGGCTTTCACATTCTCCCCTAGTTTCTCAATAAATTATTCATAGGCAAGAGTCAATGCTGACTCTTGAGTATGTTCATTTTCTTTTATTTTTCTGATTCTATTTCACATCCTCAGTAGGCAGTAGGGACAGCACTTTCTCAGCTATCATTCTACATTTGATAGATATGTTTACTGAAAATTAGACTGTTCACGAACTACATTTGAAATTTAATTTTAAGCTATTATGCTCTTGTACTTATTCTGCTCATTTTATTTTTATTTTTATGTGCTGTTTCAGTTACTTTGTGATAGTTCATATGCATTTTGTTATATGTATTTGTTGTATGTGTTTGTATATCTTCACTGTTTGATTTTTTTTTCTGAATCAAGAGAGAGAGAGAGAGAAATATAGTAGGCTCTTGATATCTGCTGGGGTTTAGTTCCAGAACTCTTTGTGGAGACCAAAATCTGTGGGAGCTCAAGCCCCTTTAAATACAGTGGCATAATAAAATGGTGTCCCTTATGTAAAATAGCAAAATCAAGGTTTGTGTTTTGGAATTTATATATTTTTAAAATATTTTCAAGCCATGGATGCTTGAATCTATGGAGAAAAAAATCTGTGGATATGGAGGGCTGACTGTATAAATAATTTATAATACAATCTAATCCTGTCAAATGTAAGTCTCATTATAATATTTAATGGGGCTTACACCTAGGTAATTGTGCATAGGATTGCAACCAGAATGCTGCACTTAGGTAACTCAGGGGGACTGCCCCGATCCTCCCTTTTGTCGCCCCGAAAAGAGCAGCAAAATGCAGCCCCTTTCTGGGGCGGCAAAAGGCCACCCTAAGAGCCGGCGCGTAGCTCTTCGTCACCCTTTCCGGCGCAGTGTATCAGGGAAGGTGTCCTGATGTTGTGCGCTGTGCAAAATGGCACACAGCATCAGGATGGTGTTGGCATGGGGTTGGGGTGGCCGGCGTGTGGCTGCCCCTCCTCATCTCTGCCTCCAGGCCAGCCCTTTGGGCTGGTCTGCAGAGGCTCTCAGATAACCTGCCAAGGAGAGAATGCTGTAATCTACCTATGATGGGAAACTGAAGTTTATTTGCATAGTTTTTTGTGGGTTTTTAGGGCTGTGTGGCCATGTTCCAAAAGAGTTTCTTTCTGATGTTTCGCCAGCATCGCCAGGGTAGGAGGGTAGGGGCTTGGGGTTGATTTTATTGTGTTGTATTTCTGTCTTGGAAGCTGCCCTGATTGCTTTGCAGAGGGACAAGGTATAAATAATAATAATTATTATTATTATTATTATTATTATTATTATTATTATGTGGCTGGCATCTCCAGAGAATTCTGGAATGGAAGAGAGTGGGTATATATATATATATACTGTGAGACCCTGGGTAGGGAGGAGTGATTCCCATGTAAACTGTGTATTGTTCTGTTGTTGATTGTGTATTGTTTATTTGCATACATTTGTTTATTTAATATAATTCTCTAATTTGTTTCTGCAGAACTTCCTTTTTTAAACCAGCATATGCGAGGAAAACTGATTCACTAGCAAGAATCAAGACAATAAGGGCCACCAACCTTTATTGCCTTGGCTCATGAAAGAGCATCTTGCCACTCATTTCTGTGATTTCTAAAGAATTAATTCTGCTAGCAGGCTGGGCAGCAAATGCCAAAAAGACTGGGAGTAGTACAGTAGTTAAACCTAGGCATACATATAAATATTTCCTTTGTTTGTGACATGAAGTATTCAAGAAAAAAAGTAAAAAAAACCACACACACACACACCAAAACCCCCAGGGTTTTTTTTTAATTGGGGTTTTGTTTGTTTGTTTAAACCATTTTTTGTTTTTTGTTTTTGCTTTTATGTTCAGGACTAAATATAGGACTAAATCAGAAAATTAAATAGCAAAATGCAGTTCAGATGTTATGGCCACTAGCTTAAATAACAATTGTTCTTTTAAAAGTGCTCCTTTAAGGCAAATTGTTTTGCTTGAACTTACGTTTATTGAAGAATTTGGTTCTGAGTAGTATTTCTTGCATTATAAAGTAAAGGGATTAAAAAGAAGCAATTGACAGTGGATCTAACAATTGCCAATAAACTGTTAAAACGTTTAAATTCAAAGCTGTTGTTCTTCCAGTAGGAGGTTTGGAAAATAGTAATAATAGCCAGACTTTAAAAATATATAGGAATAATCAATTTTACAAAAACCAGGATTGGTTTGTTTTTGTTTATAAAAAATTATTATTATTATTATTATTATTATTATTATTTAAAAGTCAACTTGGTTTAAACCAGCCAGCCATGAGAAAATGAAATACAAAAGATGAGGAAGCTCCCTTAGCAGAACAGGAATAGGTCAAGAAAGAGGAATCCTAATAGGAGAAGCCAGAGCTTGAAAAAGTTAGTTTTGCACTGCAATTATGAGAACCTCAAGCAAACATACCACTGGCTATGGTTGCTGTGTGATTCTGGAAGATGTAGTCCAAAGAAAAATTAGGGGAAAATATTCCCCTCTCACCCCCTGTCCATGTGTTCAAGTCACTCTCTTTGCTTACAAATCTTGACAGACATGAGTGGGAAGGGGAGAGGGGGCAAAACCAATGGATCTGTCTTTCCTCTTCCTCTCCCTACAGTTACATTCACCTGAATGTGAATTAAGTGTTGCTATTTTCTTCATCCTGTTTTGTTTTGCTTTCCTTCAAGTGTATTTAATGTTTATTATTGTTACACATAGTTTTACAATATTGTTCACAATGTAACTGTCTTACAAACCACATCTGATATAGATAGGACCAGTTATTCATTTAGAGGCTGATTTAACCCCATAAATAAACAGCAAAGTGTAAACGGGCAAAGGGTTAGAAAGATTATTTTCTAAATGAACAACACCATCATTGTGGGGCAGTTATTTGAAGTGAATTCTCTTAACTGGATGCTTCATCATAAAACTACCTAAATTCTATCTGAGTGACTGAGATTGACACTTTTTCTAGTCTCCAAAATTGTATTAGCTTAGTACAAGCAAAGAGAATCTTGATGATGAAGAAGAAATTGAAAGACAGCAGTTTGTTTTTTAAATAATGGTATAAAAAGTATATGTAGGAAGGTATATGTTTATGATGTGTTCATTTAAAAGTGATATTCTTGTTTATTTAAAAATTCCCAAAGGCACTTTCTGTTGACAGATAATGAATTTATTTTGTGTTCAAAATTTGTTTTCACAAATTGTAATTCATTATTTTTATTAAGCAAAGAGGCTGACATTATTTAAGCCAGTTAGGGTGGAATCTTGCATGCATGTAATCAGAGGTAAGTCTCAATGGGTCCACTGGGAGTCATTGCACAATAGTTGTAAATAGGACTGTGGTAAGTCTCCCTGCACTCAGTGGGGTTTCTTTTGAGGAGACATGTATAGGATTGCACTCATTTTTTATTTTATTTTTTATTTTAAAAAAGATAAAATTGTTTTCTTGAAATTAAATTGTTCCAAAAAGTCATTGTCTTTCCGTGCAATAATTACATCTTTTAGGTGGTGAATGCTTATCATCTAAGAGTTCGTAGAAAGAATCCAGTGACTGGAAATTTCGTCAAAATGAGTTTGCAGCTTTATCAAGTTGACAATCGCAGCTATCTGCTGGACTTTAAAAGTATTGATGGTAAGAAGGAGCTGTTGTGGAATAAAATCCCCAAAATGAAGAAGGCTCGATTTAAAATATAATCTCTTCTCCCCTTCACACATTTTAATATTTTCCGTTTTGTTATAACATCTTGTCTGAACAACTGTTGCTCTAGTACAATAATCTGTTGATCGTCACTAGTGTTAATTGTGGTAGTTTCATATGCCTTTCCTAACCAGCTCCACTTAGTGAGATTACGGTAAGCCTTTCCTACTAGGTGTTTTGGACTGCAGTTCCCATTGTCTCTAGTTAGTATGGCCAGCAGTCATGCTGTCTGAGAAGATGGTTGGTTTAATGGTACCAAACTAATGTGGATGCAAGAGAAATTTTATCTCCCAAGATTCACAACAATCCCTAAACAGATGATACTGTTGCATACCTTTTCTGATCATAGACTCCTTATAACAGACTTTTCATTACTGAGTTTTCCCCCCATGCATGGAATATTCTATTACAGTTAGGAGAAACAGCCCTTTCAATGTCATTTTCATGTTCATTATTTCTGCAAGTTGTGTCAGTTGTCCCTTGATTCTGCCCTTCCACCTTTTGTCCTGGACATTAGAACGAAGTAGATAAATGTTTTAAAATTCTTGTATAGTTAACTGTTTCTCCAACACTAAAAAATTGTACATTTTGCCATGATGATAAAAACATGTGAAAACTTAACTCTCCTCATATGGAAAATCCTCGTGATTAGTGGTTTATATGTTAGTGGGATGGAGAACCCACTCTACATTTTACCTTTAATGGAGATGCCCAAGGTGCAGGCCTCAAATTTCAGCACTTTGGATAGCTCATTTCAAGGTTAAACTAGATTTTGCAATGGGTGGCAGACAAATTCCTGCACAGGGCTTCTGGTTCAGCTCATAAAACTCAGCAAGAAAACTTCAAGCTACAGTTCAGTTAAATCAGTGTGCTTAGTTCATTAAAACTGCATTCCTGTACCCTAGGGGTGACAGTCTGTAGTTATGCCAGTACCAAATTGCCCGCAGAAGCATGGCAGCAGGCCAGATGAAGTTATGGGAGGGAGACAGGACCCAGGCTCTGGAATCATCTAGCTGTCTTCCCCTCCAGTGACCATTTTGGGGCTCTTCCATGCAGACAGAGATTTAATTCCAGACAAGATGCCTCTGTATGCTGCTTGCACTCAGTTGAGAAACAGAAATTGGGGGAAAGGATTTCTGTGTTTGGGGAGCAGCAATCCCTCAGATTAGGCCTACAGGCTGGAACTTCCCCTTCTTTGTCCACTTACTAAGATTAAGCCTCATCAACTTAATAGGACTAGTGTACATGTGGGGCAATCATCCTTTTAAGCCAGGGGTAGGCAACCTTTTTGAGCCGGGGGCCAGGTTGCTGTCCCTCAGACAATTGGGGGGCCGAAGCACCAAAAACAAACAAATAAATAAATAAATATTTTTTTAAAAAAATTTAAAACATTAAAAAGAATATGCATGCACACTCTCTCAGCCCGAGAAAAGCCATGGCAAAACCCTTGTGGAGATTTTGCCAGGAAACTCCAAGAACAAGTAATAACAACAATAATCAATATCATAATGGCAGGCGGCGGCGGTGGCCCCCGGGCCTTAGGTTGCCTACCCCTGTTTTAAGCCATTGGGGTGAAATCTTATCTCCTCCCCACATCGAATGGAACTTTCTAAGTCCCATTTTGTAAAAATAATGTGCAGAAATGTCTTAAAAATATAAGCGCCTCCCAGTCACCTCCTTCAATTGATGCTTTCAGAGAAAAAAACTCAAGCATAGGAGTCAAATTAAGAGGAAGAGAAAGGAACAGAAAAGAGCTCAAACCTCATAGCATTTAGAGCAGACACTTTAAATTATTTTTCTGTTTGTGCTTTTAAGATGATGTCATGGAGCAAAGATCAGGCTCTTCTACACCTCAGCGCTCATGCTCTGCACCTCGATTGCACAGACCAAGACTGAGTTTTGATTCTGCCACTGTTGATTACCAGTCACTCTCGGGGCCTCTCACTGGCTCCCTGATGGGGAGCACGTCCTCTGTTACACCACGCCTTGGTAGCCACACCATGGATTTCTTTGAAATGTGTGCCAGTCTCATCATGGCTCTTGCTCGCTGACAGGTATCATTAGGAAGCTTGATTTGTTTGGTCAGGTATCTGCACAAAAAGGATAAATTGGCCACTTGCAGCAAGGAAAGCCTACTTCTGAAAGTGGAAATATCAGATTCTACAGACACGCTATATTTTGTATAATAAGGGAAATAGGCAAACATGTTCAGTGTATGTAATTCCAATGGCAGAATTTGCTTTATTTTTGCAAGGAGTTTGGAATAGCCATGTTAGATCATGAGTATATGGTTGCAGTGCTAGAGCAGTGGAAGCAGTGGGAGACAAACATGAAGAGGACTGTGGGCCCTTTCCAACAGTTGACAGTTCTTATTGGTTGCCACTGTAAAGTTGGATGCTTCAAAAAATGCAGCTGCCAAAATTTGAAAATGTCTGCAGGTGCAGAATCTGCAGTGCCCTTTGCTGTTGTGAACATTTCTGTGCAATAATGTCCTGAAGACTTGATGAATCCTTTTGAAGAATTCAGTAAACTGATTTCAGAAAGCAAAAATAATATAGTACTGGTAGGGTTAATTTGCACTTTACATACCTGGAGATCTCCCCCCCCCCCCCCCCCGCTGTTATTTCACAGACTAAGAAGCAAAATCACCCATAGAGACTGTAGATCAATGAGAAATGCAATTTTTGAATGTTTGAGGCCCTAAATAGTAAATATTTACAGACTTAGGCCCAGGCATCTCCGCTGGGCAAATCTGTGGTGAAAGGCCTCTCTTCAAACTGTGATATAATGTGTTCTTCTGTAGAAGTGATTTTTGAATCCTTAGGAATGAACTGCTGCAATGTAAAAATGCATCTCTTCATTCCAAACACAGTCCTGTAATTAAGTCATATATCACAGGTAAACTATTTCTTAAGGACATGGGGAGTAGGATACAAGAAGTGATGATTATCCTCAGTAGCAGGGGGCTGAATCAGTGATACCCAATTGTGGATCCATGGAAGTTGACTACAGTTCCTATCCAGCCTAGCCATGATGGCTAATGGTACAGGCTACTAGGATTTTTGTAGTCCAGTAGCATCTGGAGATCCAAGCATTAGGAACCACAGAGCTAAATAATCTCTTAGCCTGGTTTGTTAAGGCAGTCCTCTTTTATTCTTACCATGCTGTGGTGAAGTTAGAGAAAGTAGCAATTTTTATGAACAACATGTGAGCAATGGTGCATATACATCTACTGTTCCAAAGTGTAAATAAGCCTTTGCTGAGTTTTGTAACAGAATTTTGATTACCATAGGGAGAGTTGTAGATACTCAGAGTTAATCTAGAATGAAATGTATGAGCCACTAAGTAGAACAATATATATGCAGGAACAATGCTGATTTAGTGTATACACAAACTTGCATGATTCCCAAGGAGATCCTGCCTGCTGTCTTTATATCTTCCAGTCACAATCAGTGCCTAAAATGTATGAGCTAAAGTCCACTCCTCCACTTTTCCTCCTTTGTCTGCCAAAAAGTGACAGACAGTGGGTGGATGGTTTCTCACCACCCCTACTCTGGATAGTGACTTGGCAGCACACCACCAACTGGTGACCTATATAAATTAGCAAACCCTTACAATGCCAGCAAGCTTTTTTTGAGAGGTGGTCGGACAAGGTCATCAACTTTTCCCAAACTATCCCCACAGCAGCATGTTCACAGTTTTAATTAAAGGTTTGCATTAGGGAGTTTCTTTTCCCTCGAAAGAAATTCTTTCCACTGCAGTCTTTCATAACCACTTTGTGCTCAAAGTTTTTTCATTGTCCTGGGATTATTAGATTCAGACTACCTACTATGTCCAGTAAGCAGTCTGTTCTTAATTACATTATTAGTCCTCCATCAATTGTTATGGGCTATGCCTTGCACTAAATATATCAAAGTGCAAGGCCTGTATATTTAAGGAACAAGTATTAATCCCAGCACAGTTGCAGAACTGTCAAGATTGCTGTTGGCACCAATGTAGAGTTTCATAATTGTAGAATGGAGAGAAAAACTATATAGTCTTAGGACAGAGGTTCTTTGGTAACACACTTGTTGAAAAAGAAAGCTCATAATAAAATTCTGCAAGTAGCATAGACCAACACAAACCCTAATTACTCAGTCACATGTACTTTGAGGGGGTGTTATGGAAAGATGCATCCAATACTGCCTTATGCTGCGCCTTGCTCCAGCTACACAACAGCTGTGCAAGGAGTAGGGGCTCCCAGACAGAGCTCCATCCCCATGGTTCCTGACTGACTGACTTTCCTAGGTTGTTTTATGCACCCAGGGATGGAAGGAGCCAGCCTAATGCACTGGTGTAGTCCCACAGTCAAACAGTACCTAAGGGCACAGAGGTGCACCTAGAGGCCCCCACTGCTGATGTGCAGCCAGAGTTGATGTCAGGACAAAGGAGCAACTTCCACTCCACCACACTTCAATGATGGCATAAGTACAATGATGCACACTGACACTGTGCCAGCAGGTGTACCAAGTCACATTCACACCGATAAAGGAAGAGAATTATAGGTATGCCAAGGCTGTTCAGAGATATAGCAAGGAAGAAGATAATGGGGAAGTTTAAAACAAAAAAAAGGGAAAGAATCAGCAAGAAAGCATCATGGTATCTCAAACAGATGTGTTGCTCTGACTGGTTCCGATTCAGGATTTGGGGGCTTCTTTCTGCCCTCTTGACTACCTGATGTAAACGTACACAGTGCTACAGGGAGACTTTAAGTTGCATGGAAAAGAACTACAATTTTTGTTTTACTTTGTTGGTAAGCAATAAGAATATTTTTCCATTCATAGAATAATCTAAAATATGTGTTCTGAAAAGTAAATCCCACTAAGTTTAGTGACTTTTAGGTAAACAGACGTAGGACTGAAGTCTAAATCAGTACCCTCTTTAATCTTCATGCTTTAAGAAAAAGACAGCTAGAGAGAGGTGGATTGTTGTGATTATCATAAAGGCCAGGCAGCACTCTGTATTGCTAGTTTGGTTTGGAAATCAAAGCAGCCTGTTGTTCCTAGTTTTGTTCACTTTTGATCAATCTGTCTTAAAAAGAGTGACTTTAATCCTTAGTGGGCTTACTGCTCATTTGAGTCATGTTGGTATTAACAAGAGCTAAATCATTAGGTGTTCCTACTAATCTGTTCCTCTAACTTCTTCATTTCTCTCACGAATTTCTTTCAGTCCTTGTTCCATTGTTCTGTTTCTTCTTCCCACCTTTTCTCCAGCCATCTTGCTATTTGGAATCTTTCAGCATCCACCAAAAATAAAATATGAATCTCACGGTTTCCTCACTTTACCCTCTATTACTTTTCCTTCTATTTATCCTTCTGTTATAATATGACCATGTTGGTTTCACCTTCCCTTCTTCCCAAAGATAGACTATTTTATGGAGCCAAAACCAGTCCTGATAGGAGTTATACTAATTCCAATTTTGTGTTGTGAATGTTTCCTGCCTTCACAGTGTTGCAGTGATGTCACTAGGGTTGGTGTCACCCGGTGCAGTAACTCATGGTGTCACCCCCACACCATTGACCTCCTTTCACCAATGGCGTCACTAGGGTTGGTGTCACTCACCCCATTAACCTCCTCCCATCCTGCATCATACTTTAGCCATGTTATTTTGGTGCTAATACTCATTAATCATAATTCCTACATATCATTGAATGTCATAGTAATAGTTGTGACATAAACAACTAGCAACATTAAAATTATACCTTTAAACTACATGATCATATGCACAGCCTCAATGCATTTACAGGTTTATAGTTTCATAGGGTTGAAATGAAAATTTGATAAAGGGTGATGTTTTAAATAAAAAAGTAAAATAATATTTGTTAATTTTTAAAAAAACAACACTAAAAACTAAAAATTTAATTAAAAAAACAACAACCCTGGGATCTCTCCTTTCTCCTTCCACTGAGCATCACCCCACCCACACCGCCTTTTCAGCATTTTAATGGAACACAGGCAAATGCCACTGCCCATTTCTGCCAAAAAGGAGAGGTTTGAGGAGCAGTGATGTCACCCCCCTTTGGGATGTCACCTGGTGCGCTTTGTACCCCCCTAGTCACACCACTGAAGTGCAGGGAGCATTTTTCAATTAACAGTGGATAGTCAATCCAAAATTTTGCATTGCTATCAGCCTGGAATTTAGAAACATTACTTTCTTTGGACTGCTAGATCCCACAGTCCCTTGATACATAATGTGGTTAACTGGGAAAGCCTGGTGGTTGCAGTCCCAAAAGTAAATTTTCAGGCTATGGTGGACCTTCCTCCAGTTGTCTTTTTGTGATATGTTTAATTCCCAGACTGCATAACATTGAGCCCAAAACATCGGTTCATGCTGGTAAATATAAAATCTTGGAATTAGGGTGGCCTGTATTCCTAAACAAAGAATAATCCGTAATGCCACAAACCATAGAGGTTTGTGTACATTCTTGCCAAACTGAATAAGAAAGTTTAATACAGAGGTCACACACGGCAGAATTGTCATTTAGCTTATCCTCAATACTTTGAAAAGACAGTTTGGGAAAGTCATGTGAATTTCCCTGCGTGATACAGACCAGTGTCCTTGAAATATAAGGAGCTTGTTGAACTTTGCATTTCAATTAAAATAATACTTCTCGTGACTGAGGCTCTGGCCATTTCCCTGTCCAACAGGACAGCAGCCAAATTTGCCTTTCTAACATAAAGTAAATCTTTCTAGCATATCTAAAATAGGTAAAATCCCTTCAGTGTGCTGTTTTATGGAAGCTGGAACATAAATTTGACAGTGCTATTCCAGACCGCAGGGCTTTCATGTTCCTCTAAAGTTTAATTGACTGTGACCTTCACCAGTATACTGATAAAGCATGAATAACTTACATTTTGCTTTTCATTCTCTGAAGACTATCTGAAGGAACCAGGTTTACTAAACTTGTGATAACGATTATGCCATTTTTAAAGGGGGTAAAATTCTTGTTTTATGTGAATGATACTACAGCTTGGTTGGATGTTGAATTTTTTTAAATGAGCTAATTGTCTTGGTCTGTTGTAATTGGTATTAGCTACTTTTTTGTTTCATTTTATAATAGGCTTAGTATTCACTTCATGCTCACCTAAGAACAATCTCAAAGAAAAAAAGGAGTTAAATTACAACAGAGCTAATTTTAAAAAAATGATAAGACAATTGGCACAGTTCTAACCAAAAGCCTCTGCAGAGAAACTTTGCCCCCTCTCCCCAAAATAAAAAAAAAATCCCATACTTTAAGAATGGTGACATTTCATCATTGTTATGCCACCAGCTTTCTCAAGATGCATCTACACCAGGGGTCGGCAACCTTTTTTTACCTGGGGCTGGTCCCTTCTGGCGGTCTCTTCCGGCAGGCCAGGGGGGGGGGAAATGGCGGGGCGCATGCCCCGCCGCCGCCGCCTTCGCACATGTCGCAGCCATTTTGGAAAACAAAGTGGCAGCCACCATTTTGTTTTCCAAAGTAGCGGCTGCAACTCGTTTGCGCATGCGCAGAAGTACTGCGTATGCGCAAATGAGTTGTGGCTGCCATTTTGGAAAACAAAATGGTGGCCGCCAAAACCTGCGGCGGAGGTGGCGGGGTCGGGGGTCGGTGAGGGCTGGTAAGCGGCAGTCCACGAGCTGTAGGTTGCCAACCCCTGATCTACACTGTGGAAATAATGCAATTTGACACCACTTTAAGTGCTGTAGCTCCCATGAAATCCTAGGATTTATAGTTTTACAAGGTCTTTAGCCTTCTCTCAAAAAGTCACAAAACTACAAACCCAGGATTCTTCAGGATGGAGCCATGGCAGTGAAAGTGGTCAGACTGCATTATTTCTACAGTGTTTGCTTACCTAAAGACTTCCTCAATTTTCAGTTATTTTTTTATTTAAAAAAGAGCTTACAGTATAAGTTATTTACAGTAGTTTGCGGTTTGGAGAAAATTCCCCTTTGTGCATTGCTGATATGATCACAACAGTGACCTCACTCCCACTTTGAGCATGGACATGTGCAATAATAATAATAATAATAATAATAATTTATTTATACCCCGCCTTTAGCCTGTGGACATGTTTGTATACCAGTCTCCAGTGCAGACACATCTCTGCCTGATTGAGACTCCAGATTCCAAGGAATTCTATGTGCATATGGTCCCCTATAGTATGAGTTGAATGTGTGGGTAGGTACTGGGGATGGTACTGACAATATATCTCTTATTTATTTGTTAGCTATTATCCTCTTTCTTGTCTCCAGTGAATTCAAGGTGGCATACAAGGTGCTCAGCCCTACAACAACTTTACTGGTGCAAAGTTTCACCTTGAGAATTTCATGGTTCAGTGGGGATTTTAACATGAATCCCCCAAGTCCCAGTCCAAATACCCTTCCCTATTTTTCAGTATTAGAGACTGCACAAAGCTAAAACATGGTCTCCATAGGAAGGCAAATGGTATCCTGTCAGCTCACTGGAAATAATTTCAAAGGAGAGGTGAACATAAAACAAAGCTGGGATCCTGGTTGCAAGTTATATCATCATAAACATCATAAACCATTGTAAAATATTTGTCTTCTCAGGAGGGGCAGAGACATAGCTACCATACATTATCAGAACCATTGTGCAGTTGGGGCCAACAGTGTGGCCATTGTTTAACTGTTGCAATGCACAACTTGTCTAGATGCACATGTCTCAATGTGCAACTTATCCTGTCGTGCAATATGACCCGTTACACATGGGAGTCCCTACTGCAGAAGGGGACCATCCGGCAAGTTGCCATGTTGTGCATTGTCACAGTTCACTAGCATGGCTGAATATCAGGTCAGCAACAAAACTTTGTCAGTGTTATGCCTTGTAGCCTCTGATGCATATCTCATCCAACATTTCTTATTACCACTCCCACTTTAAATGTTATTTTAGCAGCCCATTTCTGATAGGCTATTAAAAAGATTTTCAAGGTATGCTGAACAGGAACAAGTTTTCCTTGGAAGAAACTGACAATGGGAAAGATGTAAATTTTAAAATGTGTAAATAGGCCCCCCTTTTGTATGAGCTGAATCTGTGAGTACTAGGGAAGGTGGCAACAATATATCCCTTATTTATTTTAAGCTTGACTCTAACATTTTGCACTTACACTGCACTTTACTGTTTTTCTTAAAAAAAAAAAAAAGGCAATGGACTCAAGGTGGAGAATATCACAATGATGTCACAATGATCAGTAACATTGGAGAATGGCACAGGTTAAGGGAAAAGATAGTGTAGCTTCATCAGTTTATCTGGATTGTTGATTGTCATAAGTCCTTTGAAATGTCCATCCCATTTAGAAGCATAGGCAGAAAGCTTATACCACAGACTTTGCTTGTACATGATTAAAATACATAAATAGTTTGTCAATTAACTGCTTTACTATGGAATAGATGATCAGGGCAAGAATATATTGGTGGCTGTCAGTAAGTTATTTAAACATCTGCAAAAAATTATTGGTAGCATTAGGATAAGTTGTTCCCTATGCTGTCCTCTTAAAAGGCTATGCCTTAGCTAGGTATATTGGAATACAGTTGGCCCTCCTTATCCACAGAATTTTTTATCCACAGATTCAAGCATCCCCGGCTTGAAAATATTCAAAAAAAAGTATAAATTCCAAATAGCAAACCTTGATTTTGCTGTTTTATATATGGGACACCATTTTGCTATGCCATTGTATTTAATGGGACTTGAGCATCCACAGATTTTGTTATCCACAGGGGGTCCTGGAACTAAACCCCAGTGGATAACAAGGGCCTACTGTACATTCAACAAACCTTGAGCTTTAGCATTCTATATTTAATATTGATATATTTAAGGTAAGGCTGTTGTTCGAAAAAACAGGTTGGATTGATTTAAATATACTTGAAGTCAAAGTGCAATTTTTAGCTAATGGTTGTAGCTGATTTCCTCACCCTCTGGAGAATCAATAGTAAACTTGTAAGGTTTTAAAATGTGATGGTGATATATGATTGATCATATAAAAAAATTAATCCATAGCTCATAATACTGTAGTCCTTAAAACTAGATTACAAGCACAGTTCTGCTCTTGGAAGAATGTTCTGCTGGTCACTTGTGCATCTGTAGTTAAATCACACTAATTTCTTCACAATCAATAAATAATGAAGCATATCACTAAATATGCAAATTTAGCTAAGTTTTGACAATTTGTTACCCATATTTGTGTATTTAGAAGAACACGTGTGTGAGCTAGACATAGAAAACAAGATTGTGCCTTCAATCAGCTGCATCAGTCACAAATGTTTCATTTTCACAATGTTTTACAAAACTGTGCTGCCTTTCATATTATAGGCACAAATTATCTAAAATACTTGATGTGTTCTTGCTCTGTAGTCATTTTGCTTCAGTGGTGACATTTACTTCTTAGAGCATATTAGAATTTGTCTATAGACAAATAGCAGAAATGCTGTTGTGGAATGGTTGTAGGTCTGTGGTAGTACAGATGCTTTGCATGAAGAAGAGGAGCCCTGGTTCAATCCCTGTCACCACCAGATAAGGTTTGGAAAGACTTTTTGTTTCTTTCCTGTAACATCAAGTTACCTATGACTATATCAGGCTTTAATTTCTTCTTTTGCTTATGTTCATAAAAAGCTAACATGTACCAACCCATACTGCAGTATACACAGGAAGCACCTTAAGGATTCCCCATTCACTTCAGAGTATGGAACATCTGCCCTCAAACATTTCCTTCTGCATATGGAGCTTGCGCTGAAGTGAATGGGGAAAACAATAGGATGTGAGAGTTCCTTGTATATACACCAGTGAGTGCTAGTTAATGAAATAGGCTATAGCACAAAGATGCAGGTCTGTTTACTAGTAAATAAAGGAACAATGAAAGGCTTTAGAGGTTTCTTTGATGTGTTTTCTGGAGTGGCTGCTAAATTGGTAAAGGGAAGTGAATCTTCAGTTTAAAAAGGTTATTTGTCTCAAGGGAAAAAATTGAAAGGCTGCAAACTCTTGTTTGCAAATGATCTGGGATCACTGAAGATCTATTAACTGGAGTTTGTTCATAGGCTATGCCATAATCACAAAATATTAATTATTCTGGCTGTGGAAATTCCAAGACATCTGCAAAACGCCTTCTTTAAACAAGTTTCCTATGCATTTTAGCAATAATGTGTGTATTTTAATGAACAAGTCACTTGTTAACAAGATCTAAAATTGCATGACCCTTTTTGATTTTCCAACAAAAGAAGCCTTGATAGTCTTACTGAAACTGCCTTAACTGATCTAATGTATGGTTTTATCATTAATTTATTTGAAGACTTTCTATGCATTTTCCCTAAATTTTAGGAAATAGCCCCCACCCTTCTTTCTCTCACAAGGCTGAAATGAATACCAATGCTACGCTAGTACTTATCTTCATTGCTCAAAATGAACTGAGTTTCTATGCATTAAAATGTACTTGTTTTTATGTTTTGCAAGGCTGATGGTGTTTTTTCTTTAGTGTGCAAAACAAAACTGCAAGTTTCATGGCTATAAAGCTATGTCCTTGAAGTACTGTAACTTAGGTAACTAGTATTATTTACATAGGCTCTGAAAAGCTTGAGAGTAGACAGTGTATTGCAGCTCCTCTTAGATAAAAATGGCGTTTGTTCTCTTGTTCAAACAAACACATAAGGATGATCTGGGACAAATCCTTTTGTGGTGGCCAGAGATTATCTCTGAAATGCTGTGAGATCTTTAGAGCTAACTTTTTCCAAACTATTATGTGAGCACAGAAAAGCATCCTCCTCTCCGTGGATCTTTTTCAGTGTCTGCAAAAGCACTCACTACAGCAGTTCTTGCAGGAGGGGCATGCTGGGAGAAGAGGCAGTTCATTTCCCTTCCTTTATTTTCTTTCCATCCTCTCTCCCAACATCCACACATCCTGAGTGGCAGTGTGCCAGAGCACAAAAGTCCCTGATTGCTATGCAGAGGGGCAGGGTATTATTATTATTATTATTATTATTATTATTATTATTATTATTATTACTATTTTCCCAAGGACTGCCCACAGCTCTTAGGAGAATTAGATTCTCCATGATTCTCTGCCTTTTTCATCCCAACACACTACTAATACGCATGTTTAGGCAATGGAGGAGAAGTACATGGTATGTGTGTACTGTATTCTCTTTGCATGTCACTATTTCTCCTTGAAAGGAAAGATGGAATGAGTTTTGCAGGGAGGGAACTGTCAGAAAAAGCCACAAGGGCAGGTGGAGTTCAAAGTGTAGAAGTCATGAATCTTAATTCAGCCAAAGAAGACCTTGAAGGCTTGACACAGTCATCTCTCCTTTGAGGGAGATCCCTATTAGTACAGGGGGTCTGAGCTCAGAGAATTTTGAGGTTCTTAAAAATGCTTTCTGGCTGTACTTCAATTTATTGGAAAACAAACCTTGAGTATCTTTAAATCATCACTGTCTTGCCTACATCAGCATTTGGAAAAGGAACAACCCCTTGCCCTTTCACTTTTGTTATTTATGCAGAAAATGAAGGCTGATTAACTGCAGAAAGAATTTCATATACCTCTTTCTCTGTTGAAAAATGTTTTATTTTATTGTACCATATTGCATGTAATTATCATTATCCATGGTTGACATTTGCACTTTAATAAACAGATGATTATCTTATAAAATGCTAAATCTACAGGCTATTCTTTATGATCAAATTAAAGTTTTAACACGATATCCTCAGTCTGCTTGTATTGAAAAGATAAAGATATACATTCAAGTACTATGGGGGTTAGCTTTGTTTTTTTAAAAAAATGTTTGAAAAGCAAGCATGAGCTTCTGGGAATTGTAATTAAAAGCAAAAACCTGTTAGTAATGACAAAAATAAAGTTAAGCTGAAATCATATCTTGCACACTAAAACTATGGGTTATAGTTCAGCTCTGTTTAGTTTTCATATACTTTTTAAAGTCTCTTCCCAAGTATTAATTTCAGGGACCTTGGCAGATTCCTGATCCTGAAATGTCTGATAAATATATTAATAATCCTAGGTAATCGTAATTGTACAAAATATTTCAGCAATTTGATATGATTTTCAAGAAAATATGCAGGTATATTTATCATAAAAGTATCAGTATTACCATTCCTACATTTCAACTCTCCAGGAGCCTGATTCCATACAGAGACTATAAGTTAACATCATTAGCTTAAGTTAACGTCATACATAAACTCTGACAATTGAGTCATACACATTTACATTTCTTGTAGTTAATATTTCCTCCTTAAAATATCTTTGCTAGCACATTTGTATTTTTGCATGCTTCCACTTTTTTGAAAGGACAGGTGTCTTTTGTAAGGTAAAATCCCAGCATGTCATGGAACAGACATATGAGTATACACTAGTAGGTTTAATGTTTACAGCCTTGATAAGAGTTGGCTTTTGAGGCTTTGTGTTTGAGCCTCCTTTTTGCTCATCCATGCTACATTTTTCCCAGTGACTCCTGCCCTTGACTCAAATTATTTTGTGTGCTGTCGCTCAAAAGCTTCTTTGCACAGTTTACATGTGCCCACCTATGGTGAAATCTTAGCATCTAGTCTGAAACCAGATCTGCTCCCAAAATCACAAGAACACTATTTTTAAAAAAAAAAACAGTTATTTTTCTTGGGTAACACTGGACAAGTGAACATCTGTTCATGTAGTGGCACTTTATTCTCCTGGATGTCCCCAAACCTCTAAAATAGATTTGGATTGGGAAGAGCAGCAAGAAGGAAGGTGAATTTGTTCTGTTAACAGTTTCTCTTCCATGTGATTTACTTTTTAAAGTTAACTAGTGATAGCACAAATTGAAATGGCAAACCAGGATATATACTACAGATTATGTGCTTAGGTCATTTATGTAAAGTGAGCTGCAATTTTGCATAGGAAGTATGGATACCAAGAAAAGAAGAAAAGCATCTATTATTAAATGCCAATCTATGCTTTATTTACATTTAAAATTACTGTGTCAAAGTGCAGGCCTCATACAGGGTTGGGTACAAATGCCAAGTGTTAAGTTCCTAATTGTGCTAGCATTTGCTCTCACTTTCTTTTCCTCTCTCTCAAACACATATATAATAGACACATACACCGTATCAAGAATATGCATAATGCTTTGCATATCAACTGTTTTTATGCTGGTCACTATTCAAAGAGCCAAGGAGACTTCTGTACATGCATAGGGATTTTTCACACTCTCCAACTCCATAACCAAAAGGCAAATCAGTATTATTGGAAGATCTTCCAGTAGTAAGTACTTGAGGGTTGCAGCTGGAAACAAAATTTGGTAAAACATTGTATGCAGAGATCTACCGATGCATGGCACTTTTGGGATCCCAGCATTTATTTAGATTTATCAAGCCACATACAGCCTACCAAGAATTTGAAGAACAAACTACTTTGAACTGGCCATTCTGGAAAGCAATGATACTCATTTTGTGGCAATTGTTCACGCAATTGGCAGCCTTTAAAACTCACTCACTGAAGAATTCGAATTTAGCATTTAGTTTGACATCAACGATTTCAATGCTTTCTTCCTCATGCAAAGATAATTCTACTAGTATATATCTTCAGCTTATGCATCCTTGTTTTATTCGGAAATGTCAGTGGTGCTTCAGATACACAGTGCTAATGCCTGTTATAGGAGAGAGCATGCAAGAACATGAAGTGAGCTTTGGCTTTGCATATGGATATTGATTTCTTATTATAAAGAAAGGGCACATTTAAAGCTGACTTGGGTTATGCCTCTAACTTAAAAACTGACAGATACGGTGATAACAGTGAAGCAATCAAGATTTCGATGTACTGGGTACCATTTGGCCCTCCACTTGCTATGAGACCATAACAACTGCCAATCTAACATAAGAAACGTACATAAGAAATATACTGTGAAGGAATCTATGATGCAGGAGCTGTCCTGTCTCAGTGGTAAAACTTCACAACAGGTGCATTGAAACTATCATTCATCTCTGCCATCTATTCCTGAACTTCATCCATCCATCCATCCATTCATCCATCCTTTTTTCAGGAAGTGACACATTCTTCATCCCATCAACGAAGAGGGAAAAGTGGCAATTTTACAGAAGACAAGACCAATACAACTAAAATCCTTAGACTGTCTCAAAGAAAGAGAAACCCCCACATTGCTTCACAGTGAACCAAAACAAATCAGTTGTCTCTTCCTCAAGCAAAAAGCACGGGGGAGAAAAGTGGGGGAAAAACCCTCTGGGATTCTAGGGATCTTTAAAAAAAACTTACTTGAAATTCAAGTGTTCTAACAGCACATAACCATCTAGGGACAAAGAAAGAAAAATGTTAATTCATTTGCTCATAGCTTTAGTCACGTTGTTGTGTGTCTTCAAGTCATTTCCAACCTATGGCAAACCTATCTGGAGCTAAGAGAGTATGACTTGCCCAAGGTCACCCAGTGGGTTGCCATGGCCAAGCAGGGAATCAAACCCTGGTCTCCATAGTCTTAGCCCCATGCTCAAACTGCTAAACCACATTGGTTCTCTTTAGTCACATAGATATACACAAGTTGTGCAAATGTATGCCTTAACTGGCATTCAAATGAAAAAAGTAGTTTCCCCACACTTCAGAAATGTCATATTAGCATATTCAAATCCATGCTCAAGTAAATAATTGATGTATGGGATCCATGCATGAGAGCAGCAAGAGTCTGGTTTCTCAGTTTGGGAAGAAACTGAAGTGTCCAGAGTTTATTGTATTCCCATACAATCTTCCCAGTGCACTCTGGTCCTCTGGGAGGAATTTGCTGCAGCCAGTGAAAACAAGGCTGTCTACAATAGTATTTTATATGCTATATGCAGCAAGATCTGTAATCGCCAAAAAATGGAAAAGTACTGAAGCATTAACAATTAATGAATGGCAAATCAAACTATATGACACAATGGAACTGGATAAATTAACATGTTTGTTGAGAGACCAAACTACAGACAATTTTGTAAAAGAATTGATGCCTGTCACTAGGTATTTAACAGAAATAAGATGTTATTTATCTCTAATTTTTAAGAAGTAAATAATATATATCCTGACCTGGACAAGAGGGACAGGTCAAACGAAAGAATAAGATGTAATACGTTGGAGCTTGTTTAAATCACTTAATTTAAAGTGGAAATTTAATATAAGATACCGTTATGTGTTAGTATGATAGGATTTTGGAGAAAATATTGAAAGAAACAAAGAATTAATATTCATAATGAAGGAGGGGAAGCTTTTTATTTGTTATTGTTATTTTTATGTTTTATGTTATGGTTTTATTCAGGGGTAGGCAACCTTTCCCCTTTAAGGGCCGAGGGACTTCAGCTCCCAGAAGCCTCAGCCATGTTGGCCAATAGTCCCATGTTGGCCAATAGCTCCTGGGATTCTGGGAGCTGAAGTCCCTCGGCCCTTAAAGGGGAAAGGTTGCCTACCCCTGGTTTTGTTTATGTGTATGTTATATTTTGTGAGGAATTTACCCTCATTGTCTTTATTTAATGCAATATATGTGTTTTTACTTTAAATTAAAAAAAAAAAAAGGCTGTCTGAAACCTCCCAGAGGGCATTTTTGGTAATTGCCCCCAGACTATGGAATGGCCTGCTGGACGAGATCTGTCAGATTATAACCCTAAGCAGCTTTAAAAAGGCTGTGAAGATGGATCTCTTTCGGCAGGCCTTCCTTGACTAGATTCTCAGCCTTAGGGGTTTATCCAGTTCTACCTCTTCCACTTTTGGCTCTCATTACTGCCCTGACTCGTCTATGGCTTTCTGTTATTTCATTTTTTATCTTGTGTGGTTTTATGTATTTTTTTAACTGATCTGTGGTTTAATACTTTTTTTAAGGGGGGGGGGGTTGGGATGTTTATTCTGGTTTTGTAAGGAATTTTTAATTGTTGTAAGCTGCCCCAATTGTTCGACAGAGGGCTGGGCTGGGATATAAATAAATATTATTATTATTATTATTATTATTATTATTATGCTCCAAATATTTATTTTGTACTGAGTCATTTATGATTTCAGACTTCTACTCCAAGCTTCTCTGCAACACCAGAATAATCAATTGTGACTTTGTTCACTGTAATAACTGAATCACCAATTTATGCTAAGCCTAAAACATGGTTCTTTCAGTGGCAGGGCATGTGCCACTGAAGTGGCACATGCCCTGCCACTGAAGTCATACACAGAGGTTCAGTCCCCAACTAGGGCTAGGGGACTCAAACACTGGCAGCTGGGACCACATAGTTTTGAAAATATTGGTCTACATGCACCAGTGGTCTAAGCCAGTCTAAGACCATTCCCTAACATAGGAACATAGGACAAAACCATATGAAGTTTTATAGGAAACTTACATTTGCCTTCAGAATTCCGACATATTAATTGATTCCCCTCAGTAACATCAATGACTTCAAGTTGTTCTCCAGCTGTGATCTTCAAGTCAAGTTTTCCTTTAGTTGAAGCATTTGAGCAATGTGCAACTGCTGTATTAATTACTGTGATCTCCTTATCATACTGAGAAGAGAAGAGGGGGGGGAATCGATAAGTAGGGATATAAATCCTGATTTGGTCTCTGTTTGCAGAATAAACAGGGTAATGTAAAGAAAAACTCTTCTTATTTTTTTCTGTTTCAAAGCAATTTTGTCTTATGTTTCAAATTGCTCTTGTAAGCTTCTGGTAAATGGGCAAAACTGAAAAAGCGATAACTCTGACTTTGTTGCACAAATTAAGAAAAATAAAAATAGGATTGTTTGTGCCTATGTGATCAGTCAGCTTGCTCTCTCTCTCTCTCTCTCTCTCTCTCTCTCTGAATGCACCTAGCTACATAAAAGGGGAAAGTATTAGTTTTGTATAGCTCTTTTGCACAAAATGCAGAAAACACAGCAAAAAATTACTTTTGGTATCTTAATCTTGCATTGAAAAGGTGACTTTTGCAAAGTTCAGAACACAGATAGATGCAAAATGGTGTCTCTAACTCTCAGTTGGATTCTTGAAAACAAGATTTTTTTTTTCATGTTGCTATGAAGGTCCTACTGAAACAGTGGGCTTACTTTCTGGTTAAGCATAGAGGATCAAGTTGGAAGATCCAAAAGGTAATTTGAGGTCAAACTAGATATTAAAGCAATGCAATTCCACATGAGAACAAAACTGTTTTATCTCACACAATAGGATTTCCTCAGAAATATATACTTCATTTAGGCCCTCTCATAACAAACAGTTATATTATTATGATTCTTTTAATTCCCATGGTTCCATAATATGGAGTCTTGAAATTTGCAGTTTATAGAGAGGCTTTTAGTGCTGAAATTACAATACTATCTGTACTGTGAAAGGGCCTGCAAATTTATGGCCATGCTTATCCTCCTATGAACAATCACAAGGCAAAACACTCTAAATGCAAGATACATAGTAAGGAAAGCCATCTGTTAGATGACTAACACATGTCTTTCACCTCTTGATGAAGGATCACTTCTAAAAACATGCTAAGCATATTATTTAATGTGACACTTACACATGCTTAAGGGCTTGGGCATACCCAGATTATTATTTTTTTCTAAAAAAAATCATATTAATGAAAGATAGCTTGCCCCATACATAATTGCCAATCATGAACTGTTTTGAAAAGTTTACTCATTTTTAAAAATGATGGCAATTGGAGGGCATAGGAGTGAACTTTTCTTGGACATACAGTTCTACATTTCTTTGGGCCCCAGCCCCTCAGAACAGACCATGAATTGGTAAAGAAAATCTTGCAGCTGTATAACAGAGCATCATGTCCATGGTATCATCTAACCAACATGTGCATGGTTGTTATTCCTTTTTAAAATGCAATAGCTAATTATGGCCTTGCAGAAGGTCACTGGAATTCTAGTCTCCATCCACACTGTGGAAATAATCCAGTTTGACACCACTTTAACTGCCCTGGCTCAATGCTATGGAATTCTGGGATTGGTAGTTTATTGTGGCACCAGAGCTCTTTGACAGAGAAGGCTAAATGTCTCACAAAACTACAGTTCCCAGAATTCCATAGCACTGAGCCCTGGCAGTTAAAGTGGTGTCAAACTGAATTATTTCTGCAGTATGGATGCATCCCCAGTGCTACTGGGGAAAAAAAATCCAGTGCTACTGGAGAAAGATCTGGGGTCCCTTTTTTGCAAATGCAGCAAAGCTATTGTTCACTTGATTCTACACTCTTTTGCTTCAAACTAAGTTGAGATTAAAAAACAAACAACATACGAATCAAATACATGAAATAAATGATGAAAAAACTGTAGATGAGCTGAGGGGGAGGAGAACAGATGCTAATATCCTGTATATTAAACTTGCAACCATCAATAACCAAACAAAGATTCTAAATAACTTTCAGAGCTGATTCAACTGCGAGCAGTGAATAGTGGCAAATAGTAGATGTGTCTACATTGTAGAGATAATGCAGTGTGACAGCACTTGAAGTGCTGTAGCTCCATCCTATGGAATTCTAAGATTTGCCATTTTTACAAATCCTAGAATTCCACATAGAATGGAGCTTTACCCTTCTCTGACAAAGATTGCTGATGCTTCATGAAACTACAAATCCCAGAATTCTGTAGGATAGAGCCATGGCAGTTAAAGTGGTGTCAATCTGCACTATTTCTACAGTGTCGATGCACCCAGTGTTGTAGTCGTGGAACTGTTACTGGCTGAGAATGCTTGCCTGTGGAGCAGGACATCTCAAAGTCATATTGAGGAGGGAGCAGGCTTGTTTGCTGCTCCAGAGAACAGGACCCAGAACAATGGATGCAAGCTACAGGAAAAGAGATTCCACCTCAACATTAGGAGGAACTTCCCGACAGTGAGAGCTGTTCGACAATGTAACACACTCCCCCGGAGTGTGGTGGAGTCTCCTTCTTTGGAGGTCTTTAAGCAGAGGCTGGATGGCCATCTGTGCGGGATGCTTTGATTTTGAGTTCCTGCATGGCAGGGGGTCGGACTGGATGGCCCTTGTGGTCTCTTCCAACTCTATGATTCTATGATTCTAAGTTGTCAAACAAATTGCTGAAAATAATGCTTCTGACTACTCTGAAGCAGGTTAACAGTCCTGCCGAAATCATCATCTAGAACCAACCAACACAACAGTGATTTAATGTGTGGAATATCCATGAGAAATGGGATCACATGAACTCAAGGATGACATTCTTGCAGCTCCATTGGTGGATTTCTTAATGCCATGGTTACCTTAGGAGGCACCAAAATAAGGATGTATCTTTTAAAAACAGTTTGTATGATCATTTATTTCAGACGGAAAAATGTTAACCCACCCACAATTAGTACTCAGTAACAACAGTCTGTAATATGGCTTCCATGAGCAGAGTAACTAACATAAGAAGAGATATTTTTAAAAAATATGTATTTCAAACCTTTTCTTTTCTGGGGATGATTTAACATCAGCTTGACCTAACCAACTAAACAATTATTACTGTTTATATGATCTCATGTTGAATTGTGTTCATTATGTGTGCTATGATATTGCACTATAGTATTGATGGTCTCTTCTTAAAGAGAATGTTTTCATTCGCTTCAGAAAAGAGAGAACATTGGTTTAGTATGTTGCCATAAAAGGCAATATTGCTGTGCTCTGCCATCCATGGATTTCTCCAAACCTTAAGAGTCCTTGGCAACTGAGAGGAATTATTCTCTGCATCTAATTACAACATCATTTAAAAAGAACAGTCTTCTGGAATGTGGCTACTCATAACTCAATGTAAGGCAGGAGATGATAAATTGCACAATACAATTTCAGGCATCACACATACAACAGCTCATTTGAGCCACATGGAACCATGCCAACATCTACCAACATCTCCATTAAAAAACAACAACACAACACAACCAAGCAAAGGACACATACCATGAACTTTTCTCTAAACAACTTTTCTTCTTTTGACATCTTGTTATTCTTTTCCACATTATATTTCTTGACTTTGAAGAAGTTCCTGGGAGAAGAGCTAAGAAGAAAGGTTATGCATATGAGAAATCAGTATATATGTATATATGATAAATGCATATGAGAAATGGGCACAAATGCCTTACAAACACAGAGTACTGTCATGATTATTCAACTTGTCCTAATAGCCCTTTCCAAATGTGGCATGGGATGTACAATCTAACAAAACTTCTAAACATGTAGAGGATTACATCCTAAAATGTAATTGAACACAATGTGATTCACCCAAGACTAAACATTCATGTGCTTGCACTATAAAGAGGCTGTTTAGGAGCAAATCCAGTGGGGGACAATCTCTGATGAAATTGCAGTAGAACTTGGAAGGAGACAACCAACAGTTCCCACATGCTGCCCCCAAACCTGCTTTGGCAACCCCTTGCAACTTTTGCTTTGGACGGCACTGAGGGCTTTGGTGGGAGAGACGGCAGCACAGTTAGTGTAGTACTAGATTTAGGCCTTAGGTTCAATATTTGAAAGGCATTAATGCAACAGAAAAATAAACATTTATTTTAAGGCCAGTGTATATTCCAGTCAATACAATCTTTACACACAATTTTTATTTACGCCATGAAGAACTCCTGCAATGTACCAGCTGGAAATACTGTTTTTCCAACATGACCATCACAGTTTCCCAAACGCCCTCCTCTTGTTTGTTTTCAAACTCAATATATTGCTTTGGTGTTGATCACAACAGAGATGTACAGAATTGGATTATTTTTTAAAAAAATAAAACAGCAGCTGGAATTTTCTAGTGTGGACTCCAGGGGGTCACACCAGAAAGTACAACCTTGGACACAACAGTGCTGCCTTGTGAGATATTTTCTCCCAACTGTGCAATGGCCGCTGGATGATGCCTGCATGTTGCTTTGCCCCAATGAGCTCCAAAGGCCACTGACTGGATGTATTCCTAGATGCCATGCTACAGCTCTCACTCTCCCAGACCTCCAGCCGAAATACAATTGTGGAGTGCTCCACCAGCACTGAATAGGATCTCGGCTGATATGACCATTCCTGACACTTGACTGAAAGGGCACCCAACATTTCTTTCAGGATGCTTCTACATTATCACTGCTTATCCCTCAATCCTTTTCTTTTGACACATCAGTTTCCAGTTTTTATTAATATCACTCCTCTCCTGTTGGTGGGTAAAGCTTTAGTTTCTAAATGACATGGAAGCTGTAAAATGCTGATGTTCCAAAGAGACAATGAGTGTCAGCGAAATCAAGCAAGATATCCCAGGCAACAGGCTCATTTCATGCACCACTGAATCACAAAAAAGTGTAGCTCCAGGAGCATATAGACTGGCAGTTCAATAGGCTGCAAGCAGAGCAGCCCATAGCCTTCATCCAGGCGTAAAGTTACAAGGGTTGTAGTGCTTTTTAAAATTCAGCCATAAAACAGATGCTAAAATTATTTTTTTCTTTGAATACCATGTGAACTTTTGCCCCTCAAAAAGACACCTCTTTACATTTAGTATTCAATTATTCTCATGCTGCTAAATTACCAATTCTTTTTTAATAGGTTGACTTATATCACCACAAAAAGCCATCCCTGGTGTTCTTCACACTGGGTCGATTTTGTTACTCACAAGGACTATAGATGGAGGAATTTGCCTGCTTTGTTTTCTATAAAATCCCCCCCTCCCCCCCCAAGTACAAATATTTCAGTCCCATTTCTGTATCAGGTATGTATGTATGTATGCATTTGATAGCAGTATGGAAATTCATATGCACTTTCATTCATAGTTGTCCACAGCATATGAATTTTTGCAAGCACTTTCCCTAAATGTATCTGGTGGTGTTTTGGGTGTTTGTTTTTTGTTTTTTTGTTTTGTTTTGTATGCTGTTTTCATAAATGTATACATTAGTAAATATAGCTTTCTCAAATGTCTACATCGCTCAGGCAGGGAACTGCTTTGCAACATTCAGAAAAGTGAGAAAAATTGAAGAACAATTGCATTTCTGATTTTTGTATTAGCTCAGGAAATATAAGTTAAGTCAGTTTGAATTAAAATGTGAATGTAATAAATTTTGCTTTCATCTCTAATGAAAACCAATGTCCCTGAGCACACCTAGCAGCAAGCACATAATTGTTTGCATGCCAATTTGCTTAGTGGTTTCCAAAGAGAGTAGCAAGAATCCAACATTAAGATTTGTGTGCAGAGCTAAAACATCTCAAGATTGAAGTACTTGAAGACTGAGATCTAAGGATGCAAATCTTTATACATTTTGTTTTCACAGGCAAGAATTACTTTTTTCCTTTGCTGGGAGAAAGTCAACTGCACAGTTTTTAAAGACTATTCGCAGTTCAGAATTTATTTCCTTCGCAAAATGTACTTTTTTTTTTTTGTCTGCACAAACAATGGCATTTTTCATGAAGCAATGACATTTCCTGCACAGAAAACAATATTTCTGCCCATAAAACAAGCTCCCTGTACAGAAAACAACTATGCAGAAGATGTGTTGTTGTGTGTGCAGGAAATGTTTATTTTCTTTGAGAAACACCATCTTCTGTCAAAAAACCAAAACAAAACCCCACCCATGCAATTTTCATGCAGCATAAGCACCAGACTGTGAAGATTCCCATCCATTTAGGATTCTCCTCATCAGGGTTTCCTGTCACTGAAGAAACCTGCTATTTTATTATGTTTGAATATTTTCTTTCTAAACCTAGGAGGGATTCTGGAGTGGAAGGAAGTTCCAGTTGTTTAGTGGACAATGAGATGGTGAATCCACTCCAGGTTTAACCCTGAAATTGAAATCATTTATTCAAAGTACTGAAATCTATCCCAAAGTATTTCAGCACATTGGATAGTTCCTTTAATGTTTAAACTAAAACCTCAGGCCAATTTACCATCACAATACTATTAATCAGATACTCCAGCCTGCCCTGTTTGTAGATCTCTAAGTTTAAAATACCTATAAACCTACATAAATGTAGAAGAAAGATGGCTTATGAATTTCAGGTGCACAGTACAGAAAAGGTGATGAGCTCCATCCTTTGAGGTTGATGGAGACTCACATGAAGACTCCATAGATAAAAGTAAAGGGCCAGGCCTATCACTAGATAAGCTGAGAAGCTGTGTCAATTGACAGGAACCAGGAATATTGAATTATGTACCTCTCCTACCCAGTGAGTCTTCCTGCCACGACAGATCTCTCTTCCCATCACCTACAGCATGTCACTTTGTCATCGCCTTGTTTTCTTCTTTTTTGCACCCTCGATCTCTCACCTCCCTTTCTCGGTACTATGGCTCCATCCTTACCACCGTCAGTGTCATGCTTACTTTCAGTGTGAAGAAGCACCGGCAGCTGGCACATTTTTATGAAAGAGCCAGCTGGCCCATAGTGATGCTTCTTCAAACAGAAGGTAGCCACGCAAACAAACATCAGTGGTTGTGATGATGAGACAAGATGTAGTAAAGAAAAAAGATGTGAGGTCAGGTGAGGACAGGAGATGGCAAGGTAGTGATTGGTGAATGGGCTCGTAGAAGAACAAGATAGTGAAGCAGCAACTAAGATGAGAGCTGTGAACGTGCTTCTCTTCTTCAGCTATTGCTGCACAAGAAGAGATACAGTGGGCCCTTGGTATCCCCTGGGGTTTGGTTCACAGAAATAATTTCCCATAACCTACTTTTGAAAACGATGTGCAATGATTCATTCTTAAATATAAACAGTGAATCTGTAGTGCATCCTTAGCATAAATATGTCCAGAGCTTCAATATCTATGCTACAATCTTTGTAATACAAATATATCAAGAGACATATCAGGACAAATTTCAGAGCAGAATTTCAAATTCCAAGGCAGTTCTGGCTCAAGAATTAGTACTAGTATGTTTGGTCCTATTATTTTGCATCAGCATCCCCCAGGATACTCATAAGTACAGCATAAGAGCATTATAAATGTACAGATCTGGGGGGAAATGTTTACAAGAGAAGTTTTGTGTATGAGAATACAAACATCCTTTGTCACTATCGTTTACTTACTTTGTATCAGTTTGTTCTGTGTCAACATTGTTATACACCATGGTTTCCTGGGCTATAACATCTGTCAACAAAACCAAACAATATATTGTTTAGCATTTATAAAGCATGCAAACGTTCCTTGATTCTGTGCAAAGATTAAAGAACAGGAAACAGTCCCACTCACAAGCCCACAAACTAATACACACAGCCTCAAGGAAAGGAGAGAAAGGGACAAAATATGCAAACTCTTATCATCACCAATTCACTGTGTAGCAAAGATTAATGCTCCACACCACACAAAGGCATTTAACTTAAAAGCTAGAAATTAAATCTATCTAAAGTTTAAATCAATGCATTTTAGAAACCCATAGCAGCCTTCCATTCTCAGTACATTTTGCCCCATAAAGAAGGAGCTGGGAGAAACTCAGTCATTGAAATGTTCAAAATCTATGAAATAAATTTATTTATTTAGAGTATTTTAACTCCACTCTACAGCCACAAAGTCTGTAGACAATAGACAGAGCAGCTTCCAAATTGTTCATTTGACAGTTTCCTGCCCTGAGGCTTACAATCTAAATAAGAGACATACAAAGGAATGGTGGTGCAGGTGGTGGAGAGAAAGCAATATATCCCAAATTTGGGGCCACAAACCTATAAACGGAAGTCACTTCACTGGAGTTTGGTGGCCAATGACTATTGCCCTTTAATTACTTGCACTTCATAACAGGTCTATAGCAAAGTGCCACAGAGAGAAGACGTACTGCTCTAGAAGGAGGGAGCATCACTAGCAGAATGTAAACTTACCTAGGTTTGGTTCAGAATAGGAAAGGTTGCTGAAAAGTGGGGGAAATATAACAAAAATGGCTCATTTCAGCATGGTTTCATAAATAGCAACATTTTTTTATGCACCTACACTCAATACTTCAAATAATATTTCTCTCTCAGACACACACACCCCTACATTGTAGAAGCTATGTGTTAGGAAAAAATGTCAGTGAATGACCCTTCACATCTGTTACTTTTAACACCTACAATAAATCAACCATATAGGAAATAGTTTTTTTTTTTTTAAGTGTCAAATGAGAAGTGAAAAAAATATCCCACTATTCAACTGAACACAAACAGGCAGATGTTCAAACCCCACTGACACTTTTTGATCCCAGCATTTTCTGCCCTCTCATCTTCTCATTGCTCACCTTCTCATTCATTTACTCAAGGTGCACTGTTTCTTCTGATTCTCTAATATATCCTATCTGCACTCCCACCCTTTCTATTCAAGTAAATGGGGTAAAAGTTAGCTCCTGGTTAGGATAGCAGCTTTGGTTAGCTGGAAGTTTCATCCATAGCTATTTTTATCATTTGTGTGACACCTACCATTCCTATACTAGCATTTTACAGAAGATAGAAATTTGTAATCTGCTCAATAGTGTTACCTAGACTATAGTGTCCTAGCATTTCAAAACTTGAACTGTTTGATACAGTCAGCTTATCAGCAGCTGTCCTTTCTCCCCCCTGCTCCCTCCCCCCCCCCCCCCATCCCTAAAATATTACATACCGGAAATTGTCTTTCAAGTGTGCATTTTTTATTTTGAATTTTCCTTTCTTGAAAAATTTTCCGAGTCCCTTTGTTTTTTCTCCTTTGCTGTCCCTCGATAAAAAAAGAAAAGAAAGATCATCAAATTACAATCAGGAACTGCAAGTTATGGACATTCACCCTTTTTTTCATTTATGAAAGTGGAGCTGATTGGCAGAATGGCTAGGGCTGGCAAAAGGAAACAAATTGAAACATGACATATAAGTGGCTTCTAGAATTCAGTGCCATTGGATATAATCATTATTACTAATGTAGGCTGCATCTGCACTGCAGAAATAATCTGGTTTGACATCACTTTAACTGCCACTGCTTAGTGCTATGGAATTCTGGGGACAGTAATTTGCTATGACAAGCAGAGCTCCAGTGCCATAACAAACTACAGTCACCAGAATTCCATAGCACTGAGCCATGACAATTAAAGTGGTGTCAAACGGGATTATTTCTGTAGTGTGGATGCAGCCTTAATAGGTCCTCTTAAAGGATGAAAACCATGGTGCACATCTGTAAATGGAACATGCACGTTCAGAGGCTCATATTTTTTCAGTACTAAGCACCACCAAGTAAGACAAAATGGTTACTTTTTACAAGACAATCCTGTTTTTCTACCCAATGGTGTTCAGAGTAAATATCAATACTACACAAAATAAAAGTCAAGGCAGAAAGTGAAACATAAAACTAGGTTGGGAAAACAGCAGTCAAATCCACCAAAACTGATGAACCCAACAGCTAAAGAAATAAATTTCAGCATACTAACAATGACCACAAAAGGAAAGAAGGACAAATGCCTGGCTCAGGGCTGGATACATACAGAAGATTCAGAGCCAAGGGTTTTTTCCCCTCCAAACACTGGCCACACCATTTCATTTTGAAGCTAGTGGTGACTTCTTGGTTCCCTGGCATGGACAGTATTCATTTGGTTCAGACGTGACTCTTAAAGGCCTCCAGGATAAAAGGGCTTTCCTTGAGAAAATTTGTCAGACTCCTGAGCCTTGGAGCAACCATCAAGGTAACTATCTATCAAGTTCCCGTCGAGTATGGTATCTCTGTCTTGCTTTCCTTGTGAACCTCCCAGGAAGCATGTGACCCATCACTGTTGGTGCTGCTGCATACCCTCCAACATTTCCTAGATGGAAACAGGACATGTATGCCCAAGTGACATCAGAGTGTGGTCAAGAAGGAAAAACAACACTCAGCACAGGAGATGCTGCAGCAGTTTGCTTTTGCCTGAGCCTACTGGGAAGGACAAGACTCCACCCTCTACTCTCCTGTTCCCCCTGATGAGTTAACTGTGCAGACTACTTCTCTACTTCGAATGCAGTTTCGAGCAACTGAAGTAAGCTGGGAACAAAGAGGAAAAGTAGGAAGAATAGAGGAAGCAGCTGAGAAAGTGGGACCACAAAGGATAAGTTGGGACAATCCCTGCCAAACTGGGACAGTTGTAGTATATGTATCATCATCCATGACAGACTAAAATTAGAACTTGAGAATATTAAGAGTTAGTACTAACATTTTAATGTTAAACCATTACAAATTAATTAAT
Source organism: Phrynosoma blainvillii (assembly GCA_026167975.1). NCBI lineage: Eukaryota > Metazoa > Chordata > Lepidosauria > Squamata > Phrynosomatidae > Phrynosoma > Phrynosoma blainvillii. The sequence continues at coordinate 221,864,630 of JANUYF010000004.1, read as the reverse complement.
TGGTTAAAGTGCCCATGTCAAGAGAATTTTATAAAATTAATCTGCTGAATCATTCAGTCATTAAATTTAAATATAATTTAAATATAGTTTTACAATGGCCAATAATTACTTAAAGTACTGTAAAACATTATTCATTATTCAAAAGGAACATCAGTGCTGTTTAACAATTGCTGGGTTTTTAGAAAAACAAATCAGAGGCACCAGCTTAATTTTTAATGAATTGTTGCCAAGCTCTGTCTAAAATTATCCCTCTCTGTAACCCAGCAAAGAATTCTTATGCTAAGTTCTGGTCTTTGTATTGTTATGTATGCATTTAACGTGTGGTATAAATGCAACATTTTAAGTTACCATCTACTCCAAAGGCTGATATAATCAGACCCCCTCAAATGACATATATATGGAGTCCTGGCCTCTTCTTCTGCACAGTAGGGACACTAACAGATTGTGGGGCATGCTTGCTAGGCAGGCTTGAGACACTCTTCTCATTAACAAGAGCCAGCTTTGATGAAGAAGCCTGATTTGATGCCAGGCTGCAGAGTGTATGTGCATCCCAGTAGCAATATAATAGCAATAGCATTTGCATTTCTATACCGCTTCATAGTGAATTCAGCACTCTCTAAGCAGTTTACAATCTGTAAGCCAATTGCCCCCAACAAACTGGGTACTCATTTTACTGATCTATGAAAAGATGGAAGGCTGAGTCAACCTGGAGCCCTCTGGGATCAAACTCACAATGTTGTGGCTGCATTACTAGCATTTAACCACTGTGCCACCAGGGCTCCCCAGTACTACTTTCTTTAGGCCATCACACTTCGAGCAAAGTATCAAGATGTTTCATAGTGCAGTTCTAGGACCCAACACAATGACACAGGTTGCTGGCACACTGCAGAAGCAAGACAGTTTGAGACCACTTTAACTTCCATGGCTCAATGCTATGGATCTGTAGTTTGGTGGGGGCAAATCCCAACATTCCAGAGCAGTGAGCCATGGAAGTTAAAGTAGTGTCAAACTGCTTTATTTCTGCAGTGTGGCAACCCTAGTTTCGTTTAAACTTCTAATACTTTCATACAATTAATGAATTAACTCAATGAATCTGTGGGCTGCTGTTACATTTATTGGTCTGTGTTGGATCCAAGCTACATAGGAACACACAATTCATGTGACAACAATGCAGTACAAACTAGAGTTCAGAAAACAAGCTTTCTGCTCTGAGGCCCACAATTTACACATTTATTTCATATTGCACCTCCTATCCATCATGCCTTTCTCTCATCTTTAGAAGGCAATGTTACGTGCATGCCGTAGAGTTTTGGTTCCCAGACTAGTGCAGGTCTATGGCCATTAACTGCTAGTCTATGGCAAGTTTCCGGAAAACTATGCAAATCTGATAATATGGCACAAATAACGAAACTAGTCCCTGGCACATTGGAAAAAAATGCTATTCTACCACACCTGCATAGTGTAGTGGTTTGGGTGTTAGAATACAAGAGGATTCAAATCTCTGCTCAGCCATGAAAACCCACTGGGTGACCTTGGGCAAGTCACATTGTTAGCCTCAGAGTAAGGCAAAAGCAAACATCTTCTGAACAAATCTTGCCAAGAAAAGCCTGTGATAGGTTTGCCAAGTCAGAATTGCCCTGAAGACACACAATATAACAACTACACCAAATAGCTTGAGTAGTGCTGCTGTATGAAGGTGACATATCATCACTGCCATATCACCAAGGAGACAGGGCTGGCCATGATTCTTTATTATGTGCCTAGAGGGAAAAGCCCAGAGCTTAGAAAAGTTACTTTTTTGGAAAATCTCAGAATCCCTGGCCTACACACACTGGAAAAGTTCAATGTTCTCATTATAGGTAAAAAGGCAAAGGCTACTCAATGAAAAGACAACTTATTTGTAGGTATTAGCAAGACATACTTACTCTGACTTAGTTGAACTGTAATCTTCACTCTGAATATCCTCATAGGTTTCTTCATTACTTTCATCTGCAACTAAATACACAGAAATAATTATCTTTACATAGCAATTTATTATTAAGAAATTGGAGTTCTGGAGAAAAAGGATGCAGTTAGATGCTCAGAGAAGACATTTAAATACCTAGCAATGACAATTGTTATATCAGATGTACTACACAAATTGCATCTGAAAAGACAGCTATATAAGGCAAACTTTAAGGCATCTAACTGCTCTTCAGAGAAATCTCTTCTGGATCCCAGAAGAATGAAGTTAGACACTAAAAACCATTTTCCCTTCAAGACTTCAGTATTTCTGTTGACTCTGTGCAGATATAGACCAGGATTGGGCTAGGTCCAGGAATCTGAGGGCCCATTTCCATCCTGGGTTGCAACTCAGGTTACATTTCAGTCCCAGAAAATTGGGGGAAGGGGACAAAATAAATCAAAACCTGCAGTGGCCAGAAGTCCATTTTTACTATCACAACACTCCTAGTTGGGTGAGGAGCAAAAGAAGTGGTGAGAGGCACCTTCATATTTTTGTCATTTTTGTCCCCCCTGGGGGTAATCAGATGGTTGGGACTGTGGTCTGCAGGTCAGATGATTCTCATGTCTGACAAACAGATACAAACAGACATGATAAAAGGGAACATGAGAAAAAAGGAAGGAAAAATCAGATCAACTGCAAATCCTCAACATCTTACAAGGAGAAAAACCCACGTTATACCCAAATAAAGCTTAAGAACATTTGGAAGGTCAATAAACATTGAATTATTCAATCTATAAACTTTTACATAAAGACATGTTAAATGAGCTATCCTATATAGTACTTTAACTAGTTTCTTAAAAATACTAACCTATTTTAATAAGTTTTGCTAATGCTACACAGTCCATATATCCCTTGACCAAGAGTCTATAAAAATAACTGAACCAGAAGAGCAGACTAAAAACTATCACTGTTTCCCCAATAAAACATTGACATAAAAGTACATTAAAACCAGGGATGATCAAGATTTTAGCCACTGCACATAGAATTGCTACTATTAAGTATTATTATGAGCAAATCAGTTTCTCATAAAAGAATCATTTTTCCTTTGACAGTACAATGATGTCCTTTGGACATTTTAACTATGGCTGGTTCTAGTAAAAGATAAGCAGGTAACTATTTCTGCTCAGCCACAAAGCTTACTGAGTGACCTTGGGTGACTTACTAGCCCAGATCTGCAAGCTGTAGCCTAAAAAGATATTTTCCCCAATTGCTTGCTGTTGCATATGTGCATTACATTCCTTGTCACTGTGATGCCACCCCAAAATTCACAAGGTCATCTCACCGAGTGGCGAGTGATGGCACCTTTGAGGCTGCGGAGGACTGCCTTCCAACTCGCAGTCCTACGAGGACCACCTGAGTGGCCTGAGCCGCCCCACCCCCGCGGTTGCCGGGAGGAGCTCCGGCGGCTATAAAGCGCCGCCTGACAACATCTCCCTCCTGCACCGAGCGGCGAGCGGCGGCACCTTTGAGGCTGCGGAGGACTGCCTTCCTCAGGACACCCATTTGGGAAGAATAATAAGAATTTTTGCACAGTTCTTGATCCATATTCATGTTTTCAAAGACTTTCACAAAAAGCATAGTAAACTCTTGTGCAACCCGCCCCCCGCAACAATCTTGCATTTAAGAAATAGCCACAGGGTTTTTGTTGTGCACAACTGTTGTTTTCTGAACAAGAGTTTTGTTGGACAACACTCTTGCTGGCAAGACTGCTGTATTTTGCATAAAAAATCCCACAGACACATTTAGGGGTCTGCAGAAATTGGTGTGATGCTTTTTTGGCTGTTGCTGTTCAAAAACCCGCAATTCTCTCACACACAAACATACAAACCTATGTATATTTCTGTGCAAAATAATTTTCCAAAACACTTCAGGATGCGTGTATTATCAGGCGAGAACTATGCAGTTAAATATTCATTTCTATTTCTATTTCTATTTTTTTGCGGTGGGGAGAAAACTGTAGGAATAATTTGTACTTTCTTGCAAGGATGAAATGGTAAAATAATAACATCCCAGCTCTTCTGTCAATCATTATGTCATTATAAAGTATGCATAGAGGGCCCACGCATATATACAGTATGCAGTGACATCCCACACCAGGTGACATCCCACACCAGGGGTCACCTGGTGTGGAGGGCAGAGCCAAAAGGGTGAGTACCCAACTCCCTGTTCCACATGGCTTTATTTGGAATAAGGTGGGACAGGGATGAGGGTATGTGCACACTGGGCCCTCTCCCTCCCTGACGTGTGCCTTAGCATGAATCTGGGATGTGGGGGGGCGCTTACTGGGTGTCACCCCCCTCTTGTGGGTTACCACCCAGTGTGCTTTGCACCCCCTTCACATCCCTAAGTGATGCCACTGACAGTGCAGAAGTTAAAGGAAGGACCTTTCCTTTTATTTATTCATTTTAAAAGGTTATCTTTTCAGACTACAAATCCTAGCCAGTGGCCTTACTGGTTGGGGTATTCTGGGAGCTGAAGTGATGATGATAGTGATGATGATGATGATGATGATGATGATGATGATGATGATGCAACTTTCCCAAGCCCTAGACCTCACATTTGAAAAGTGATTATTTTAGGTATTGTTAGTATTAGTATTAGTATTACAATTTTGAAAGTTCAGCTACTTGTTATGGATTGCCATGCCCATTTCAGAGATATGAAGCAGGGCTAAGAGTAATGTGAGTTCAACCAAGAAGTTAAATAAGATGCACAGGTCATGCTCACAACCACTATACAGCCCTGATCCTCTCTTTTGCCACCCTGAAAAGAGTGGCAAAATGCCACTCCTTTTAGGGGCAGCAAAAGGGCACCCTAAGAGCTGGTGCGCGGCTCTTGTTCACCCTTTCCGATGCAGCGCATCAAAATGCTGCACCAGGAGGGCGTCCTGATGCTGCAGGCCGTGCATAATGGCGCACGGTGTCAGGACGGTGTCGGTGAGGGGTTGGGGCAGCCAGTGTGCAACTGTGCCTCCAGACCGGCCCTTTGGGCCAGTCTGCAGAGGCCTTGAGTTACATTAAGTTTCAACAGAAAAGTCTAGTTGGTTTCTCTCATTAAGTGCATTATAATTATTAAATAATTTCCTAAAACATAAAACCAAATCAAGGTCTGGAGACCTCACAGAACTCAGAGGTATCATATAGATTTGAGAAATATAGGTTACAAGCAAGCCTCAGAACTTATGGCACAGAAAATATTAAATAATTGTTTGAAGGTAGAGTTGCCAAAATTAAAACTGAAAATACCTCTTATCTTTTTAATGTTTGGGCAGAAGAGAGTATTTCAGCAGGTGTTGTTTGTTACTTGGTTGTGTGATGAGTATTATATTTACCAACATTTCCCTAGCCTGAGACTTTCTAATTGTTATTGACAACACATCCCAGCAACCCTAGCCACTGGTAAGGACTATTGGGAGCTGCAGTTCCACACCATCAGTAGGGTTGTGTTATACCCAACCCTGTTTTAGACAGATACACCAAATCTGTTATTTCAGGAATATACAGATTTTACTGGAATCATGAATGGCCTTTATAAGAATAAGACTAAAACATAAAGGTAAAGGTTTCCCCTTTGACAAGGTTGTCAAGTCATGCCTAACTGTAGGGGGCAGTGCTCAACTCTGTTACTAAGCCGAAGAGTCAGCATCGTCAAAGACTACTCTGTGATCATGTGGTCAGCATGACTGCATAGAATGCTGTTAGCTTCCCACCAAATTGGTAGCTGTTTATCTAGTTGCACTTTTATATGCTTTCAAATTGCTAGGTTGGCAGAAGCTGGGACTAGTGATGGGAACTCAATCCATTATGTGGCACTTGGGTCTCAAACTGTTGATCTGCCAACCTTCCTATCATCAGATTCGACCTCTTAACTGCTGAGCCACCATGTCCTTTACCTTTAATGAACACCTGGGCAGTTATTTTAGAATGAACAGCCTTAGCATTAATTGCTTTCACATTTTAATATTCAAAGAAATAGACATTTTAGTCTATTTTACCACTTGGGCCTCAAACTGCTGACCTGCCCATCTTGCAATCATCAGTCTTAGCCACTGAGCCAGGACTAGCTTTGTATACGTCCTCTCTATTTGGCCCATTTGGTCTACACTTTATTTATTAAAAATATGTTACTTTCACACTTACAAGTGTCTGAAGTGAACGGGCTGTAGGTACCACAGGCTTGTCTGCAAGAGAAAATGTTCAAAATTGTTGCGTCAAACAAATATGAGCTTTAAAAGAGACTTTTGGTTTTTCAATAGCTCAAATCAACCTGCACAGGTTTCACTGCTGTAAAGCACTCACATGTCTCTTTGTAGTCCTTCCACATCATCATACACTTCTTCCACAGCTTCCATTGGATTGGGAGCTGTTCGATCCAGGATTGCTTTCTCTTCATCTGCTCTCAAGTTTTCCAGGCACACATAACCATCTGAAACTATAACAGAATTCCCTTTTACAAGCTTCCCTGAACTCAGATAGAAGACATACATGCATGAAGTGTCAAAGCAGAGTGCTGCACAAATAAACAATACTGAATTCTGCAAATATGAGGGAAAGCCATCAAAAATGTGACAGTGTTTCTGTAAATACCTCCTCAAAACCTATTGAAGAATAACAGTCTGCCAACATTTTCAGTCACTATCATCCACTTTATTTCCAGTAGGCTGCTGTCAAGGAAGTATTCAAAAATCTGCACTGGTAGTGGTCTGTTGAAAGTCATTCTTAGCTGACATAGCATCATGTTCACAACCAGCTTACTGACTACAAAGACAATATGTAGCTGACAAACTTGGCACAGGCTGAATTCTCTCTCTCTTCCCCCACATATCTCCACCATATTTCAATAATATACAATTAGCGCTAACCTGACCAGCAACCATATAATAGCATATATTATAATGATACACTGTTCTGAACAGTGTGTTTCAAACAGGGAGCAGCCCAAACACTGAGAATACATAAATCTCAAGTAAACCTCAAGAATGAAGTGAAGAGTTGATTAGAACAGACTCAAATGGCAAACAAGTATTTCAAACCTTAGACCAACTCATAAATAAAGGGTTCACCATAGGATGGTTACTACATCGCCAACTGAGAGAGAGATTTATTATAGATTCCAAAACAATAGGCATAAGGCAGGAAAAAACTGAATTTGAGGAGTACATGTTTTCTGATAACCCTAAGAAAATCGCTCTGTATTATAAGTGTTTGCTAAAAATAGATCAGGAGGAGGAGGTTGTAAAAGAATATATGACTAATTGGGCTCGGGAACTAAACCAGCCGATATTGCTCGAACATTGGGAGAGATCTTGGATAAAGTCTCAAAAATATTCATTATGTTATGACTGAAAAGAAAATCTCATGAAGATGCATCACAGGTGGTACATGACTCCGGCTAAATTAGCCGGAATATATAAAGGCTTTTCAGACAAGTGTTGGAAATGCAAAAAAGTTAAAGGCACCATGTACCACCTGTGGTGGAAGTGTAAAAAAGCTCAAAAGTATTGGAAGAAGGTGCATAATATGGTAGAAAAAGCTTTGGATATTAAACTAATGAAAGATCCTAAATTATATTTACTTAATATTGTTGAGGATAAAAATTTGGAGATTAAATATGGGAAATTACTTTATTACGTAAGTACCAGTGCTAGACTGGTGTATGCGCGAAAATGGAAACGAGAAACAATCCCGAATAAAGAAGAATGGCTACAGAAGCTTATGGAACTAATAGAAATGGACTGCATGACAACTATGATGAAAGATCAGGACTGGGAGAAGAATGAAAAAATTTGGCAGCCGATTTTTGATTATATCTGTAATAGAAGTAAAAATGTTAATGTAAATTAATGAGAGAAGACCAAGCAATTTTGCGTTAGATAAATGTCCATTTGGTAATTTAACAAACAACAAAAATGGAGGAAACAGTTAATTGGTGTGATGATAATTTAAGTTTGCGGCTATGCGAGTAAATAGTTTAATTCTTGGTCAATCTGTAAATGAGAAAGGAGGAGTTATGAGATAAGGAATGAGACTTGTTCCAGGTCTCAGGAAGTCATTGAGGGACTATTTTACCCTCGCTTTACTAATTTCTTTCTTTCTTTCTTTCTTTCTTTTTCTTTTCTTTTCTTTTCTTTTTTGTATGTTTATTGTTATTGTTGCTGTATCGGAGATGTAAAGTTTGGATGTATGGCTGTATGTTAATTATGTATGTTTTTTATTGTTTAATAATAATAATAATAAAAGAATGAAGTGAAGTTAACACATTTTTCTGTATCCTTTAAACCTACATAAAGAAGGAATATACACATGTTCACTTTGCCTGACAGTTTTAAAACTGTGGAAGACAAAGAGATGAAAGATGAACATTGATTAATTAAATATTTTGGCAATAAGGTAGATGGTTCAGAGATGTTAAAGGAATAGAGGGGCATCAAATATGTATTTAAATCTGATTTAAATTTAATTAATAAGTAATTTAATTGATTTTGTATTATATGCAATGTTATGGTAATAATATCATAATCTCCTATGTTATATAACATGACATATAACATGCCTTTAAGGGATGGAACTTTAAGCAACAAACTAAAAAGAGAAGAGATTCATACTGCTCCTTTTGGATGAAAACATCCACACAACATATTCTATTAGAACCTTTTGCATAACTCTCCAACATTTCACAGATAATCACTGGGACATGTTTGACCAAGCACCATGAATGTGGTCAAGATGGCTAAAGTTATTTTTAAGGAAGAACAGACAAGCTAGGAGAGATTACAACAATTTGCTTTTGACTGAGCCTATGGGGAGGGCAGGATTGTGTCCTTCCTCTCATCTCCCCTCTGCTGAATTAAATGAGTGAAAATTGCTTTTGCACTTTGAACTCTTTTCCACAACTGAGGCAAGCTTAGGACAACGGGGGAAAATGGAAGGAGGAGAGAGGTACTAGGATATTTTAAAAGCAGCTGAAAAAGTAGAACAGCAGGGGATTAATCCAGACTCAGAACAGGAAGGGTATGGGTTACACATCACTCTTTTGCATTCATGTGGATTCACATTTGGCCTTTGAGTATTCTAACCCTCCTTACACAGCCAGTGATCTCATTCCACTTTTTTCTCCACTGCCATACAAATCCTGCTGAGGAAGACTAATGTTTTTAGTAAGAGACTCAAATGCATCTAATGGCTGAGTTTGCTTTAATACACACAGATGTAACAGCATGAAACAAGCCCAGTTTCCAACTCACACACACTGGGAAACTCTTTTGTATTTGAAAACAAAGCAGGTTACATTAGCAACAAGAAAGCTGTTGGAGAAGTTGCACAAATAACTTCATACTTCATACACATTATGAGGCAATCCAAACTTTTGCCAGTGAACCAAACCAAAGGAGGAGGACTTACAGTAAACTCAAGATTGGTCTTTGCACAGAGGAGCTCTAGAATTATACACATAAATACATGTATATATGGGGTCTGACTCTATTTTCAGACAATCATCTAAACCTTATGGCTTAGATAAACAAATGATAGCTCTTAAACTTTTTTTTAAAAAAGCACAGGTTCTGCTGAGTCTCAGATTTTTCTACAATAATAGTTCTATAGAACATGTGCATTGTCTAACCCAGAAGTAAATTACTCTGGTCCCTCCAGAGAATCAGGGGCAATTTCTGATATCCACAGAGGCCTGCAGCAATCCTTAGGATTTTTTAAAAGAAGCTGTTCTTGGGGGTGGGGATGATCTAAAATGTCCTCACAAAACCCATGGAACATGGGGATCATTTTTATCATGTCTCCCTAGGTAAGGATTTAGTCCCAAGACAAGCTAAATCTTTTTCTTTAGCCTTCTTGGTCATTTCCTGGCTGAAAGTAAGGGCCTTTGCAGACTGCCAGAAATAGTGCAAATTGAGTCCACTTTAACAGCCCTGGCTCAGTGCTAGGGAATCATGGGAACTGTAGTTTATTGTGGCACCAGAGCTCTCTGACAAAGAAGGCTCAATGTCTCAGAAAAACTACAGTTCCCATGATTCCCTAATAATGAGCCAGGGAAGTTAAACTGGACTCAATTTACACTATTTCTGGCAGTCTGCAAAGGCCCTAAGAGACCCTTCTAGGTTTACAATGGCTTGAGAAGGCAAAACTAAGGCAATATTACCCCTATACCCCTTAAAAACCTCCTTTCACATGCTCATGAAAATAAAAGAACAAAATTTAATACAGTAAGACATATTGGAGGGGTGTTTTAGACCTCCAAGGTCTCACAGAGGGCCAATGTATCCATGGCAGTTAGCCATCTCTGCTCCACATAGTTTTGACCTACGGTTCTCATAACTTCTAGCCAGTATGGCCAATGATAGAAGTTTATGGAAATTGCAAATTCAGAAATAGCTGGAGCATTTGCCTGCTACTGATCTTCACATCAAGCCTTAATATTTTTCCACTTATTGCCAATAGCAGGGCTGAGGCACAGAGTGCCTTCCCTAAGGCCACATAGTGAGTTTCTGGCAGAAGAGATATTATTTGAACCAGGAACTTCCTGATTTGTAGCTTGATCTCTTCACCACATTTCAGTACATCATCCTACAGAACTTTTAGTCTGGATATACTAACCAAAAGGAACAAACTCCATAGTCATTGTCTTGATTTGTCCCTTTTCAACAGAATTTAGGCACATGTTTTCCTTGGTGTAAAGTCACCACTGATCTTAATAGTAAAGCAGCAGCCATAAGAAAACTCACAATTTCCATCTTTTGTTAGCCTTGTTCCAGGGAAAGGCTGTGTGGTGTCCTGTTGAAGCATCTGCTTCTCACCTCTATGTTCTCCATTCATTTTTGGCTTTGTGAGGATAGTGCCATGATCACTAATCTAAGAGCAAACATATTGACACACAGGTTAAAGACTTTTCAATATGTTCCTTGCTCATATCAGGATATAACAAGGAAGGACTTAAACATCTTCTACTATAGAACTAAAAAAGGCCAAAATTGAGTACTCAGTGATCCCTCATCCAGAAACTGAACAGACAGATCACTTCATACAGCAGTTAACTGGGGAAGACTAGGGGCAAACATTGGCCCTCCAATAGATTGTAGTGGCCACTTTTCTGAAAACATTGCCAGCAGCAATTCAGGTTCTCAAATGGAGAAATACAACCTCAAACCACTTGGGCCAGTGGTTCAATACAAATGTTCTACTGATGTCTGTGGTGTTATGGCACCCAGCAAAGTGGATAACTGAAGAGGACAAAGAGGATGATTATCAAGGGTCTAGCTGAATATTAAAGGAAAAAGCTGAAAGGCACATTAGTCTTTGCTTGCCTTCATTCCTCCTGTGATAACCAAAGCATTTTCAGAGTTATATTTGTAAGTCTGCCAATTAGCCAGTATGGTATAATAGTTTGAATGTTGGACTAAGACTCTGGGACACCAGGCTTCAAATCCCAGATTAGGCAAGGAAAGTACCTGGGTAACCTTGGGCAAGTCATACTCTCTTAGCCCAAGAGAAATGGAATTACAAAATTCCTCTGAATATATCTGGCCAATAAATCCTGCAATAAGTTTGCCATAAATCAGAGTTGATTTGAAGGCACATAACATAGTTTTTGTGGGTTTTTTGGACTGTGTGGCCATGATCTAGAAGAGTTTCTTTCTGATGTTTTGCCAGCATCTATGGCTGGCATCTTCACAGAATGCTGGAATGGAAGAGAGTGGGTCTATATATACTGTGAGACCCTGGGTAGGGAGGAGTGATTCCCAGATGAACTGTGTGTTGTTCTGTGTTGAATAGGTATTGTTCTGTTGTTAATGGCATGGCTTCAGGGTGGGAGGATATGCAAACAAGGCTTCAAGGTGGGAGGATATGCAAACCAGCTGTGAGAGGGTCTCTCCTATTCTTCGCTGAGCACAGCATTTGTTGGATTTTCATGGTTGGTTTGTAAACCATTTGGAGGTTGTGTTTCCTCACCACTTTCCCTATTCTGTCTGTGACTCCTTTGATATATGTAAAAATACCTTCCCTTTGAGAGACCCTCTCACAGCCACAGGAGTTTACCGCATACCATGCAGCTGTAGACAAGTCTACATAGGGACCACCAAACGCAGTGTCCACACACGAGTCAAGAAACATGAGAGACACTGCAGACTGGGCCAGCCAGAAAAATCAGCAGTAGCAGAACACATCATAAACCATCCTGGGCATAAAATGTTGTTTGAAAAAAATGAAATTCTGGACCATGCCACAACTATCAGGTCAGAATGCACAGGGAAGCCATCAAAATCCACAAACACTTGGACAACTTCAACAGGAAAGAAGAAACCCTTAAAGTAAACAAGGTTTGGCTACAAGTCCTACAAAATAGGAAAATCAGCACTCAGCAAACGCAAATGGGAAACCAACCAGGGTCAGGGGCTTTCCCAGCAGACAATAGCAGACAATATCCTTGTTTGCATATCCTCCCATCCTGAAGCCATGCCATCAACAACAGAACAATACCCATTCAACAACAGAACAATATACAGTTTACATGGGAATCACTCCTCCCTACCCAGGGTCTCACAGTACATATAGACCAGGGGTAGGCAACCTAAGGCCCGGGGGCCAATGTGGCCTCCCGAGGCCTTTGGACCGGCCCCAGGCTGGTCCTGCCGCCACCGCCCGCCATGATGATATTGATTATTGTTGTTATTACTTGTTCTTGGGGTTTTCCTGGCACAATCTCCACAGAGCTTTTGCCATGGCTTTTCTGGGGCTGAGAGAGTGTGCATGCATATATTTTTTTAAATAAAAAATATTTTTTATTATTTATTTATTTATTTATTGTGCTTCGGCCCCCCCAATTGTTTGAGGGACAGCAACCCGGCCCCCGGCTCAAAAAGGTTGCCTACCCCTAATATAGACCCACTCTATTCCATTCCAGCATTCTGTGAAGATGCCAGCCACAGATGCTGGTAAAACATCAGAAAGATACTCTTCTAGAACATGGCCACACAGCCTGAAAAACCCACAAAAAACTATAGATGCTGGCCATGAAAGCCTACCACTTCGCACATAACAATGTTTATCAACAGTTACACTTTTTAAAATAGAAAACCATAATACTATTACTCTTTTGTTTACATATACCTTGGCTATTTCTTTTGCTTGTTGTTTTGGTATGTCATGATTCCAGAGTGGTCCTCTTTCTTTTGTATCCTTTTTTTCAGTGCTGAAATGTTAAGCAGATAAACAGGTTGCCATGCTACAATGTTTCCATAACAGAGGTTCTAAAGAAATTATCAAATGATGTCAGTGCAGATATATTTGGAATAGGACCAGTATACACATGCACCCCTAATCCTATTGAATCTTATAGAGAGATAGACCCTATTGGGGTGCTTACCACCAGACTTCTAAATAGCTGGAATAGTAAAAAGTCATGTATGTTTCCATACTCTCTGTATCTTAATATCACACATATATTTGTGTGGTTGGATAGTTGTGTTTGAACTTCAGTGCTGTTTTTCATATATTTCCTCAATAGCATGATTCAAGCCATCATGTCTTGATAACCACTGTGAAAAGTAGGTGAAGAATATATTGTATCCTGTGATAGCCAAAATAAAAGCTGGAATCTTGCCAGCTTTTATTAACAGAGCTACTCACTATTCCAGCCATTGCTAGCTCACCTTGAGATGCAGCTTAGTCTACATATGTGTAGAAACTCCATTTCACTATGGAGTTATAGTAGCTCACATTAAAGCCTTTCACACATACACACAGAGAGAATCACACTTGAATTGAATTATCAGCAATGTCCTTCTACAGTAAATTTAAATCATTATTCTTTTAAATGAGACTATCTTGTTAGCTTCCTGAAGGTTATATTTAATGCAGATAACACAGAAGGAGCTTCAAGTGGGAAGATGTATTGCAACCTGAGGATGTCCCTGGATTATCTGAGTTACAAGTGTACCTTGTACTGGATGTGAACTTTTCTAAAGAATAATGACATAAAACTATGGCATGAATTACAATGGCTATCTAAATTACAGTACTTGAATGAGATTTATAGAGGATTGGCTTTGAAACTGGAAGCTGCAACTTGATCTAAATGCTTTCTGGACTGGCACCAATTTTGTTTTAATCTAGGTGGGTTTAACAATTTAAAATGATTCCAATCTGTGAATCCCCAGGCATTCTGGACTCAGAATACCTTAGTGATCTTCTTAAAATGGAGTATCTCCACCTGCTTAGATCTTTCCTCCAGTTCCTGCTTTGTGGGAGATGCCTATTTGACAAACAAACAGGACTTTGTCTGCAGTGGCACCAAAGCTGACATTTTTAGAAAAAAATGGCATTTAGTCCACTGACAAATCAAATGGTCTTCTTCTGGAGGATTTTTAGGTTACCTTGTAATCTATAGGGTGTTATTAAAATGTGGTATACTGTCACTCAATATATGTAGTTTCTAATTTTTTTAGTGAGAAAGCTAGTAAAAAAATATTTTAAATAAATACACAGCACCCACAACATAATTTAAGCCAAGTTATCTTCACATTGTGTTAACTATTAATAATATATTCAACTGGTGATGAAGTTTACTCCTTTCCATTTTGCATGCCAATCTCTTCTGTATGTATCTGTCTATATGACCTAGGCAAGGAAACATAGCATAACGAAAAAGTGCAAGAAATCCAAAAAGTGATTTTAATGGTAAATTATTAACAAAGTACTAGTTTGGCAAGCACTGAGCTATAAGCAATTCAAAATTGTTAAGAGCAATATCACTGTCCCATGTACTTGCACATTTCTAGCTACCATTCACAAAAATGTTAATAGCCCCTCTGTGTTTCCTTCTTCACTGCAAATTTCCAAATGAGAAGTAACGTTGCTATAATTTTCTAAACTGCAGTGCCCTAATACCTCAAGAGTAACATTGGGATTTACAGAAATAGCAGAAGTAATAGCCTGGACAGTTTTTTGAAATTTCAGCAGAATCTGGAAACACAAGCTTGATGAAGTCACCATTTGGGTTACATAATGCCCTGCATAGCAGCTTCATTCTGCTTTTGTTGTCATCAGCGGACACAATTCACTGATAGTTCAATAAGGTTGTATTTCATTCTATAGCAAAGCTGGCGGAGATTATATGAATTTTCCAAATCTCACTTTACGAATTATCTGTAAAGAACTTGAGAATTTAAAAAAGCTATTCATCCATCCAGTCTTCACTCAAGTGCTTAGCTTTTAAAAGTCTGGCCTTCAATGCCTCAACATTCAAACACCATTTGTAGCATTGAAATTAGGTTACAAAATCTTTTTTGTAGGCTCCTGTTCATCTTTATAATTTATGAAGGTGGTGGTGTAATAGTTTCAATATTGGACTAGGACAATGGGAGACCAGGGTTCAAATCCCTGCTTATTCACTGAAACCCATTGGGGGATCTTGTGCAAGTCACACTGTCTCAGGCTGCATTTGCACTGCAGAAATAATCCAGTTTGACACCACTTTAAAACTGCCATGGTTCAGTGCTATGGAACTCTGGGAATTGTAGTTTGTTGTGACACCAGAGCCCTCTGACAGAGAAAGCTAAATGTCTCACAAAACTACAATTCCCAGAATTCCACAGCACTGAGCCATAACAGTTAAAGTGGTGACAAATTGTGTTATTTCTGCAATGTGGATGCAGCCTCATTGGGACATAAAAGCAACTGAAAAAGTGTGATTGCCCAGGATTAATTGGAACTGCCCCTGTTAAATTTGGATGACAGTTAGAGGATATGTACACACTCACATAGGTAAAGTATCAGAACATTACAATTCTCAGTAGTTTGGTGAGTTATATGCACTAAATACCTATTAGCGTAATAATGAGTAGGATCTCTGGATTGTTGGGTGGGCTACTAAAATGCTGTGAGCAACCATCAAGAAGGCAGAAATCTGCTATGAAATTAGAGGATTAGTGTTGTTACATGATCTTGAGGGATATACAACAACATATTCAGTGGTATTTCCTTCAGCACCAAGTTCTTTTCTTTATTGGTTTTTAAAAATACAAAAATGCACTATATTAAAAAGACAAAGTAAGGATGGAGGAAGGAAAATAAAAGGTGACAGTTCATACATATTTGCAGGAATCTCCAGTTATTCATTCAACTTCATCTCAAAAGGAAAAGAAAATCCAATTTCTCAAAATTACAGAGGCATCTTAATTTGCTTTTTCAAGACATAAGTAAAACTCTCGAAAGATCATTCACCTGGGTGTGGCACCAAGGAAATGTTGTTGTTATGAAAAACACATTGAAGCAAGCTTCAGTTTTCCGAAATCTGAGGTCAGGTCACTCAGAAGATTAGCGTTGTTTTCCTTGAAGAACCATATTTACAGAAGAAACATCTTGCTCTACATCAGTGTTTCATGGTGTTCTATGCAATAATGGCCAGAAGCCAAAGAAGCCAATAAATCATAAAGATTTACTCTGAATGACACCAAATAGATGTTTTTAGATAGCCTTGAGGGGCCCCTTTTCATCATGCATGGTAGAAGCAGGTGGGCAAGTAAAAAAAGGTATAGCTGAACACCTGGGATTCTAGCCAGTATTTTACATTTACAGAGGCAGGTCTCTTATTAAAATTGAATAACTTTAATGGGAGGTCAAAGGCTTTCACGGCTGGCATTCATAGTTTTTTGTGGGGTTTTTTTGGGGTTATGTGGCCATGTTCTGGAAGAATTTATTCCTGGCATTTCACCTGCATCTATGGCTGGCATCTTCAGAAGTTTGTGGTATGGAAGTGTGTGAGCATATATACTTGAGTGACCCTTGGTTGGGAGGAAGTGATTTACATGTTAATCTGTGTGTTGGTCTTTTGTTGAATGGCAGGGCCTCAGAGTTTGAATACAGCGGCTACAGCGAGGGAGAGAAGGGGACCCGGTGGTCCATGTGTTTGTACTCCTCCCTCCCCCTCCGGAACACCTGGCCTCCTGGAGAGCCTTCTTAAGGACGCTGCCAGCCCGACCATCTTGGCTACAGTGAGGGAGAGAAGGGGACTCAGTGTTGCGTGTGTTTACACTCCCCCCCGGAACACCTGGCCTGACGTTTTTGGAGGCTGCGGAGGACTGCCTTTTTACTTGCAGCCCCCAATGAAAATGGCCCATGATGTACTCTGATTAGCCATCCACGCGGCGAGCCGTGGCGTCCTGAGGCATCCTGGGGCCGCGGAGGACTGTTTTTCCCACCTTGCAGCCCTCGGAGGACCACAATGATATTGGAAATCATGTATTTTTAAATTGTATATTTTTAATCACTGTTATTTAATTTGTTTAGTATGTTTGGGGGGGGGATGAGGGAAGGATGGATGGGATTTGATTCTGACTTATTTGTTTTGGTGTTTTGTATTGTTGTACGCCGCCCCGATTGCCTAGCAGAGGGGCGGGATATAAATAAAAATTATTATTATTATTATTATTATTATTATTATTATTATTATTATTATTATAAACTTATTGGGATCCCAAGGACCCCACTGCAGTAGAATCACTCGGGGGGGGGGTACGGGGGATGCGGACCACACTGGGTGACACCCCAGAAGGGGGTGACCACAAAAGAGAGGGGTGACATCTGGTCGGCCCAAGCAGGCAGCTAGTGACTATTTTCCTGGCCATGTGGCCACTTTTCATGGGGGCTCTGGCATGGGTGGACATTTCCGCGGCTGCATGGCCATTTCCAGCCAGCTCCTTGCTTTGGCCTGGCTTTACTCTGAGGAAAGCCAGGCCAAAGCAAGGAGGATCAGGGATGCATGTACTCCAGCTGGCTCCTTGCAAGGAGGATCGGTGTGTGTGTGTGTGTGTGTGCTCCAGCCAGCTCCTTGCTTCAACCTGGATTTCACTTGAGAAAAGCCAGGCTGAAGCAAGGAGAATTGGGAAGCCCTCACTGGGCGACACCAAAGGTAGGTATGCCACTGCCCCACTGAGACTTTTCAGAGATAGTAGATTAGCTCAAAATAAAAGGGGAGATCTAATAAGCAACTTGCTTTTACATTACATTCATTTACTACCAAAAATAGCTTGGCACTCAGCTCCTAAGGAAAATGTCATCACTATGCATTTTTTGATCAGGATTGCACAAGCACTATTGTGCTAGTCTAAACTGCTGGGCAAGTGGCTGCAGGGTCTCTAGACCAATGCTACTCAAAGTGGAGGTCCCTGGACTAGTGTCTCCAGCTGCTTATCTGTAAGTGTTGCCCTTGTAGTGGGTTGACTGCTGCACAATGGAAGAATACACAGCTATAATGACCATTGCATGATCAGCTGCACAACAGTGTGACACTGGAGAATATCACACTACACTGGTATAGTGCTATTATTCCACCAACTGCTATGGCTACCTCCTGTGAAATTCTGGGATTTGTAGTTTAGTGAGGCCTAAGAGGTCTCTGGCTGAGGATTCTAAATGCTTCTTTTGTATCACTGCTAACATAACATTAAACCACAGTCTTGAGAACACATATCTTGGTATCTTCCTTTTTCTAGCCTTGGAAACTAATATCAAGATTTTGTACAAATTAGTCTTACCTTTCATGCTGTTTCCTGTACTTCTTTCCACAAATCCGTACTAAATCTACAACTTACAAGATTTCATTTCAGGTACAATGCTATGTTAACCTAGCATTCCCATCTGGGATATTTTAGACTTCATCTGTGCTGCAGAAATAATACAGTTTGACAACATTTTAACTGACACGGTTCAGTGCTATGAAACTCTGGGAATTGTAGTTTGTTGTGACACCAGAACTCTGATACAGAAGGCTCACAAAACTACAAATCACTGAATTCCATAGCATTGACCAATGCAACCTTAGATTAGGCTACCCTCTTACAATACCACTTCAGGACAGTGTGCTAAAAGTAATGACCCTTTCCCAGAAATAAATTGTGCATGCACCCCTATAGACTCTAAACTCAAGATTCCATTCATTACTTGCCCCACTAGTAATTCAGTTTATTGCAACCTATGTCCAAATCTAGGTAATCAGTTGCTAGAAATTTATGAGCTTTATCTCTTAAAAACTTCAGAGAGATAACTTTTAAGAGATAAAGTATGCACTTTCCATACAGGCACACAGAAAAGATAAACAGCTACAAAAATAGGAGGAAACAGTAGGTCAAAAGGATGACTGAAGTATAACAAAGAAAATTGGAGGAAACGCAAGAAGGGCAAAAACAAACAATAAAAAACACATACATGGCAAAACACCATGTTTAACTGTCATGTTATTCCTCATGGAGTATGGCATGTTCTTAAAATATTCAGAGATGAGGGAAAACATGTGAGGTAAACTGTTTTGTGAAGGAGATCCCTTGCAGCTAGGAGTAGGGGAGACATTTGTTCATTTTGTACTTCTGGAAGCAATAAGTGAATTGCAATTAAGCAGTTAACCTTTAGTATTTGCACTTGTTCCCCTTTCCCACTTCAGTCCTCTGATCAAAAATCCATACTGGAATGTGCATAAATTGGGAAAACAATCTACAAAAGTGCATTGTATAATAGGACAACACATGAAAATTTGTATATATCTGGAAAAACATGAAAAAATATATTAAACAAAATGTGTACAGGTGCATGTACACAATTTGGCCTAGAGAATAATAATAAATTGATCACCAGAAATAATTAAATAATATTGTGGTGATAATAAAATTATCATCACAAACTGGAAATTTCCAATCCATCCTTTTTAGAAACTAGAATAAGATTCTGTATAAATTACTGTTATCTTCCCTGCTTTTTGTGTATCTTTTAATATGAAGCCAAAATAAAGCCAAAACTGGTAATAACCAATTTTGAGTGCAGTGATATGTTAGCCTAGATTTCCCATCTAGGTTAGTTTAGAATAGGAGACCTCTTGCAAGACTATTGCAGGATAGTATGCTGAAAGAAGTAATCCTTTCCAGTCTATACATGGTAATAACCTTCACATGTATAGACTGCAAGTTATAAAGAATTACACACATGGTAAATGACGCCCATTCAAAAGCTTAGCTCTCAAGTTACTTCTCACAGGAGAAATGCTAGCAAACTCAGAACAGAAGTTCAGATTGGAAATGACATCTACTAATGCTAGGATATAATGGACAACGTCTTACATTGAAGAGATGCAGAATAACTCATAGAATTATGTAGCAGTTGCACAACACTATTTTGCTAATGAACTGCAACAGTGCTCTGCCCAATATACAAAGCACTTCAGCATGCAACCATCATGTGTACAGCCCTGTGAATCAATGTGCAATGAATGCACAATGAATGACCATGAGCAATGACATCCAGGCATGGTGCACCAGATACAGATCTCTATTTCCATAGCTTTGAACTAAATGTAGCCAAGCCCAACTGACAAAACTTTCCAAATGCATCTGTAGGAAAAAGTATATGCTTGCAAAAGGCCAATAGGATTCTGACCAATGCTTGTAAAATAATTTGTAACTCTGTATCCATTCCATTTTTAAAACCACTTTCTCCTCAATCTGAATGTCAGGACTGTGCAAAACAGAGAAACCTCTGCTCATGAATCAACAGAATGTGAAAACGAGAAGCCAGTAACAATTACTTTTAAAATGCATTGCACAGAGATTTTTCATATTGGTCAGAATTTATTTTCCTTCTATCTGCTTCTTTTATTGTCCACCACTCACATGGTGATGGGGAATACTATGGCTTGGATGATTTTAACTTTTGGCTGAGTTGTATATCTTTACTTCAGGAGGGCAGCTACGAAAAAACTAGAGGGGCTCCTGAAGAGGCCACTCCTAACCTTCTATTAATTTATATATGTACTTATTTGTTTTGAACAGAGCACAGAGAGACACCTAGGAGAGGCAAGAAGCCATGAAAACAGGAGTCTTGAGGCTGTTGCATCAGCTGACTATTATCAAGTTAATTTCTTGGTTAACACTAGTCACTCTCATGATTTGGAAATAACTTGTTCAATTTGTTAGTTAAAACCATTGCATTTACCTATATGCTAATTTGTTTCCATCTCCCCTCCAGAGGCTTAATTAACAGCACTTGAGAGCCAGCATGGTTTAGTGGTTTGAGCACTGGACTATAACTCTGGAGACTAGGGTCCGATTCCCAGCTCAGCTACACAACATTGGGTGACCTTGGGCAAATCATATGCTCCCAGACTTAAGAGACGGCAATGTCAAACCTCCTCTGAAAAATCTTGTCAAGAAAAACCCATGATAGGTTTGCTTTAGGGTCACCATAAGTTGGGAATGATGGGAAGTCATGCAAACAATAACAAATTATTCCTGTAGTAGGAATGGCAGTTTTTGCCTTGTTATTTATTGCATGAGGTGGTCTCAAGAGGAGGAGGATCACATTTCAGTGCTTGCATGTTGTGTCTAAATAAAGGTGGGAGCTACCTCCTGGAAGGAAGAGTGCAAAGAGCAGGAGACAGAGACTATGGAGAACTAAACTGGATGATGTGAAAGAATAAATCAAGAAAGAAAGAAAGCTCTCTTGAATTTGCCTGCCTAATGCGGCCTCAAACTGGCTAATTTGCTCTGCCTCTCACCAAATCCAAAATCCTTTAGTTTAAATATATTGACAGACTTCTAACTATTGTTCCTTACAATCATTTTTATAGTGAAGAAGACAACTTCAGTGTCAATAATCAACAGCTGGAGAAGCCAACTTATATAAAAACTATTAAAAGACTACTTTGGAAGACACTAATAATAAATGGAAGCCATAGTAACAATTAAGCATGCCAATTTCTGTAGATTACTTTAAAAACTAATGATTTCTTTAAACAGTTACTTTAAAAACTAACAATGTAATTAAAGTATTAATTAACATTCACTTAGGTTTCCCAAAACATTATTCACCCCCTCCTTCATTGTTCATTGCTAATTAATTTTCAAACCCAGTGTTCCAAGATCTGACTGGCAGGAGGACATACACGGCTAGGGATGACACAATCAAACTTCAGAAAAACTAAAAGATTTTAGTGCAGTTAAGCCTCCTGTCTCTAGTTTGTTCAACTACTTATACGGTACCCATCTTGCAGCAGCCCTGATTTATACTGACACATTTGTCTGCTTATCCCAGTACCAGGTGGCCAAGACATATGCACACATGGAGGCAAAGGTCCAAAAACAGAAAGTGTACTAAAAAAAGCTGTCTAAACAAGGACCATCAGAAAAACAACTTACATAGCTTAAGCCCATGCTTGCTGCATAAACATCAGCAAACCTGACCAAAAGCCTTGTCTGCTGACAGTTAGTGATAACAATAAAAGCCAGTTCTCAGCACCTGCAGATTAAGTTCACTCAAGTGTTTACAGTCCTCAAAGTCTATAACTTCAGAAATGTCAACGAATGAAAAAGTGTGTGTGTGTGTGTGTGGAGGGGGGAGAATATTGGGTGGGAGTGAGCTTCCTAGAGTGGGGAGCATACATCATTAACCATGCACATCATTGTTTAGTTTAAGCTCAAACAAGGAACAGTGTAAAACAAATAGATAAAGAAGGGGATGAAACAGAATTGGATCTGTAGCAAGCCAGGAAAAGACACAAAAAAGTATTCTTTTGCTAGATATCTCCATTATTTTGCTACAGATCGAATTCTGTTTCATTCCCTCCATGGCCAACAAGATGCCTATGAAAGCAAGTTATGAGGGCAGCAGCACCCTCCTGCATGTCTTTCCCAGCAGCTCACAAGGAGAAGCATCCTGTTTCTGGAACTGTAGATGCAGGCTGAGCCCCTGTACATACCAGCCACAAGGGCTGGCCTGGGGGTGGAGTTGGGGTGTGGTGACCGCATGCCGGCCGCCCCAACTCTGCCCCCACATTGTCCTCATGCTGCCCATTCAAACAGATGGCAGGCAGCGTCAGGGCACTCCCTTGGTGCAGCGTTTAGACATGCTGTGCCTAAGGAATTCAGAAAAGCCACCGCTACCACAGCAAGGGCAGCTTTTTGCTGCTCCAAAAAGGAGCGGTATTTGCCAGCTCTTTTTGGAGTGGCAAAGTGCTGGATCGGGGCCACAGCATGCAGTTGTTGTGGCCCCAATCTGGCACTCTCAGGGGCAGCATGAAGCCACCCTTTAGGGACCATCTGTTGAGCCCCTGAATCTCCCACAAGAAAGCTGAGAGGAAGAAAATCAAGTCATTTGAAATGTGTTGCTGGAAAAGAGTTTTACAGACATCATGGGCAGCTAAAAAGATAAAGGAATGGGTCTGAGAACACATCAAGCTTGACATGCCGCGCCCCCAATCTGCTTATTTATTGGCACAAAATGAAGCGGCAAAATGCCGTTCCTTTTTGAGCCAGCAAAAAGCTGGCTTTTCCTCTGCTGCCATGGCTTTGCAGCACTTCTGTGGCATGTGGCATCTAAATGCCACACCGTTGGAGCACTGTAAAGCAGCCACCATGTAAATGGGCGGGTGGCATGTCACTGGCTTGCTGACAGCTTGGGTGTGTGTGTCATGCATACGCCATGCCCCCAAGCTGCTGCAAAGCTGGTCTGTTCTGGCCCTAAATTGTGGCTGTCATACTTTGAATATATTATGAGACAATATTATGAGGGTGACTGCACTACAGGTGAGTTGATTCAATTAAGGAAGCCATGGCCCTGAGTATGCAAGACTTGAGCAGGGCTGTTGGATACTGGAGCTTTTCAAAGTCTCTTATATGGGTGCATTAAGTCAAAGTCAAAGTGGCAGCAAGTAACAAAAACAACCTGTAAAAATACTTTAAAATGACCTGTAAAACAATAAAAAGAACTAGAAATCATCACTGCCCAAAAGAAACAAAAAATTCTCACTCATTCTGTTACTTTTGAATGTTACACACTTGTAACAAAAAAGGTAACAGGTTACAGGTACTTACTGTCTTTCCTTGCTGTTTTCCAACAAGTATACTTTGAAACGAATGTAGTTATCCAACACTAAATTGCAAGCATATTATGTCTTATAATTCCTTTGTTATAAAAATAATGAAACTAACTACAAGAAAATAATCATTTGTGACTAGCTAGTACCAAGAGCCAGCATGATGTAGTGGTTTAAGCATTAGGCTATGATTCTGGAGACAAGGGATTGAACCCCTGGCCATGCACACCCACTGAGTGATTTGGGGCAAATCATACTTTTTCTGTCTCGGGGGAAGGCAAAGGCAAACCTCTTCTGAACAAATCTTGCGAAGCCTTAGAGTCTCCATAAATTGGAAACCACTGGAAGGCACACAACAAGACTATCAAGCTGTGATCAACACCCATGTTTATTGCATTCACATTCACAATGCACTTCCATCATCTAGCTGTCTAGTGTGGGAAATCTCATAGCATATATTTAGGCAGTTACACGTTTGGATGGGTATGTGGGACAGCATTTTTCTTACAGTTCTCTGTGTACAAAGACTTCTAGATAAATAAAAATTTAGTTGCACATTACTTAGACCAGAGAAGACGCAAACAAGTAATTCATCCTGTGCTTCACAGAAGTCTCTTCTGATGAATAAGGGATTTTTCAGCAGGAAGGGAAAGGAAGACTGCATTACAGGGGCAGAGAAGGAGAAAGGATAATTTAAAGACTCCTCTGGCTAGTAATATTTCAACAGAAGATTCACTGGATCTCATCTTAACCTGCTAGTTTCAGTCATATATTCAAGTATTTTACTCCAAGTCTGAAGTCAAGTCTCAAGTCCTTGCAATATACTTTCAAGTCTCAAGTTCAGTCTCAAGTCTAAGAGTCAACATTTAACAGAACAAAAGGAAGCAGGGCATGTTTCTCAGAGGCAATGGGCTTGAGGTGAGGGTGAGGTCTGCTTGAACATCAATGCGGCACATCAACAGAAGGATCTTTCTCCCTTAAGCCCATTTTCTAATACATTTGCTGTCACCTCTGAAAAATGAAGCCCATGCTTCTGAGGTGGGTCTTTGCTGCTCAAAGTGAATGATGCCAGCAAATGAGTCACTAAAAATATACATATGTCAAGTCAAGTCAGTGCAACATTTATTGCCAAGTTGAGTCTGAATTGAATCACTGAAGCAACTTGAATCTGAGTTCAAGTAAACTTGTGTCTACATCACTGGCTTGTTTCTATTCAATGTTCTGCTGATAAAGATTTTTTAAAACATTGTTTTGACCACATTACCCTACTTCTGACATCACTTCACTGGTTGCCTATTTCTTCTAGGAGTCTGTACAAGCTTCTTGTTTCAAATGAAAACCCTTCATGACCTACCTTGCCCCCTATCTTTCATCTCTGGTTTCTTTTTACCAGCCTGCTCCAGATGTGTTCTAGATCTCAAGACATCTCATTCAACTAAGAGTTTCTTCTTTCTTGGCTCAGCTTCATCCTCTCTCACTCACAGCTCCAGGCTCCTGGAATGCCCTGCCTGGACATCTGTGGATTGCTCTTTCCCTTGTTGTTTATAAATCCCAATTGAAAACTTTGTTTTCCAAAGCTTTTGGAGTTTTCATTTAATATCGTTTTATTATCTTGTACAATGTGATATATTTGGTGTATTTGTCCCCTTGCTTTATTTATATTGTATAGATTTATTTGTATTATATCTGGATAATCTGTTTTATAACTGTATTGTATAATTTTATATTTGTGTTACTCCATCCTTCCCCTGCATGTGCACATGTATACAGTCAGCCCCCGGTATCCATGGCGGATCCATTCTGGACCCACCCACCCCGGATACCAACATCTGCGGATGTTCTAGTCCTATTGTTCTCAACGGCAGCGCAGCCACATGGTCACACAACCATTAGGAATAACAGGGCTTCTTACCTGCCTCCCCTGAAGACTCAGAAGGCCAGAGAAGTTGCTCCTGGCTGGAACACAAAAGCCAACTGGATCTCACGTTTATTTTCAGGATAGAGGTACACAACATGAAGGATGCTGAAGTTAGAATGAATGAGCCCTGACTGCTTGTATTCCAAAGATTGGGGCCTGCCGGGTGCCTCTGCCCCATCTCTTCCACATTCTCATCAGCCACTGGTCAGAGGGAGCCACCAATTACTTGGGGAACTGTCAATTACTCCATCCTTTAAATAAACTTGAGATCCAATTGGCTTTTTGTGTTCCGACCAGGAGCAGCTTCTCTGGCCTTCTGAGCCCTTGGCTGGGAGGCAGGTAAGAAGCCCTGTTGTTTGTAATGGTAGTGTGGCTGCATGGCTGCGCCACCATTGGGAAAAACACAGGCTTGACATCCGGGGATGCTGAAATCCATGGATGGCAAGTCCGCATTTACCGAGGGCTGACTGTATATATTTTAAGAGTGTATGCCTTTGTCAGGGCTGGTTGTTTTTTTGTTGTTTTACTTGTAAAGCACCATGTACATTGATGATACTATATAAATAAATGGTAATAATAATATTAACAACAGTAACAGTTCTACATTTTCATCTGTAAAAAGTATTGCTGCTTGTTGTTATTGTTTAACTATTATATACTGGCCTGAAACAATAACTGTAGCTATGAAAACAAAAACGTAGCTCACAGTGCCAATATTAGATTTTGGAAAGGCAAGTAGGGAGAGCTTAGATATCTGAAATTAGGTAATAAGAAGCCTTTCATAAGCCTTGATCATATTTCTTTCTGAAGATGGGGAAATGGAGTTATTGACTCAGGGATTTTTTAAACTTCACATATTTAGTGTTAAAATATCATTGTGAATGTAAGCTACAAAAATAATAAGTATAATAATACAGAAAAAGAGTACAATAAAATACGGTCCTCTTGTTAGCTCTTCCTGGAGTGTGAACAGTTTTAGACATCACTTGTTCATTGTATTTATGGTTTAGGAAATAGGCAATTCAAGACAATATGCACTTACATTTCAGGTGTCATGTATGCATCATCAACAGCCTCTGAAAACAAACAACAAAGGTATAATATAGAAAACAGCATGGCTGAGAAATTAAATCAAACGTTGTTCAGATTATGAATGGGAAAATGTAGTTCTGTAGCCCTCAAGTTGCCCTTGCCAACACAGCTACACCTACTCTAAATATGACTAATATCCTTGTCGCAGTATACTGTTATGGCACTATATTCCACTTTAATTGTCCTGGCAACATCCTGGGGAATTCTGGGGTTTGTAGTTTAGTGAGGCCCAGAGTGAGATTTCCCTCACTAAATTGCAAATCCCAGGATTCCACATGATGTTGCCATGGCAGTTGAAATAGAATACAGTGCTTGAGTACAGTGTGATGTGCAGCTAAATCTGAATTCAATTCATAGTCTTTAGGTGAGATGGATTGACTCTATGAAGCTAGTAAGGATCCCCAAACTCTCTGGCATCCTGCACATGTATTCCAGGTCTTCTGCTACAGAATATTTTCTGAGAACAATTACCCAGCAGTAATTTCGTTGGACATGTTCACTGACAGTGCATGCTTGTCAAAGCATGTTAAAACTGCTAGCCTTTGTCATTCTTGGAAAGCTTCACTTCCTGGTGTCTACTGTTTCTCAGGGGTTCAATGAAGAGTGGTACAAACAGTGTTATAGTTGAGCCAGAGCTCGCAGGGTTGAACGAAAGGACTTTGTGATGAGCAGGAACCAGTGGCATCTCTAGGGCTGGTGTCACCCAGTGCGGTAACTCATGGTGTCACCCCTCTCCCATTGACCTCTTTCCATTTCACGGAATTCT
The DNA here is from genome assembly GCA_026167975.1 of Phrynosoma blainvillii. Classification (NCBI taxonomy): domain Eukaryota; kingdom Metazoa; phylum Chordata; class Lepidosauria; order Squamata; family Phrynosomatidae; genus Phrynosoma; species Phrynosoma blainvillii. The sequence continues at coordinate 221,836,985 of JANUYF010000004.1, read as the reverse complement.
ACAAAATCCTTAGTAATGCTTTTTTGCACTAATGTTAATCGTAATTCACAATTCCCATATATCACTGAATGAAATGCTAATGTGACATACATAACTAGCAAAATTGAAATTATACCTTCAAATTATAACATCATAGGCACACCCTAAATGTATTTATATATGCACAGTGAAGATTTGGTTAAAATGTGATGTTTTTAAAGAAATTTTAAAATAGTTATTTTTTAAAAAATAATAATCCAATTTTGACATTTGAAAGTTTATTTTAAAAAAAATTCTGGGTCCTCTCCTTTCTCCTCCCACTGAGCTTCACCCCACTCCTACCATCTCTTAAAGCATTTTAAAGGGAACCAGATGAATGCCATAGCCCATTTCTGCCAAAAGGTAGGCGTTTGAGGAGCAGTGGTGTCACCCTCTCCTAGGGTGTCACCTGGTGTGGTCCAGACACCCCACATCCCCTAGTGATGCCACTGGCAGGGACTATGATATTATCTGCCACTCCAATCACAAGCTTTCCTATTCCCTCTGAGTTTAACTAAAAAATCACAGTAGGAGGAGAGTAAATTGACTATCCAACTAACTACTTACTGTTATGAGCTATTTCTGTTGTAACCCAAAGTATTTTAGAACAACATAGGTAAAATCCATTAGCTTTAAAAAAAGGACCTGCTGCTTGTGGAGATGAGAATCGCAAGAAATGGTTTTAGATCAACCTGCTGGCTACATTTTTGAACTTTCTGTAGGGGTTTTGCTGTAGAGACTGTCCTGAACTTCAGAATTTACTGTTAACAGCATTGGGTACAACAAAATGAATGAGTGGGGAGGAAAGATGCATTGTTCAAGGGACTATCAGTAATTCAGCAAGGGTGGCATGATACACTTGGCAATACATATCAGGATGAGAAAAAATCAAGCCACACTTTCTAATGTTTAAGCCATAGAAAGCCATTCAACAACATCCCATACTGAATAGTGAAGCAAATGAAGAGTAATAACTTAGTTTAACTGTACACATGCATACAAATACAAGAAAAGTCATGGTAAACACATTCAGGTACTTAGTCATTTCAAATAATGATGTCTTTTCAACCTGATGAGACAGATAAGCCTAGCATACATTCATTCATTGATTCATTCAATTTATATCCCACTTTTTTCCCTTATAGGAATCATAGGAGTGAAACAATAATTTAAAATAGCAGTTTAGCTAATATCGTATTTTCCAAAATGTAAAAAACCTAAATTAAACAACAATTCTATTAAAATGTGCATGAATTAAAAACAATTTAAATACAATTCTAACATAATTGACAAAATGCAAGATAAAAACATAATTATTTCATACATTTCTAAAGAATGATAGATTTAGAAGTGGGCTATGGTGATGCATATTTTAAGGAAAAGCTCCCCTACAGTCTTATCTTCCTTTCACACGGTAGAACACTTTCTAAAAAAACACGCACAAAAAGGAACTACACGCACCTTATCTGTAGGGTATATACATGTTCCAAGAACAACTGAGCAATTAGTATTCTGAGTCAACTCTATTAGCAATATATCATTTTTAGCTATATATAAAACAAAACATATTTGATTTTCTGGTTCAGGCACTCCTGATCCTCAGGTTTATTGGATGTACTATGTACATCTTGGGGTCTAAATACCCTAAAGGCACCAGATCTTGTCTTGTCTTAGAAACTAAGCATGGTCAGCCCTGGTTAGTAATTGGATAGGAAACCACCAACCAAGACCAGGTGCTGTAGGCCATATTTCAGAGGAAGGAACTGGCAAAAACCACCTCAAGTATTCCTTGCCTAAGAAAACCCAATCAAATTCATGTCTGCAAATTGCTGTAAGTCAATAAATGACTTGTGGGAACGTACAAACATGTACATGCAAACATATGGATGATTATTTCATTAGAAGTTTTTTTGTACCATAAGTGGCAGAATATGAGGCTCACCAGTTGTTGGACTAGCTAATAAGTCACATAGCCAATGTTAAAGAATGAAGAGAGCTGCAGTCTAAGAACATCTAGAGAGCCATAAACTGAGGCTTCATACTATGGACATATTATGACATAGCATGACTCATTGGAAAAATGGAAGGCAGTAGAAAAAGAGGAAGATAGCACTCGTCCTGCGCTTGCAAGACATGAGCAAGACTATTGATGAGAAGATCTCTTGTAAGACTATTGATGAGAAGATCTCTCATTTATAAGGTCACCATATGTGAAAGCCACTTCAATGGCAAATAACACAAGAAATATTCCCCATCACTTTAAAGGCCACATGACCAAGGCATGTTGCTGGAAGAATTGCCCTTTAACATTCTAGATTTGAAAATAAACTCCATTTTTTCCTCAGCCATTCTATTACAGTGTTTAAAGTCAAAGCAGAAAAAACAAAATGTCTTACCTAGAAGATTCATCTGGAAGATACTAAGGTCTACCTTAGGAGGCCTTGGTGGTTTTTTTGGAGGAGGACCAAGCAACTTAATGGATGGAAGTTGTTTGGTTTTGGGAAGTTCAATCTCTCCCCCACCATGTTGTCTTTCTGTATCAAGTGATGATATAATGGATGGCAGTGATTTGGTTTTTGGAAGCTTGGTTTCTTCACAATGATGCCATTCTTCTTCACCAGAGTTAAGAGGAGACTGCCATACTATATGGGGAGAAGAGGAGAATACGGAAAATGATTTCTATATTGCAGTTGTGAGATGTGTGAATTAGACCATCTGAACACTGAAGAGAACCCAAACCATTTTCTTCTGCTTCTGGCACAACTGCATTTGTCTAGTTAGGGCAGATTCATCATTTTCCACAAGATACATTTAACACAGTCATTTAAAATTTGGTTGTGCAATTGGTTCCGTGGTTGGTCTGATAGACATGCAAGAAATCTTAGAAGGTCACCATTCCTTCTGCAATAGGGCAATCTACATCGCTTCTCAGCCTTTTGGCTAAGATCAAGTGTTGCAATAGGGCAATCTACAACTTGGATGTAAGGGCAGAATATTCACAATATTGATTGTCACAGCAAGTATTAATTCTCAAGAAAGAAGAGATTATTCATACAGCCTACCACTACAGAGAACATATCCCATTCCTGGGATGTTCTTTACTGGTTTAGTTTCCACCTATCATAGCATTCTTGGCAAAAGAGTTGAAAACCTGTAGGCAAGCAAGAATAACTTCACTCTGTATTATTGACTCTTGCTATGGGGTATAAAGGAGGAGAAATGAGTGTGTAACTGGTTTCCCAAGGTTCTGTGTGGACCATCAGCTCTGCATATCAAAGCCATTAGAAAAATAAAGATGTACATATTGGCCAATAAGCCTTCCACCAATCTTCTGTGGAACATTTAAACTATAGTCATTAAAAGCACTTTAGTACAGTACAAGGCTGAAAGGTTAAAAGCAAATTGAAAACCCCTATTGTTGTGTGCCTTCAAGTTGTTTCTGATTTATGGTGGCCCTAAGGCAAATCTATCACAGGGTTTTTCACAGGGTTTTCTTGGCAAGATTTGTTCAGAGAGGATTTGCCTTTGCCTTCCTCCAGTACAGTATAAAACTGAAAGGTTAGCCAGCACAATATCCTGGGCAGAAAATCTTATCTTATTAGTCATTTCATTTCATTTCATTTCATTTCATTGCAAATTGGCAAAACATCTGTTTAATGTTAAGTTCCTGTAAAAGGCATTTTTTTCCAGTAAAGAAAATACAACAACAAATTTAGTCTTTTTTTCATATTTGGCATCCATCCTAGATTTTGTAAAGAAAGCATGATAAACCAGGATGCAGATTTCTTCTTTTGATTCTCAAAGGGCAGTGCGTGATTCACTTCAGCCACAACCTTTCTCTTCAACTCCTGTGCATTAGCTTGTAGAGTCACAGCACTTTTACTCCACAGTAACCATGACAGCAGACAAGCCTCTTAATATTTATGAAGAATGTACTTTGATCAGCAGCTAGGGATACTTACTTCAGGGCTTTAGCCAAATGATGGCAGTGAGAATTGTACTCAGATTATCTGCTATTTTATATGGTGTTTACAGGCATTAGGATGCAAACCTGGGAGGATGTGAAGAGATAGCAAAGTGGACAGTTTGCTTATGAGAAGGAATCTTCATCTTGGATGGAGGTGGAGTTTCTCATTGCTCTAGGCTCCCTACTAGCAGTGTTACTCTACTGCCCTCTTTTATATATCCACCAGTAGTAAAGCATGGTAGGTCAGATGAGGACCTACAGAATCTTACTCTCAATCCCTGGCCATGACCCTAACTAGAGCCAGAAATGAGACTAGCCAAAAGCCTAGGAAATTCTATTCTACAGGAGGAGAAATGTCATCTCTAAAGAACTAGGTTTTCCCAAATTTTACCTTTTATACCATGGACCATCCTACACCACCACCACTAGAGGATTTATCTGATCATTTATTATCATCACATAGAGTGCCACCAAACATTTCTCATCTTCCTTTCTCTGTAGTTATGGTAGTGAGTACTAGTTCTTACAACTTTGCAACAGCATAGACTGTGACTTCATACTTGGGAGTCAAGGATGTATGTTTCACCAAATAGGAATGTCCAAATATTTTTCAAACTTTTTAAAAAAAGAAATTAATATAGGTTGCATCTACAGTATAGAAATAATATAGTTCGTAGGATAGAGCCATGGCAGTTTAAGTGGTGTCAGACTGCATTATTTCTATATTGTAGGGCCTTATTACATTACAAAAGAAATACATGAGGTAGCAAGATACAAGCGGCTTTATGCTTACTTTCCTGCATGCCCACAAAGCACTTCTGTTCTACTTCCAAGGAAGATGATTGTAAGCATGTGCCTTTTGTCCTGCTGGAAATATCTGTTTGTCAAAACCCACACATTTATGATTGGCTCCTTCTGGAAGGAGAACAGAAGTACTACAGCATCATGTGGGAAGGTTAGCATAAAGCAGCTTCTATCTTGCCCCTCTCATCTTTCTTTTGTAATGCAATAAGGCCCATAGATGCACCCTTAGCAGGACAGCTACTCTTCCTCCCTGCTCCCACCCCATATCTTCAAAATATTATTCCTTACAAAAGTGCTACTGAAAGTGATGTCCTCTGGACTGGAGTCAGTCCTCAAGCCATTTGCTACCAGTCACAGGAAAGCTTACAAGAGAGAAACAATTGTAATCAATGGGCACAAATATCACTGATCTCTATCTCACAGTGACATCCAGCATGGTATACTGACTTGAGACTTGGACCAGGATTCTGGGGAATCAGTTCAAATTTATTTATTTATTTGGAGTATTCCTTACTCACCCATGGGAATTCATGGTGATCATTGGCAAGTCACACTCTCTAAGCCTCAGAGGAAGGCAATGGCAAACCTTTTCTGAAGAAATCTTGCCAAGAAAGTTGTGATAAGTTGTTGTACATTAGAGTTGACTTAACGACACATGACAATAGTCCTGTCACATGGAAAGGGCAGAAGTGGATAGTCCCCCACATCTGATAGCTTCTGCTCTACAAAACAGGTTAGGTATCATCTATGTATATTTCATGCACAGTTCTGAAAGATTAGGAAGCATATCGTCTGAGGGCTGGCCATTACCTTTTAGATAGCTCCCCTACCAGTTCCCACACCTACCTGAAGTGAAACTAGAGCTATTCTTTGCCTGCTAAATTCCATAGTTTACACAGCAAAATGTATTTACCATTTGAACATTTCATGGTCTTGTTTAAGTCATTAGTATTGGGGGAGAAATCAATAGGTTTTACAGTTTCACGGGCTATTGTTTCTACTTTCTTATGACTCCTTGGTGGAACTGGAGGAGAGGCAATGGAAAATGGAGTTGGTTCACATTGGGAAGGGTTCTTTGGTGCTTGCTCATTTTCAGCAGTTTCTGCTTTATCCTTTGCAACATCACTAACAGTTCTAAGATCTGCCAGAGAGGTTGTCCTATTTGGACGCTGTGGTGGTACTGTGGAAGACTTTTGGTCACTCTTCAGTGATGAAACATTCTCCCAAATTTGACGAGTGTTGTGGAAAGTGGTATTTGCCAACACCATTTCTTGAGGGTAAACACAAGATGCTGGGCGTTGTTTTTGCAGGTCTGCCACAGGTATAGCTCCTTTACCAGGCATCCCTGGAAAGTCTGAGTCTTTCCTATCATTGTTCTTCCTTACTTCAGACAATTCCCGTAGCCTGACCCTTGGCAATGCTCTTGGCTTGGATGGTGTTATTTCAGACTTCTGTGATATGTAGCTGAACTTCTCAGTCTTTTGCTCAGAAACATGTGCCTGTTGCAAGTGTTTAGGACAAGATACAGAGCTGCCATCATTACTTTGCTGTGGAATGATTTCTGGAACTTGTATGAGGCTCAAGGGCTTGGGTTTGGGAGAGGGTGAAGAACTGCTATTGGAACTTTGCCATGGTCTAATTACTACAGGAGGCTTCTTTGCAGGGGGTAGCAATGTATTGGGAAAGTTAGAGTCACTTTGGAACTTTGCTCGTAGTGCCTTGAAGTCCTCAGTTCTTTCCTAAAATAACCAAGAACAGGAAATATAACTGTTATTTGCAGTTCTAACACAGAAACTCTGAACTGAATTCTGTAGTTGGTTAGTTTAAAAAGAAACTACAAGAATGACATAGCAATGAATGAGTAAATAATTAAGTAAATAGGCATACACTTGAATCAGGATCAGTGCAGATTAAGCTCAAATGACATCTACTACCATGATAATGTAGTAGATCCCTTTACATACTGATATTCCAGACTATCATGACTATGACTCTCAATTCTATAACAGAATGGCTATTAGTTCATAAATGTGCCCTCCAAGTACTTATCTTTACTAGAACCACAGTTTTTTCTATCCCCAGATACAATCGGAAATTTAGTATTAAAAAGTCTGTTGCAAATAGTAGTTTTCCCCACATTCTGCAAATATAAACCTTTTAAAGAAAACTGTTAACCTAGCACATCCTAACTGCAGATCCCAAGGTACCTCAAAATTTGGTGTACCTCAAAGGTGATACTTCAGTCCTGTTTATTCTGTAGTAAACTAGCTACTATTTAAAAGGCTACAGAACTTACTGGTAACCTCAGGATGCTGTGCAGAAAGTCATATCCCCAAGTCACAGCATAAAACATAGCAGAAATTTCTTTCTTTCTCCCAAGGGTCTTTTTTGCTTCATGTTTGTTCAAAGGTTCATGTGTGTCTTGAACTGCATTATGAACTTTGTTATGTGGTGCTTGGCATGAGGGACATTAGCCACACAAATCAGCCTGTGTGATGGAACTGTATTACTCTGGCATAGCCTGCCAGATCAGAAAGCAAGGGCAAAGAGACAACCTTGGACAGAACAGCCATTATTCTGAAAGAGAGACATAGATGCCTTTAATGAGAAGGCAACACAGTTGAGCCTTGTCCTGAGATTTTATTGAATTTTGTGTAATTGCATCCAACTTATTAAATCCCGAACAGTTTCTCCTGAATAAGCCCTTCTAGTCAACTCCATTATCTCTCCATTACACAGTGTGACGTAAAGTACCTAGGAGATATTTCAATTGTTCCAATTATACTAGAGCAGCCAACTGTATGATTCTATAATCCACTATGCCAGAGCCTAGTCAAAACTGGAACGTATATGCAATTAACATTGCCATAAAGGAAAGAAAAAACAAATCTTCTGATCTACATCCAAAACACTGCACAAAGTTATGACTACAACCAATAGAAGCCAAGGCAAAATAAACACCATTGTTTCTGAAGCATGGGCACAATATCAGTGTGCATATTTTTAAATCAACTTGAATTCACAGCATTGTTTATAGTTCTTTATTGAAAACCAGGTGCTCCTTTTATTATGGAATTTTCTCATCAGAGGGAAGACACTGTGAATAAGGAGCCTCTTCCAGGTGGCCACCTACACCCTAATTATAAATGAGGTGGCTTTCTTTTTCTTTCTTTTTTAATGTTGTGATTTTTTCCCTAAAAAATGCTGAATTCTTCTCAAAGCTAGTTATAGCAGTCCTCACAACGTACAGATAATTCTGGGGAGATACCTGCCCAGAGCACTGCCACTTCTGCTGAGGACAGAAATGAGTGCTCAGACACTTGAGAACAAGGAATCCAGGTGCCTGTTTGTATCCTTGGAATAAGTGGAAGCATGCTGGGCAGGCTTCACACAGAGTTCCTGCCTTGAGGAAGGGGTCACAGTGGCTCTGAAACAAACCACTGTCACCACTTCCTTGTGGACAGTAGCTCCCTGGTGTGCCATCATTTCTGCTGAGATCTGAACACCACAGGCCCCTGCTACAGTCTCACCACCCAAGCAGCTCCACTCCACTTCACTGTGCTTTGTACATGCACTTTTTGTTGTCCTATTACAGGCACAGAAAGAAAAAGACCACATATACAATCTGAGAAGATAGGATTGTAAGAGACATTTGTTGATGGTAAATCTGATCAAGAAGCAGAGCTGGTTAATTCAGTAATCTAGCTACCAATGTAACAACTTAGAACCACAGTCTTTCTCCTGACTGCACATTCAGATAGATCACTATCCCTTATTTAAGAATGAAGGGAAAATGTTTACATCACACAGATTCTAAATGAAGGGTAGAAATTGTATGGCCCTCCAGATGGTTTTAGACTTCAGTTCTCATTATTCCTCAACATTGGCCTACTGGGAATTGTACTCAAACAATATCTGGAAGACCACATGACTGCAAACTCTGTTCAAAAATGAAAAAAACATCAAGGAATCCAGTAGCACCTTTAAGACTAATGGGGAAGAAGAAATTTCTAGCAGACATTTTTATGGACTCAGTCCACTTCAGCCAATGAATACATGCTAGAAATTTCTTCTTCCCCATTAGTCTTAAAGGTGCTACTGGTTTCCTTAATGGTTTTAATGCTAAAACAGATTACAATGACTCTCGGTTTGAATACTAAAATGGGAAAACAATTAATGCTAAGCAGTGGCATCCCTGCTTCTGGTGTCACCTGGTGCAGTGTGGGTCTCCCAAAGCAGAAGGGATGGAGCTTCCACAAAGAAGTGGGAGGCAGGCTCAGCCTTGCCAAGTGCGTGCGCACCCCCTCCTTGCCATGCCTCAGTTCTCCTCAGGAGAGAACTAGGCAGCAGCAAGGAACTTTACCAAGTGCACATGTGCCCCCGCCTTTCCTTGCCACAGCAAGGACATGTGGGGGGGGGGGGGATACACATGCTCAGTCTGGCTCCTTATCGCAGCCCAGTTCTCCTGTGAGGAAAACCAGACTGTGGCAAGGAGGAGCGGGGACAGGGATGACTGGGTGTCACCCCCCTCTGGACCGCACACCCAACACCCACCCAGTGACGCTACTGATGCTAAGGTTGTTCATTCTGAAATAAGTGTCCAGGTTTCATTACATTTTTAAAACCATGCCTTTCCTCCAAAGGGTCCAGAGATGGAGGCTTATTCTTTCCCTGATCATCATTTTATACTCACAGCAAAACTACACTGTAGTTAAACATAAAAATGTGACTGGACCAGGTTTACTCAGTTAGTGTCGTGGCAGTCCAGTATAGATGCTATTGTGTGTATCCAAATAGGATTCCTTCATCCAATCATTATTGTTTTTTCCCCAAAATATGGGACTTGCTCTTATGTGTTATGATGGCCTTGACTTATGACAGCCCTACCAATGAAAGACAGTGAAGAGACACCCCCCCCCCCCCCCCGTGTCAGCCCTAATCAGTTCTTGCAAATTCAGAATTGTAGTTTTCTTTATTGAGTCAATCCTTCTATAATGGAGTCTTTCTCTTTCCTTATTGCCTTCCACTTTACTAAGCATTATTGTCTTTTCCAGTGACTCATATTATCTCATGAAGTGTCCAAAGATGGATAACCTCAGATCAGTCATCTAGTCCTGTGGTGAAGATTCAGCATTTATTTGCTCTAGAGCCCATTCATTTGTATTTTTAGCAGTCCAGGGTATCTATAGACCTCTCCTCCAGTATTGTCAGCTTTCTTCAATGCCCAGCTTTCATATCCATGCATACTAATTATGCTGTGGCATGAATGGTCCTTACGTTGATATCCAATGATATATTTTTGCACATCTTATCTAGTTTCTTCATAGCTACCTTCCAAGTCTTTGTTTTCCTCAGATTTCTGGACTATTTTTCCTTTTTAAATACATGATTGGGCCAAGGATGCAGTGGCTCAAGTGGTTAAAACGTAGATTCTGTTGATTGCAAGATTGGCAGGTTGGCAGTTCAAGGCCTGAGTGCTGCATGAGGGGGTGAGCTCCCATCACTAGTCCCAGCTTCTGCCAACCTAGCAGTTCAAAAGCATGCAAATACAAGTAGATAAATAGGTAATCCTGCTTTTGCCCCCCCTTTTTTTTCTAGAAAGGAGAATTCCATGAAAAGCTGTTTTTAGACAGCTTTCTTTACAGTTCATCTTTAGGGACATTGTTGGCTTGGTGTTTCAGAAGAGGAACATGCTCCATTTATCATTTGTTTAATCAAGGCAGTAGTACTCTGACCCCAGCAGGCAGAACTGACTGGAAGTTTGCCATATGTGTCAGGTGCCGAGGACAGAATTTGATGACACACAGCAGCCAGAAAATATCTACTCATGCAGGTTTTCCCTGCAAGTCCACCCACTCTCTCTCAAAAGGTCGAAAATGAAGAAAAGGATTAGTCAGGTACTCTCATAACCAAACTAAAAGCAGACAGAAAGGTTTTTGCTTGTGTGTGTGTATAGAAAAATCTCAATGTTGTTAAACTAGCCAGGCAACTTTCATAGACACATTTACTAAGAAATAAATCACATTGTGTTCAGTGAAGTTTGCATTTAGGATTGTGGCCCTAAACTCTTAAAAGAAGAGATGGCACAAGACTACTACATAATTGGGTTGGATCTACACACTATAGCTCCATTCTATGGAATCCTGGGATTTGTAGTTTTACCAGATCTTTAGCCTTTCTGCCGAAGAGTCCTGGTGTCCCACAAAATTACAGTTCCTAGGAATGCCTCAGAAGTTAAAAGTGGTGTCAAACTGCATCATTTCTACAGTGTAACTGCACCCACAATCTGCGAGGTGGAGTTGCAATGAAACAAAACAGGAACATTCCCCGAGTGGAGGAAAAAGGCATCCAGAAGGCATCACAGCAGTTCCCCTCAGGTATATGAGCCTTCTTTCTATGTTTATTGAGAATTCACTGTGCAGAAATGTTAAAGAACAACCATGTTTCAACATTTAACCCCTTCATGGAACATTCATGTATTTGCGTAATTTCTTTCCTGCTTTTCCCCCTGGGAGTTAAGGCAGTGTACATATATCATTTTCCTCTTTTCAATTTTATCCTGATGACAACTCTCTGAAGTAGGTCAGGGCAAGAGAAAGAGAGGGAGAGACAATCTTACCAAAGATCACCCCATGAGTTTCATGGCTCAGCAGCAACTTAAACCTGGGTCTCCCAAATCCCTATCCAACATTCTGACTACTACATCTCAAATTAAACAGGCGAGTGTCCTAGGGAGACTAGATATCCTAACCATAAAGGAGGACAAAGTACCAGAAAATGGAGGACTTTAAAAATGCAGGACATTATCAAATAAAAACTAAACACACTCATATAAATATAAATCCATGCTTCTTAGTCTTGCTCAAAATGGAGGACATTCTGAAATTTCTCTTGGATAAAAAGTTGGCATGCAGGAGATGGCCCAGAAAAAGAGGATGTATAGTCACCCTGACTCAACCCAGTACTACTACTGGAAAAGTCTGATAGTTCCACATACTGCTGTACTTCTTGGTAAGCAACCCCAAATGAAACCAATAAGTCTTCTTCAAAACTAATAGTATGCAGCCAAAGCTGGAATATGCTCCTATTTTTTGGCCTTTTTAGCTGGTCAAATCTATATATGCTCTGTGCCAGCCCATTTTAAATTGCTTTCCTGTTCACAGTAATGACCCATGAAAAGTTACAAGCAACTTTCTAAAAAGCCAAAGAAGAACTGTTGAAACAGCAAACAGGACATGCACCCCTTTGTCACTCGGCCTACAAAGAGAAACAAGCAGTGCCACATTACCATGTTCATTACCATGTCCATGGTTCCTCTCCCACTGTCATGCTTCAATGTGAAGAAGCTCAGCTTTCAAGCCCATTTTACCGAGTTGGTTCACAAAGCATAAGAACCCAAATAACTTCCTCTCTCTGTGTGCCTAGCAGCTCAGAAATCCTGCAGCAAGAGTCAGTGAGATTAAGGTGGAGCGTATATGCCAAAGAATTACACCTGAGCTCAAGGATTTGGCTCCTCCCTAACAAAACCCTTCGGGCATAAGGAAACAGGCTACCTGCACCTGCAAGCAGATCAGCCTTATAGCTGCATGAGAACCCAGCATTTATACAGGGGAAATGTCAGCCTTGGCTGTTAGCTCTGGAAAAAAGTGGGCAGTAAAATGTCATGGCTGCACACTGCTTTAGATTGCGAAGGAGTGAAAGAAAAGGCTGGGCAGATCAGGTTTGAAATTCCAGAAAATATGTTTGACTAGATGATTCACCCAGCTGTATAAGCCAGGCACTGGAAAGTAAATCTGGTGCTGCACTGATTTGACCCAGATTCTGTGGCTATATAAATTATGCACAGACAGCAGGGGAGGGTATGGATTTATGTAGTTTGCGTTACATTCCAGTCCAAGGGGATGCGGAGCATCCAACTTTTATTGTTCCAGGAACAAAAACAAAAACCTCAAAAAGAAAAGGAAAGAAAAGGAAGTTCATCTACTCTGTAATTCTATGAAGGGTCTGCCCTAAATAGAATTCCACCCTTTAGGAAAACTCAAGCCCAGCTGCCTCAGAGTCTGCTTTCCAGAGTGCTGGCTGGCTGGGTATTTTAACATATATGCACTAAAATCAAAAGCAAAGCTTAAGGGAGACTAGCTGGAAATTGAGGCAAACTAATTGCACTTCACACATGCAGAGGGCACAATCATTATTCAGCCCCTTTTCTATTAAAAGGCTAATAATATGTTTAACTTTCTCCCCACTGAAACCAATGGTGCTTAAAAGTGCTGGGATTAATTAATATGCTTGGGCTCAATTATCTGGTTATGGATAGAAATGAAATCCCACCCCCATCCCACCCTCAGTTACTGGAAGTCTTACGTGGCTTTCAATATTTGACCAGACATTTCCTCTATATGTTACAAAGTCAAGCTGGCAAACACGATTCAATATGTTGGAAGTATGTCTGAGTGTTCAATTGAGTTGTTCCCTAGTAAGTGGTGTAGGATCAGGACTGCAGTTTTTGGGCAAGTGTCTCAAATCATATGGGGAGGGCATTCATGGTAGTCCTAGGGTAAGCAAAGTAGATTTGTTCTTTCAAGAAGCTTATGATACTTAGAGTTGTTTTGGTGAAGCATTCATTGTTCAGTTGTCCTCCATTTCACAGAATTTTATGAAGATCCAGATCACATCAATTTACATTTGCCCACCACATCTTCTTTTGTCTTTCCACATACAGCACAAAATTATTAAGGAAGGGAGGGAGGATTAGCTACATAATGCCTTTGAATAGTGAATGCTATCAGCCCTTCATTTGAAAGTACTCCTCGGAGAAGTGTCCTCCAAGAGAAAAAGCTCCCACCAAACCACTGAAAGATTGCAGTAATTACATAAGCACTCATAGTCCTAATTAATTAATATGGATGTATATTCCAGATATCAGAATGTAACAAAACATTCACTCAAGGGTGGGCAAAATGTGACTGTCCAGGTGTTGGACTGCAAGTCTTAGACAACATATTGAGTGGAGAGGAATGCAGGGGGCTGCTGTTCAACAACATCTAAAAGGAGGCATGATTCAGCCACTGCATGAAATAAAAGAAAAGACTATTATTGGGTACATGCCCCCCCCCATGCATCCCAAGGCTGCATCAAATAGTCCTTGTCTTCTTCAGTTGACACTCATGCCAACCCCATATACTCCTAGACACAGTCCTGGGAAACATATGAAAGCATACTATGCATGTAGGCATGTTCACAGAATCATAGAGTTGGAAGAGACCACAAGGGGCATCCAGTCCAACCCCCTGCCATGCAGGAAATCACAATCAAAACATCCCTGACAGATGGCCAGGCTCTGTTTAAAGACCTTCAAGGAAGGTGACTCCACCACACTCTTCGAGGGAGTGTGTTCCACTGTCAAACAGCTCTTATTCATGCTTGTTCATTCTTAGAGCTCCTGCTGGCAGATGGATCCTGACATTTGTAGTTTTAAAAAAGGTATCTCATTTTTCCATGCTTGGATCTTAATGCACAAGGAAGTATTCATTTGAAAAGATCAGAAGTTTTAATGTGATGGATATATATTCTTGCCAGTTTAGGAGCCAGTATGCTTTGGAATAAAAGTTGCTGGTGGATCCAGTATGGTTCTTTCTAGGTTCATAAAATCTAAACATTTTCAGAATCACGACACCATGCTGGGTCTTTTTGTTTGTTTGGGTATTCATATTCTCCATCATCTTTAGCATGTAAAACTTAAGCCTAAGCCCCCTTTTCTTTAAATTTACAGTTCTTAATTGTGAGCTATTAGGTTTCTAATGTGGAAAACTCTTATTTGAGATCTAGGATGAAAGGCCAACAAAATTTATTTTCCTGCAATCAAATGCAGAAAGGTCCCCCCGCCCCTGGCCACACATATCAAAATCCATAATAAAAGGAGCACATGATTCTAAGCCAAATAAATGACTTTTTCTCAGAAGAACAAACTGATAGGTTTTTAGGATATGCTCCAGAACAGTGTTCATTGGAAAATGTCAGCAATTATTTAAAAATATAACATAAAGGGGGAAAAAAACATTAATTGAGGGTATCAGCCCCTGCTCAGCCATTGAAACCCACTGGGTGACCTTGAGTGAGTCACACACCCTCAGCCCCAGAAATCCCTGTGATAAGTTTGCCTTAGGGTCATCATAAGTCAAAAATGACTTGAAGGCAAGAAACAACAAAACCATTCTAATAAAAAATAATAGTTAGGTGCCATTGGAGAGCCAGTGTGGTGTAGTGGCTTGAACACTGGATTCTGGAGATTAGCATTTGATTCCATGCTTGAGCATGAAAACCCACCGGGTGACCTTGGACAAGTCACACTCTCTCAAGCCTCATAGGATGGGGGGCCGAAGCACCAAGAATAAATATATATATATATATATATATATATATATTAAAAAAATATGCATGCACACTCTCTCAGCCCCAGAAAAGCCATGGCAAAACCCCTGTGGAGATTTTGCCAAGAAAACCCCAAGAACAAGTAATAACAACAATAATCAATATCATCATGGCAGGCAGCGGGGGCGGTGGCGGCGGCGGGACCGGCCTGGGGCCGGTCCAAAGGCCTCGGGGGCCCGCATCTGGCCCCCAGGCCTTAGGTTGCCTACCCCTGCCTCGGGATCTCCATAAATCAAAAAAGACTTGGAGGTACCCAACAAAGATACCATTGCATTGATAATTTTTTTTAAAGTTACTTCACCATTTCACAAAAGTAGCTAAATAGGTAATAGCAGGAGCATGTACATTTCTATACCGCTTATCAGTGAACTCAGCACTTTCTAAGCAGTTTAAAATCTGTAAGGCAATTGCTCCCAACAAGCTGAGTACTCATTTTACTGACCTACAAAAGGATGGAAGGCTGGGTCAACCTTGGAGCCTAGAGGATCAAACTCACAATCTTATGACTGCAGTACCAGCATTTAACTACTGCCTTACCAGGGCTCCAGGTACTTTTACAGTCTCCCCTCTGTTTTCACAGGAGATCTGTTCCAGACCCCTCACCCGTGAAAACAAAAAACCACAAATACTCAAGCCCATTGGCTTGAATGGCCCTGTGCTCTTGTGCATGGTCTTGCACATGTGCCATGGGCATGCATGTCATTTTATCCCTCCCCATTTGTTGGTCCGCAAAGGGCTGAGACCACAGACTCGAAGTCCGCCATCGGGGAGGGATGATAGTAAATACCTGGGAGGCGGGAATCTGAATGCTTCAAAGCTAATGGTCTCTGGGACAAACAGAGGCATCACTAGGGTTGTTGGCACCCTGGTGCAATGAACCCACAGCCAGGCAGCCACTCTAGGGGAGGCAACATGGGAAGAAAGTGAGAGGAGAGGGAAGGTGAGGGGACAATGAAAGGGAGGGTGCTCACCATCACCCCTGCTTCTCCTGACCACCTCACCACCCTCCCTGCCTGGCACACCACTCAGCTGACCCCCTCCACCTTCTGTGGTTGCTAGTGGGGGTGAGGTGCTCCTGCTACCTGTCACCCTGCTCCTTCATCCCATCGTCAGTAGCAACTGGATCACCATGGCCACTGCCTCCTATTTGGGCTTGGCCACAGTCTTGGGCTCTCTTGACTAAGGTTGACAGAGTTCAAGGCAGCAGAGAACAGATGGGAGGTGGCGGTGGTGATCTGCTGCTGTTTCCCAGCATCCAGCCTGATAGAGAAGAGAGGCAATGCCTGAAGGAAGGAGTGGAATTTGTGGTACCACTGCTGCCACCACCACAGGCACCTCTCTTTTCTGGCTGGCTGCCAGACCCAGAAGAGGTAGCGGGAAGCGGGCCTGCCTGTGTGTCACCCCCGTCTCAGGTATCTCCTGGTGTGGTATGTACCCCCACCCCCTAGTGACACCCCTGAGTACAAACCACACTCCCCCCACTATCTGCTTTGTTGTTGTCTAAGTAATATGCACAACAAAACAGAAGGCACAGCATGAATCAGGATTTGGACCATATATTCTTCATCCCCTATTTCATAAAGCCAAACCACTGTACCTGTAAATGTAACTTGAATTTTCAGCTATAACACAAAAGTAGTGTTTTTTTTTTCTATGTTAAGTTACTGTTGTAATGTAATGTAGGTCTATCTACATCACTGGAAAAAGGAAGAAATTACATGTAGCTAGTTATTAGTAACCAGTTGTTCCATACTGTAATAAGACCAGCTTTAGAGATCTTTATGTGCAGAAGAAGCATCCAATGGGGAGAATATACCAAATATCCCTGTCTTCCTGTCTGGATATGAAGAATGTGTTGTCAGGACTAGTTTATATTCTAAGTTTTAAGTTGTTCTGTACATTGCCACAGATGTTTATATGTTCAACTCCTCGAACGCTTTCATCAGCGCTGTATACGCACAATCCTAAATATACACTGGACTGACTATGTGACGAATGTTGCTGTCCTTGAGCAAGCAGGGATCACCAGCATTGAGGCCATGCTATTGAAAACTCAGCTGCGCTGGGCAGGGTACGTTTCTAGGATGGAGGACCATCACCTCCCCAAAATAGTACTCTACAGTGAACTCACCACGGGTGAGTGTAAGAGGGGCGCTCCAAAAATGCAATACAAGGACTCCCTGAAACAACATCTCAGGCTCGGCCAAATTGACCACCAACAATGGTCCACCCTGGCCTCACATTGGGAGGCATGGAGATGCACTATCCACAATGCTGCAGCCTTATTTGAGAGGTCATGCCAAGCAAGTCCCGAAGAGAAATGACAACGCAGAAAGAATCACAACCTGGAAACATCACCTAAGGAGACCTTCTGCTGTGCTTTCTGCAACCGGACTTGTTTATCTCGGATTGGCCTTTTTAGTCTTCAGTGCGCTTGCAGAAAGCATAGGATGAGTCCTTCCTGAATCTTCATTTGCGAAGAAAATCCAGAGAGAAACATTGCCACAGATGTTTATATATTATATTGACACAGACCTTCCAGAAATGGGGGGGGGGGGATCTTGAAGCTTTGGGGAAATGCCCTACCCAGTGTTGTGAGCCATTGAATGAAGGGCAAGCTATATGCTGACAGTTGCCACATGGAGCAATTTAAATCAGCAGCAAGATGGCTGTAATGTGTAAACCAGCCCCCAAGTCAACACTCTATCCTTATGCTGACCCTTGATGTAAGACTGTCTTTTTAAAATGCCATTCTTTTCCTCTTTACCAGCGGTAAGCCTGAGGTGGGACAGCCATCATCTTTCATCACATAAGTAGTGCTCTATGTTATAAATCTCATGGTACAACTAGGTCTCCTGAAGCATAAATACAAAGTAAGATATGGGAATAGACAATCCCCCAGAGCAAAATTGCTTGGCTTTTATTGCTAGGTAACAGATCAGTATTGTTCTCCCCAAACACATTTTTTTCACAGAGTGGCACTGCTTGAGGGGAGAGTGTAGGGTTTAAATGGAGAGCCAGTTTCAAATTTCAAAGAGCACCTAAGGTCCTCGGTTTTGGGGCATCTTTACATTTGGTATAACTTACAGAGGGAGCATGAATGGCTAGTTTCACTAGAAGATGGTTACAATGAATCAGAAAAAGCTAGAGTTGGAAGTGATGCTGAGTGTCATTGAGTCTAACCAACTGGTCAGTACTGGCTTTGCAATGTAGAATGCAGCTGTAGCATCCATGGCTGGTGGCTGTCCAGCTCAGATACATCTAGTGAAGAACCCACCACTTCCCAAGGCATTCTATTTGATTGCAGAACAGCTTTCACTGTTAAGAAGTTTCTCCTCAACCTTGGTAAAAAAAATTAAAATCTGCTTCTCTGCATGAGGGTGCAGGGTATGTGGACCAAACCTTGGTAAAAAAATTAAAATCTGCTTCTCTGCATGAGGGTGCAGGGTATGTGGACCATACCAGGTGACACCCTCAGTGGGGTGACAACATTGCTCCCCAAACATCTGCCTTTTGGCAGAAACAAGCTGTGGCACTTTCCAGCTTTGCTTTAAAATGCTAAGATGGTGTGAGTGAAGTGTAACTCAGTGGAAAGAGAAAGGAGAGGCTCCAGTTTTTAAAATAAAATTTAAAATTTTAATTTAAAATATTTTAAAATTTAATTTTAATTTTTTAAAATGTTTTATTATTTTAAAATTTTCTTTAAAAACATCATATCACAAAAACCAAAAATTCACTTTAACTGCATGAGACTCTGCATACGTAAATACATTTAAGCTGTGTGTATGATATTGTAATTTAAAGGTATAAAGGTATATAAAATGTGTTTTTTGTGTTAAAAGTGTTACCACATTTTTGTAAAAACTGTTACCACACATAGTGTTACCACTCCAGGTGATGTCAACCTTAGCGACACCACTGCTTCTCTGCAGTTTCTACCACTTCTTCAAGTCTGGTGCTCTGGGATTTTTCTTCATCTTTTCCACAACAGTCCCTCAGATATCTGAACACTGGTTTCATATGTCCACTTCTCTTCTCATGGATCAACATGGTTGTTGTTGTGTGCTTTTAAGTTGTTTCCAACTTATGGCAAACCTAAGATTATGGGTTTTCTCAGTAAGATTTCTTTGAGGTGTTTGCCTGTGGATTCCTCTGAGGCTAAGAGATTGTGACTTGGCCCATGGGTTTCCATGGCCAAGTGGGGATTCAAACCTTGGTGCAACGGTCCATTGTTTAAATCACTACACAATATTGGCCAAACATACAAAGCTTTTTCCACTTTTCTTCATGGTTTAGTTTACATACCGTTGACCATCCAGGTGTTACTTCTCTGGACATGCTCTGGTTTGTCAGTATTATTCAAAAATGACATCAAGCCTGGACACCAGTCTTAAGATTCAGCCTGACCATTGTGGTGAGAGCCAGTGTGGCATAGTGGTTTAAGTGTTGGACTAAGTGCCTTTGCAGACTGCTAGAAATAGTGCAAATTGAGTCCACTTTAAGGGTTAGGGTTAAGGTTAGGGAATCATGGGAACTTTATTTTATTGTGACACCAGAGCTCTCTGACAGAGAAGGCTCAATGTCTCGAAAAAAAACAAACAAACAAAAAAAAAACAATTCCCATGATTCCCTAGCACTAACCCTAACCCTAAAAGTGGACTCAATTTGCACTATTTCTGGCAGTCTGCAACCCCCCTATGACTCTGGAGATCAGGGTTCGATTTCCCGCTCGGCCATGAAACCCACAGAGTAACCTTGGGCATGTCACAATGTGCTCTCAGTCTCAGGGGAAGGCAATGGTGCACCTCCTCTGAATAAATTTTGCTAAGAAAACTCCATGATAGTTTTCCCTTAGTGTCACAAGTCAGAAATAACTTGAAGGCATACAACAACAACTGACCATTGTGGAATGAAGTACAATTGTTAGTGTGAACTGGACATTCTGCTTCTGTTAATGCAGTGCTGGCACACTGTTGTAAGCCACTTAGTTCTGTTGTTAAAAAAGAGCAGACCTATAGTTTACCTATTATTCTTTATCTCTTGGCAGCTAATAGTTTATATATTGGAAAATCTGAGAGTAAGGTTTGGCAAACTCTTGGCTGACTTCCATTTCTAGTAGGGGAAAACAGGAAGAACCAGGAGCAAACACTAATGGAGGTTGTGCACATTCTCTTGAAGCAGTGGGACCCAAAGGCTTGATTAATGAAACCCACAAATGGAGACGCATTTGTCACAATAGCTTGTGAGTTTGGAGCCCAACACACTGCCAGATTGCAGTTCTACTTCTCTCTGAACAATAGGTCTATTTTCCCTGCTGGAAACAATTTTTGTTTTTACTCATGCCAATGCTGATGTTTTCAGAAAAAACACACACCAAGGAGATTGAGCATTGGGGCTTATTATTGGCATAGCCATATCTGCCAGCTACCATTTAACTGGAGCAAGCAAAAGAATTTATTGTAGCTCTCTGCACAACACCGCAGAGAAATGTTTTTAATTTTACTCAAGATTTCAGCTTTCTGAAGCAAGGCAAAGCCATTTCCTTCAAAGCTCCAAAGCCTAGTCTACAGTGGCTCAGTGATGAGAGTAGCATAGACCAATCCAGATTTGAAAGCAGCAGCAGTTAAAATCGAGGAAGGAAAGCTAGGGCTGTATCTACACTGTAGAATTAATGCAGTTTGACACTACTTTAACTGCCATGGCTCAATGTGATGGAATTCTGGGATCTGTAGTCTTGAGCTATTTAGCCTTCTCTGTCAGCAAGCTTTGGTGTCACGACAAACTACAAACTACAAAGGGGGCACACTGGGAGCAACAGCAATTTCCATGTGGCTCACAGTCTTCAGATTTTCCAGGTTTAGGATATATGGGTATGCATTGATACAATGCTGCTCCCACAAAAGTAATTTGAATTGATTTTATTTTGTTTCTTTCTTTGAGGTTTTTTTACTGATACATAAATTTACTTCAACATTTTGACAAAAGACCACATCATCATAGCAAAAGAATCTTGGTACAATTGTACATACAGCTACATATAGTTTTCACTACTGTGTACTACCGTATTTTTCGGCATATAAGACGCACCCAATTTTAAAGGAGGAAAATCTAGAAAAAAAGATTCTTAACCAAATACTGTAGTAAAATATTTTATATCAACTGTATAAAGTTAACAGCAGTTTAAGAACAATTTTAAGTTGTAAATGTAAGTTTAAGCCAGCAGCAGGGCCAGGTGTTGCACAAATTCCCTGCCCAACTTTCTTGCAAGTCTCCTGTCGCCTTATGGTGACTCCATGAATTTCTTAGGGATTTCTTAGGCAAGGAAGACTCGAGAAGTGGTTTTGCCAGTTCCTTCCTCTGAAATACAGCCTGCAGCACCTGGGATTCTTTGGCGGTCGCTCATCCAAGGACTATCCAGGGCTGACCCTGCTTAGCTTCCAAGATCAGATGGACTGGTACCTTTGGAGTTTTTAGGCCATTGGCTTATGGAATAATTTATGGCTTATTTTGACCCTACCATGAGGGTTTTCTTGGCAGATTTCTTCAAGGGTTTTTTTTTTTGCCATTTCCATCTCTGAGGCTGAGAGAGTGTGATTTGGCCAGAGTAATCCAGTGCCTTGAAGTAATTTCTGGCTCATTTTGACACTACCATGAGGGTTTTCTTGGCAGATTTCTTCAGAGGAGTGAGTTTGCCATTTCCACCCTCTGAGGCTGAGACAGTGTAACTTGGCCAGGGTAATAATCCAGTGCCTTGGAGTAATTTCTGGCTTATTTTGACCCTACCATGAGGGTTTTCTTGGCAGATTTCTTCAGAGGAGGGAGTTTGCCATTTCCACCCTCTGAGGCTGAGACAGTGTAACTTGGCCAGGATAATAATCCAGTGCCTTGGAGTAATTTCTGGCTCATTTTGACCCTACCATGAGGGTTTTCTTGGCAGATTTCTTCAGAGGAGGGAGTTTGCAATTTCCACCCTCTGAGGCTGAGACAGTGTAACTTGGCCAGGGTAATAATCCAGTGTCTTGGAGTAATTTCTGGCTCATTTTGATCCTACCATGAGGGTTTTCCTGGCAGATTTCTTCAGAGGAGTGAGTTTGCCATTTCCACCCTCTGAGGCTGAGACAGTGTAACTTGGCCAGGGTACTAATCCAGTGCCTTGGAGTAATTTCTGGCTCATTTTGATCCTACCATGAGGGTTTTCCTGGCAGATTTCTTCAGAGGAGTGAGTTTGCAATTTCCACCCTCTGAGGCTGAGACAGTGTAACTTGGCCAGGGTAATAATCCAGTGTCTTGGAGTAATTTCTGGCTCATTTTGATCCTACCACGAGGGTTTTCCTGGCAGATTTCTTCAGAGGAGTGAGTTTGCCATTTCCACCCTCTGAGGCTGAGACAGTGTAACTTGGCCAGGGTACTAATCCAGTGCCTTGGAGTAATTTCTGGCTCATTTTGACCCTACCACAAGGGTTTTCCTGGCAGATTTCTTCAGAGGAGGGAGTTTGCCATTTCCACCCTCTGAGGCTGAGACAGTGTAACTTGGCCAGGGTACTAATCCAGTGCCTTGGAGTAATTTCTGGCTCATTTTGATCCTACCATGAGGGTTTTCCTGGCAGATTTCTTCAGAGGAGGGAGTTTGCCATTTCCACCCTCTGAGGCTGAGACAGTGTAACTTGGCCAGGGTAATAATCCAGTGCCTTGGAGTAATTTCTGGCTCATTTTGATCCTACCATGAGGGTTTTCCTGGCAGATTTCTTCAGAGGAGGGAGTTTGCCATTTCCACCCTCTGAGGCTGAGACAGTGTAACTTGGCCAGGGTACTAATCCAGTGCCTTGGAGTAATTTCTGGCTCATTTTGATCCTACCATGAGGGTTTTCCTGGCAGATTTCTTCAGAGGAGTGAGTTTGCCATTTCCACCCTCTGAGGCTGAGACAGTGTAACTTGGCCAGGGTACTAATCCAGTGTCTTGGAGTAATTTCTGGCTCATTTTGATCCTACCATGAGGGTTTTCCTGGCAGATTTCTTCAGAGGAGTGAGTTTGCCATTTCCACCCTCTGAGGCTGAGACAGTGTAACTTGGCCAGGGTACTAATCCAGTGCCTTGGAGTAATTTCTGGCTCATTTTGACCCTACCACGAGGGTTTTCCTGGCAGATTTCTTCAGAGGAGGGAGTTTGCCATTTCCACCCTCTGAGGCTGAGACAGTGTAACTTGGCCAGGGTACTAATCCAGTGCCTTGGAGTAATTTCTGGCTCATTTTGACCCTACCACGAGGGTTTTCCTGGCAGATTTCTTCAGAGGAGGGAGTTTTCCATTTCCACCCTCTGAGGCTGAGACAGTGTAACTTGGCCAGGGTAATAATCCAGTGCCTTGGAGTAATTTCTGGATCATTTGGATCCTACCATGAGGGTTTTCCTGGCAGATTTCTTCAAGGGGGGGACTCTTTCCACCCCCGTCCTGGGTGCTCCAATGGACTCTTCCTGGGATGGGAGGATGTCCTCTGACCCCAGGAAGAGTCCATTGAAGCACCCAGGATGGGGGTGGAAAGAGGAGGGGCACATTCAACTAGCCAGGAAAAGAGGACTCTTTCCACCCCCATCCTGGCTGCTCCAATGGGCTCTTCCTGGGATGGGAGGAGCCCACTGCAGCACCAAGGCTGAGGTTGAAATGAGGCCTACTTTTAGCCTAGGCCTCGGCAGTTTGCCCTCAGCTTGTATATTCGCTTCATTAGGCGCAGCAACTTCCCCACCCTCGTTTTGGGGAAGAAAAAATGCGTCTTATATGCCGAAAAATACGGTACTACCATCTCTTATTCTTTTACTATTTTACCAGACTGAATTTTAGACATTTACAAAGTGGAAAAGTGGGGACTGATGAAGTTAAAAGTTTTCTTTTTTTTAACTTAAAATGATTTAAAAAAAAAAAAAAGGTCCAGTGGAGGTTTCCCAATGCATCATTTACATTTACGTTTCAAAAGCAACACCATGCAATTTTGGAAATTCCATGTGAGATGCAAACAATTGAAGCAGCATCCATGCTGTTGTACTATTCAATTCACCTTAAGACAGTAGGCAGAAATCCACATTTTGGGGGCTATATTGAATGAATGAACAACTTGTGCCATATATCTTAGAACACTTGGGGCATTTTTTTTGTTAATTTTGTGAATTCAAAGGCACTGAACAGCTATTCTATTGTTTACTTCTGAAC
The DNA here is from genome assembly GCA_026167975.1 of Phrynosoma blainvillii. NCBI lineage: Eukaryota > Metazoa > Chordata > Lepidosauria > Squamata > Phrynosomatidae > Phrynosoma > Phrynosoma blainvillii. Next base: position 221,812,566 of record JANUYF010000004.1, on the reverse strand, counting down.
GTTCTCCCATAATATGGAGATGGAGATGGAAGGGAGAGGTATGAGACAAAGACCATAGGGAACTCCTATAAAATATAGTGAATGAGGCAGTGATGGCATGATAAAAGTGCCCCCCCCCCGGGAATAACTCATAGTATAATGACTTGGGGATGTCTACATACATAAGGTTGAATGGCTTCTGTGCATCTCTTGCATTTTCATGTTAGTTTCTAACAGAGCCAGTGTGGGTAGTGGTTTGAGCATAGGACTAGGACCTTGGAGACCAGGGTTCAAATTCTGGCTTGGTCATGTAAACCCACTAGGTGACCTTTGGCAAGTCACACTCTCTCAGCTTCAGAGGATGGCAATGGCAAACCTCTTCTGAAGAAAATCCCATGATAGCTTCACCACTTTAGGGTCACCAGAAGTCAAACACAACATGAAGGCACACAACAACAACAGCAACAGCAACAACAACGCTTATTCAAAAGTGAAAGTAGGCAAAAAGCATTTGTAATGCGAATTAACATTCTAGTCAAGTTATTTTTTACTTGTGTAGCACACACCTGATTGAACTATTATTTTTGTGTATAGAAGAGATCTTATAATCCAACCCTATCTGTATATATTTATTTGGAAGACAGCCCCATTGAGTTCAATTAGAATGACTGGCAAAGAGTTCATAGGATTGCACTCCTCATTTCCTACATCCTGCTAGCTATTGTTTGGAGCTCAATCCATAAAGATTCTGTACAGTATATGCACAGAATCTAGATTTGGAGTGGCCAGTCACAATCTCTTTGCTGTTTGAGACTTCAAATTGACAAACTCCTTGTTTTTCAGTTTTCCACTAGAGGGAGAGCTAAGCCAGCTATACTTGCATCAGGTTTCTTTGACATATTTCTACAATTTGGGGGGAAGTAACAAATGTTTACAGGAGAGATTAATTCTCAAATTAAACACAGACAAGGTGGGTAATGACAACTCTTATTGGACCACCTTATGGATTATTTGCCTGACCAATAAAAATTATTATACAGAGATGTATTATTTTGTCCCTTAGCAATATTTAAGAGGGGTCTGTTCAAACAGGAAAATGGAAATCGAAAATGGAAAAAAGATTTCTATGCTGCCAATCAGTTCAGACTTCCCTCTGTTTGACCCTGTTATTCTGAAATACCACTCTCTGAAGCAAGTGCAAGAATTCTGTATAGTGTTCATAATGCACATGAAATGTTTCTGCCATTACAAACCTCTATACATTTATTGCTTTTAAATTGATACCTGTTGGTGTACTATCCTGAAACATAGCACTTGTGATCTACTTGATAAACGTCTCCAATTGTCAAAATATCAAACTACTCTGATAGCATTGCCATAGGTACAGCAGGAATAACAGTACTGAAAACCAACAGATTAAACCTCTTTGCTGCAATTTTCCAAAAGGAATATCATTTTTTTGGTCAAATTTTAGTGGAAACTACAAGTGAACTCTATTCAGGGTTGTTGAATAAAGGCAAGTCTTCATTGCTTTTGGGAAGTACAAAACTCAATAAAATTTCCCTGCCTATTATAGCAGCAGTGGCTGGAAAGGTCATATTGGACATGTTTGTTCTCTTTCATTCATAGGCTAGAATGCTGCCAGTGTGCCAACATTTTCAGAGGGATTATATGCTTTAGAAAGAATCTGGAGCATTCTATATGCAATTTCTGTTTGCTTTGTTATAGAAACTCACAGGAAGTTTCCTCTAGCAATACAGGGAGCCTCAGAAGTTTCAAAAGATAACCGGTGGTGGTAGTGGGGCTTATTTGGTGGTCCCCAGCACTTCATTATTCCCATCTGAATTTGTACCTAAAAAAACAAGGCAACACATGGCTGCGCTAAAGATCTAAACAAGCACAATGAGTGACATGGCTTAATGTAACTCCTGATCATGAGGCATGTCTGTCTGTTAAGCCTTCAGTTACCTGGCTTTGTGGTGCAATAGTCAACATGAGATAATCTTAACTTTGTTCTTAAACTGGGAAGTTTTTGATAACCGAATCTATCTATACTTGGACCATCCTCAAGATAAACACCTGGCTTAAATCAGCCCTGCAAAATCCTAACTTGGGTTTCCAAGTTAGGACTGTCCTAAGAGCTGAGATTTCAAGAATAAAACTTGAGCCCTAGGGACAATTCCCTTGTGATGTCAAGGGGGAGGGCCCTTGTGATGATATTAAGCATGATATATTGAGTATTAACCACACATGCATGCACACACACACACACACACCTATATCTTGAGGATTGGAAAAAATGATGCAGGTCCTGAGATCCTACAACTGAATCATAACTGGCCTCATCTGTCACACTAACTATATAGTGATTAGGACACTATCTGGCACTCTGAGACAGCCCAAAAGCGGTGGCACAGAGCCACCCCTGTGAATTGTGGATTGGGGCCATGGCAACCACACACTGCAGCCCTAATCCTCCTTTTTGCCACCCTCCAAAGAGCGGCAAAATACCACTCCTTTTGGGGGTGGCAAAAGGCTGCCCTTAGAGCCAGCGTTGTGGCTCTTTTGTACCCTTTTGGTGCAGCTTGTGTGCACACTGTGCCAGGAGGGCGTCTTAATGCCATGTGCCATGTGGATGGGCATGCGGCATCAGGATGGCGTTGAGGTGGAGTCAGGGTGGCTGGCATGTGGCTGCTCCACCCCAACCCCACCCCCAGGTCAGCCCTTTGTGCTGGTCTACATCGGCCCAGTTATCTACCCTGCCTGCATCTGTAAAGTTTTCTCCACCTGTATAGAAATGTAACTGGGACAGTCTGTGCTTTGTTCATCTCTGCACAATGCAATCCAGTGAGTCTGCCTTGTTTGCTTGATTTTACAAAATAAATAAATAAATAAAAAATAAAAAATAAAAAAAATGAAACTGATGCTGGTTGATATTAAATAAGCAGATTCCTTTAATCTGTTTACTGGGTTAAGAATGTACAATACATATACACAAAGGAATATAAATCCTTTAACTTCTTTTCTGCCATAGGGTTTGTCCATATTACATAATTATAGCAGCTTCATACTTCTTTAATTGCCATGGTCATCCTATGAAATCCTGGAATTTATAGTTTAATGGGCTACTTAGAATTCTGTAGCAGAGAACTGATTTTTTTTTAACCAAACCTTAAATCCCAGGATTTCCTAGTATGAAGTCATAGCAGTCAATGTACCATAAATGTCTAGTATGAACACACACATAGACTAACAATCCATCCTGAATGGTCATTGAAACTAGATGGGTAAAACTGAACTAGAAATCATACTGAAGGCCTTATATCCAGGATACTTTCTGTTCATGTTAGCAACTATGGCTGTGTTGGTGAACCTGGCACGCGGAGCAGGAAGAGGAAGAACAGGCAGCTGAAGGCCTGGGAAGGTGTGGGGAGGAAGAAGTCCCACCTTAGAAGTCTTGCCCCCATAGGGCAGAAGTCCTGTCCTGGAAGTCCCATTCCCCCCGGGAAGTCCTGCCTCCAGCAGAGGGTAACACCCAGTGCCAGAAGGCTGTTTAGTTTGGACACTCAGTGCTTAAAAGGTTTGCCATCACTGAATTATGGTACGGTATATATGAACCCTGTGTATATATGAACTAGAACTAGAACAGGATGACATAACTAGAACAAGATGACATTCAAACAGCCATTGATAACCCAAAAGGATAGACTTGAAAATCCAACTTGGTGCCAGCATCCTTCCTCTCCATGTAAGTATGCAGCCAGATATTTGCACTCTACCAGCTTCAAATAGGATCTCACCATAAGAATACTAACCCATGTGGCATTCAGAATACTTGGGGAAATTCTCTGTTCAAGCCACTGCAGTTATTTGCAGATGACAGGAATCTTTTGAAATGAAATCCTATGCAGTACTGTACAAGGAAATCTCCCTTACACTAGGTGACAACAGACAAGAAGAGTCTGTAAATCTCTAAATCTCTGCTCCAAATGCACTATACTTTAGTGGTGTAAAATTTTGGGGGGGGGGGGGGAAATGCAAAACCCCCATTAAAGTAACACACATCTAATTGATTCTATATGTGAAGCAGCTATATGGAAGCAGGAACTCCATATAGTTCTGTGCCTCAAGAGAAATAAATAAATGAACTCTTCCATGGCTTTCAAAGTGCCATGAAACCATAACATCTAACAATGCCATCCTGTACATAGCTACAGGCCCCACTGAGTTCAGTAGGACTTGGGGGCTGAACAGACTGCCCCTAAGGGGCAGTGGCAAGCCACCCCTTTCCTTGCCGGATTGGGGCCGCAGCAATGCCCCTGATCTGGTGCTTTGCTGGTCTAAAAAGAGCTGGCAAAATGCTGCTCCTTTTTAGAGTGGCAAAAAGCTGCCCTTGCTGCTGCTTTTCTGCACTCCTTTGGCACAGCGTGTGTGGACACTGCACCAAGGGAACACCCTGATGCTCCCATCATGTGGTGGGGCATGCAGCATGAAGCTGGCATGAGGGCAGAGTCGGGGCGGCTGGCATGCGATTGCCATGCCCCCACTCCACCCCCAGACCAGCCTAAAGTGCTGGTCTGTTCAGCCCTTAGTTCCAGTTAAGTTTGTGTATCTGATTATAGCCATAGAGAGAAAAATATTGTAATGGAACAATACAATCAGACATTATACTTGTGATCTTCTTTGTTTCTGAAAGGAAAGGTAATATATAAGACTGTAGAAATTTGTGTATTTCCTTTCAGAAATCAAGATCCATGAATCTTCTAGAGTCAGTCCATTCATCTATCCATCCATCCAAATAGCTCTCTTTCAAATATATTAAACATTATGTTTTCTTTTGGCAGAGCCCTTATAATATTCTTAGCTAACAGCAACTAGCAATAACAGCAAGGAAGAGATTTGCTTATACAGTGGTCCCATATTCACTGGGGTTAGGGGTAAATGACCCCTGTGAATGTGGAAAAACTGGCAAATATAAAAACTCTATACTTTTTACGTAAGAGAACATCTCTTTAGGAATCTCCAGGTCATCCAGAGCAAGTCTATGGTCAACATCTGCCTGACATTGATCATAGAATCATGCTGGAGGACCTACAAATGCCTAGATAAGTGTTTTCTTTAGGAACCTTTAGGTTCTCCAGCACAACCCTATGGCCAACATTTGGCAGGATTGTGCTGGAGGACCTAGAGATCCCTAGAGAGAACAAATTAATCAAAACCACAAATAATCAAATCTGCAAATGTCAAAGCCACAAATGTGGAGAGTCAACTGTATCTTTTGGAATTAATGAAATAAGTGAACAGAAGGTATTCAGAACCCATTTTTTGTTTCACTAGCTGTTAAATCTTTAAATGTAAGGAGCTGTGGTCCCCTGTACACTTGGTCACAAAAAGGTATGCTTTATCATGAGCAGTGAGTGAGCCTACCTTTGCATGTGTGTCAGAACTGAGTGTGAGAGGGAAAGGATGCCACAGTCAGGCTTAGGACCAGATAAACAGTTTCTGAAGATGCAACAGAAGATCCCTCAACTGCCTTTATTTTCCTTGTTGCTGCTGTCACCTGCAAGGCTCTTTAGCCTGTTCCACTGAACAAATAGTTTGCTTTTTGTGCATAGCTCTAATAAAGGGTTGCAATGAGAGGACTGCTAAATGTGATTTGGGAATCAATGCTATCCTTCTGCCACTGTCGTCTCTTGGACCCACCATTTTGTTTCTTTCCCATGTCATAAGAAAAGATCCATCTCAGCAAGAGCCTCTTTTGATGATATGCTGTTATAATAGAAGGACAAATATGCGGCCATATGTGCATTGCCTTTTTTTTAACCTTCAGTTACAGCAAACAACATGAAAAGGGACTTTCCCTTGAAGGTCATTGCAACAGCCAGAGAACATGACAGCAAAGGATCCAAAGTACATTTAGACTACATCAGCTTCTAATTTTATTAAAATGCAGAGGTATGACTTTTAGCTATCATTTACAATATGTGACATCTTGCAACACAAGACTTGTTTTATTTCTCATGCAATTTGCTCAGCTCCTAACTCTTCATGCACCTCCAAGAAACAGTCCCTAAAACCTATCATTCTGAAATTGCAGATCTGCTCAATTGCACAAGGCTGTGCCCAGACTCATTTCTAGAAGAAAAGTCCTCAAATAACTTCCATCATATATGATATGTTTCTAATGCTGCTATCAGGAAGTAGAAAAAAGAAATAATGCTTCTATAATATCTCTAGATGCTGAGAAGGCAGGTGCAATTTATCCTGAAGGTCAGTGGGGCTTTGGACTCAAGATTTTCTCAGTCACTGCATTCACACAGCATATAGAGTTAAAAAATAATTTTATATTTTAAGTTCCCTCTTTTGTTTCTCAAATCACTTTAAAAAAACAAAGATTTAGATCCCAGTGGTACAGTGACTGAGTAGGCAAACATGACAGCTGTTATGATCTTAGTAATAATTCACTGTGCCTTGGATGCTAGAAACAATTTGATTGAGACAGGCAATGCGGGGGCGGGGGGGGGGGATGAATTGCCATTTCCTTTAGGAGCCTGAACTGTGTATATTTTGTTTTTCTTAAGTGAATTCATCAGTAAGATTCAGTGTACCATTTTGCAGTGCTTTCCCACATGGCAATATTGAGGTGAGAGATTAGGCAGGTGGTAAGTACTGTTGCTTTTGCATAGCCCAACTATGCCCAGATTGAATTTAAGGCTGCTCCCACACAGCAAAATGAATGCAGCTGGCACCATATTAACTGCCATGCTATGGAATCCTTTGATTTGTGGCTTGTTCTGGCACCAGAGTTCTCTGATAGAGAGGGCTAAATATCTCACAAAACTACAATTCCTAGAATTCCTAGCATTGAACCATGCCACTTAAAGCAGTGTCAAACTGCATTAATTCTGCAGTGTAGATCCAGCCTGAATCACCTGGGGTCTACTGCATTGTACTTTTCTGACATAATCCTTCACATCCATCTTTGACAAATTGCCATTTCAATATATTCTAGAGCTAATCTGAGCCATGTTCCAACAGAGTTCAAGCCTGGAACTTCAACCTGGAATACTGCAATGTAATGAAAAAGTGAAGACCTTCAGCTATATCTTTTTAAACACTGTCCATTTAACATTAAACTAAATGATTAAACCAGGGGTAGGCAACCTTTTTGAGCCGGGGGCCGGGTTGCTGTCTGTCAGGCAATTGGGGGGGCCGAAGCACCAAAAATAAATAAATAAATAAATAAATAAAAATAAAAAAATTAAAACATTTTTTAAAAATTAAAAAGATATCCATGCACACTCTCTCAGCCCCAGAAAAGCCATGGCAAAACCCCTGTGGAGATTTTGCCAAGAAAACCCCAAGAACAAGTAATAACAACAATAATCAATATCATAATGGCGGGCAGCAGCGGTGGGGGGTGGCGGCAGTGGCGGTGGCTGGCGGCGGCGGCAGCAGTGGCAGGACCGGCCTGGGGGCGGTCCAAAGGCCTCGGGGGGGCGCACCCGGCCCCCAGGCCTTAGGTTGCCTACCCCTGGATTAAACTAAGCAGGGCCCCTAGTGTGTCAGGCATGGTGATATTTCTCCTTTTCTGAAGTGGTAGATAAATTGATAAATTATCAGTGGCTCCTATGGGATTAAAACAGACCACTGCCTATATGCACTGTGATGTACATCAGAAGCCTTCACTATACTACTTGTCTATGAAATGTTCAGAAGCCTTTTTAAACATATCAGATGCAAATGTGTGACAAAATGGTCACATTATGTAGTTGAATCTTGTGTTGGGTCAAGTTAATTATCTTTCAGTTTGACTTTGTATAACGAATTATGAGGAACAATCCTAAACTAGAAGCGGTTAATACAACAATTGGAAGAGAAAGCCAGAGCTTGCAGTAATAACTTCTCAGCAAGTACTATCAGCTTTCCATTGCTGCTTCTACACTGCAGAGTTAATGCAGTTCGACACTTTTTTAATTGTCATGGCTCAATGCTATGGAATTCTGGGATTTGTAGTTTTGTGAGATATTTAGCCTTCTTTGTCAGAAGAGCTCAGGTGCCACAACAAACCATAAATCCCAGGATTCCATAGGATGGAGCCATGACAATTCAAGCAGTGTTAAACTGGAATCTCTTCAGAGGAGAACAACAAAGGTGATGAGGGTCTGGAAATCCTATGAAGAACAGCTGAGGCAGTTTGGTATGTTTAGCGTACAGTATGTAACTGAAAGAAATGATAGCTATCTTCAAGGATTGGAGAAGATGGGGCAAAGTTTTTCCCCTTGCTCCAGAAGACAGAACCTGAAAGAATGGATATAAGTTGCAAGAAAAGAGATTTTGACTATACAGTAGGAGGAAATTCCTTATGGTGAGAACCTTCAACATTGGAACAAACTGCCTGAGGACTCGCCTTCATTGCAGGTTTTTAAATAGAGATTGGCTAACTATCAGGGATGCTTTTGGTGTTGATTTCCTGCATTAGCAAAAGGTTGGACTAGAGCGGCGGTTTCCAGCATTTGGTCCTTCAGGTGTTTTTGGACTTCAACTACCAGAAGCTCTAGCTAGCTTGGTCAACAATCATGAATTCTGGGAATTGAAATCCAAAACATCTGGAGAATCAAGGGTTGGGAAAAACTGCACTAGATGAACATTGTATTTCTTTCCAACTCTTCACTTCTATGATATCATGATATATATTTTTAGGGGTACAATACTACAGTAGGCTCTTGGTATCCACTGGGGTTTGGTTCTGGGAACCCCCATGGATACCAAAATCCATGGATGCTTAAGTCTCATTACATAAAATGGCACAATAAAATGTTGTGCCTTATATAAAATCAGGATTTACTTATTAGAATTTATATTTTTTTGAATGTTTTTGAGATGTGGATGGTTGAATCCATGGATACTGAGGGCCAACTGTCTAGCCCCTGGTCTTTTGGCACAATTATGTCGTATAAATCAAGCTATTCAAACTTTGCAACTCACAAAACTCCCAGAAGATGCATACATATGTAATTATTTCTATGCCCAGACTTCCTTCTAGCCAACATTGTCAGTTCAAACTGGTTAAGCGTATTTAAATACAATACTTGTATCTTGGAAGAGTGGAGTGAATATGTTAGACACATATGAATATGTTACACTAGAAACAGAAGAAAGAAAAATAATGTTTTTTCCCCCCAAGAGTTTTTCTCCTTGTCCCCTTAGTATAATCAAAAGTGGAAACTAACCAAGCTGAATAAACAGAAACCAGTGAAAATTCCTGAATCTTCAGTTGTTATTTAATCTCTGTGGCTTCTTTTTAAACCAAGGAACACTTTTCTATCAAGAAACCTTTATGTCTAACAATAAATACGATTTCAGCTCTCTTGGACAGATAACATTTTGTTGATTTTACCATGTAAACAATAAGTCTGTTTGCAGATGACCCTTGGCTAAGTACTTGGGAATCTGTCCCAAAGGGCAGTGTCCTTCCAAGCTGAGCCTGGCCCTTTTGTCAATGATTCACAACTCAGGGCATGATATACTTTTAAAAAAATAGGAAAAGAAAAAAGCACACCCCAAAACAGGTACCCAAATGTTTTCCAGCCCAAAATTGAAAGACATTTGTTTTCACTAGAAGAAAATGTGTTTCCATCTGGGTAAGATATTTTCACCTATGATTCTCTTGATAGCTTATCTACTATCATGTCAGGATACAGCTGCAGTGCAGAGTAAGCTAACAGGATTGCCTTCCCAGAGGTAAGTCTATCTCTATGTAATTTAAGATGCTGCCTTACATATAGAAATTGCCGTCTATCTGGCCAGTGCATCAATTCAGACTTGAGAATGAGGCATATGGGTACTATTACCTTTAAGAATCTAGTAGAAAATGATTTATGCAATGGCCCCATCCCAATATGATGATAACACTGTAACTCAAGGCATTTTTGCAGCCTTACAATTATATCATTTTGATTGAATGTCCTTTTGCACCATATTTTTCTTTTAAAAATCCCATTTATCATTTCTCACCTTTTATATGTTCTAATTTTATATTTAATTTTTAGCCAAGTTGTTTAAACATACAATGAGTTGAGATTCCTTATTATTTCTGTGATAATGGAATCATGTAGACCAAAGTAAAAAAAGAAACTGAGATACAGTTTCTAATTTTTTGCAGCTTTGATTTTCAATACCTTTTTGGCTCATATTTTACACACGTACACAGAGTTTAAAAGAAAATTCTATTGGGCCTTTCACCAGCTGCTAATTACAAACTTGTCCAAAGGAAATATAATGTGAAAAGATCAAAACACAGTGTCAGTAATAATTGGCACATGAGGCAGGGAGAGGCAGCAGAGGGAAGAAAAGATACATTTAATTATGGAGGCTTATTCTAGTAATCCTTACCAAAACTAAATAATGAACAGATTTTAGATGTTTGATGAAGTTATCAAACAAAGCAGGATAATGAAGAGGCAAATTTAAAATCTAGGTGAAGGTGAATACTTTTTGGAAAGCTGAAAGATATTGACAAAAAGCTTTCTGCCACTAGGAACAAATATATATATATATATATATATATATATATATATATATATATATGGGGGGGGGGCTCTGACTGTTGGATTCTGATGTTTGTCCATAGAGACATTGTGATTTGATCTCGTGTACATTGATGTGTATCCACAGAATCCTCTCTTGAGCATTTGAGTCTTTCATTTAGTGCTCTTTCTTCTGCGGCTTCTGATGAATCCATCGTTCTTCTAATTATCAATAGTCTTCGCATCCTCCCACCGAATAGCACAGTCTCTCAAGAAAAACTATCAGCTTGTCATCTGACAAAATAGGCTATAGCCTTTGAAAGCTCATGGCACCATATATTTGTTGGTCTTTAAGGTGCCACAGGAGTCTTTGTTGTTTTCATTCTGCTTATCAGTCAGCCATCTTCATTAATAGTTTTTAAGTGACAATGACAGAGCTTGCTAAGAGCTCTTGGTGAGAAATGCATGATAACAAGAATTTCTAAGACCACCACTTTCCTTTCTCCATCAACGAATAATCAAATTAGATGTGTTTTATTATAGAATATTTAGGATACAAATTGTAGTAATGTCTCTCAATGGAAAAATATACTTTTTGCTTTGCTCATTTTCCATGCTCCTTTTAAAATGGGATAGACCACCTCAGTGAGTGAAGGAACCAATATTCACCTCAGAACAAGCTTTTCTGTAATCTTTTGGCCCCCAAATTGGCTGACAGTGTCAACCAGAAGTCACCATAAAACTAGACTTACCACGACTTCCCAAAAATAGTTTACGGTCACAGCTCCCAAGTTGTGGAACAGCCTGCTGGAAGAGATCAGTCTTATTACTACTCTAGAAGCCTTCAAGAAGGCACTTAAGATGGAGCTCTTCCAGTGGGCCTATCCATCTGATTTTTCAGATTTTTAGACTCTGACAATGATTGGCTATTTTATTTTATTTTATTTTACTTTATTTTATTCTATTCTATTCTATTCTATTTTCATTTATTTTATTATAATGTATTCTATTCTCTTAATCTATTATTATTGTTATGATTTTTATTATTTTATTGTTTATATTTTGTATATTGTATTCATTTTATTGTGTAATAATAATAATAATAATAATAATAATAATAAGTTTTTATTTATATTTCCCGCCTCTCCCTACGGATCGAGGCGGGAAATATAAATAAAACTTATTATTATTATTATTATTATTACTATTACTATTTCTGGTTGTTACTTTTGGATTTTTCTACCAGCTTTGGGAAGGTTTGATCAGGCGGGAGACATTTAAACTCCAGGAGTGGTGACTAACAATTTGGAGATGGAAACAATCCTAACAATATTTTAAATGAGAGGAAGGCAGCTGATTTGGGGAGAGTTCTAGAGAAAGCCTAGGGACTCATGTGACCTGTTGGGTACTCAAGGGCCTTTACAGACTGCCAGAAATAGTGCAGTTTGAGGCCACTTTAACTGTCCTGGCTCAGTGCTAGGGAATCATAGGAATTGTATTTTTTCTGGGACATTGAGCCTTCTCTGCCAGAGAGCCACAATAAACTACAGTTCCCATGATTCCTTAGCACTGAGCCAGGACAGTTAAAGTGGCCTCAATTTACACTATTTCTGGCAGTCTGTAAAGGCTACAACTGTATATATAAACATCACCTGATGGCCAATATAAATAAAATAGACTACATAATTGGAAGCAGAAAATGGGGAAGCTCCATTCTCTCTGCAAAAACAAGATCAGCAGCAGATTGTGGCACAGAACATAAATTACTAATATCAGAAACATCAAAAATTAGAATAAAGTTAAAGGAGAACACTAAACCAACCATGTTGAAATACAACCTGAAGAACATCCCTGTAGAATTTATAGAGAATAGAGTTGCCTAATTGATGAGGACATTTGGCTTTTACACTGCATCTTTGGCTCCTTTTGCATCTACACTGTTGAAATAATGAGGTTTGACACCACTTTAAATATTGTAGCTCTATCACGTGGAATCCTGGTATTTGTAGTTTTACAAGATCTTTATCCTTCTCTGCCAAAGAATGCTGGTGCCTCACAAAACTACAAATCCCAGGATTCTGTAGGATGGAGAAGATATAATTACAGTGGTATCAAACTGCATTATTTCTACAGTGTAGATGCACTCTTATTACTCTCTTTATCAACACTGTTTGATGAACAGTATTTTTCTTTTTTACTTCTCCTTTTTTGCCATTTGGGCAGTTACAACCATCAAAAAACTGATTTTCCTTCATATTGACAGAACAAGTTATCTTGATTTTATAACAAGTACAACTGGATGATTAAAATACCATCCTTGCCTTAATTTTATAGTCACACTTGTGACTGCATAATCTTCTATCTGCTGTGTAGTTTCATAAAAACTGTGATGAGACCCTTATGTTACATAGAACCACAGAACCAGAAGCAACCCTATGTGGAATTAATCCAACTCCCTGTCAGTGTATGAATACACAACTAAAATACCCCTGAACAGTGCCCATTCAACCGCTACATAAAAAACTCTACCAGTGTCTACCAGCAGTTGCATATTAGGCAAAATTCATTGTAAGAGAGAAAGGTCTCTTAGCCATCCATGTACATCTTATTCAGATAATGATTATATTTGTGTGTTTCCCAGTTATACTGAGCAAGTATAGAGGGAAGTAACATTGCTTCTGGGATGATTAATTCAATCACAGCCTGCTGTTAGGAATTACTTTTGATTTCAGGTAGGGAAAACGACAGAAATTCAGCTCACTACTTGAAGCAGAAAGCCAGGTGTGTACATAGTTGTTAATTTCACCTACACGTCCCAAAGTATTTTCTAAATGGGAATTAATGTTGTTTAATTCTATTTTGCTATTGTAATGCAATGCCTATACACTCAGAAAAGCCATTATCTTGGCACTTGGGTGCTGAGAGGGATGCCAAAAACTAGATTTGATTATAACCTTCTGATTTCATTGGCATCTTTCCACCCTGCTTCAGGTTGTTTAACTGCTCTTTCCTCTAACCCCACTGAGTCATCTTTTACAGCAAGATTCATATTTATTTATAGACCTAACAGAGCCACACATAGACAACTTACATGTAGGAATATGTTCACATATGGTGATCTCTATTGCCACATATGCAAATAGTTACTCTTAAAGCAGTGGTAGATGTGGTGGAAAATATCTTCAGGTTACGAATAGTTTGAATCACAAAAAGGCGAATATAGAACAGGGCTCCTGTACTTTTAGTAAACAGATTTTAGAGGATGAAGATGTAGCATAAAGCTTCATCAGGTGGAACTACATAGCATCTTCTCCTTCACCCCACAATCCACATGGCCATTTATTGGTGATGGAGAGTGGTGGGGGGGCGACAACAATGAAGATGCATTCAGCTATATTCCTAGAATTGGACCTTTATATTACATCTTCCTTCTCCAAGTGCTCTTAAGTCTTGTTGTGGGAAGCCTATCCTACAGTCAACCTGGCATTTTTAACTGTATGTGCTGGGATCAGAGAGCTATCTATCTCTTCTATTGTCTTCAGCACAGAGATGGAAAGAATATTTGAAAATATGTGAAACAATGGTTTTAAAAATGTGTTTTTCATATGTTAGTAAAAACTGCCAAGGAAAATCTTGGACTGACAAGAATCACAGTTTTTCTATACTGTAGAAATAAAGCCATTTGACACCACTTAAGCTGCCATGACTCTGTCGTACAACAGGGCTCTCTGACAGACCAAGTTGAATGAATACCTGACCAAACTACCAAACCCAGGGTTCCACAGAATGGAACCCTGACAGTTAAAGTGGTGTTGAACTGCTTTATTTCTGCAGTGTGGAAGAGCTGTGGAACTTATTGTGCACAAAATTCTCTTGTGGTCTTTTCTGGGCAAAAAAAAACCTCAGCAGTCTCTGTGCCAGAAATTGCATTTTCTGTGAAATATTCCGTGGAATGCAGTTTTCTTTACAGATAATGTTTTTCTTTTGCAGAAAATGCTATTTTCTGTGGAGGAGAAATTCCTATTAATTTTGCATATAGTAAGTCCTTGATTACAGCATTTTTGTGCTGCTTTAAACCCCTACATATATGAATTTTGTCAAAATAAATCCAAAACTGTAAATAGACTTCAGAAACAACACCATTTTTGAAAATAATTCCAGTGGGCAGAAAATTGCTAAAATTACTCCTTGCTACCTTCAGCAATGAAATTAACTCAGAAATAAATCCCTATTCAGGTGAGGGTGGACAGGCTTCAGAGGCACGTTTGTTTGTTTTCTTTCTTCTTTTTCATTCTTTCATTTTCTACTGGGGGCTGCATCAGCTCTTAAAGTGGAAAAAGAAGGAAAATTAATTGCAAAAGTTACCAGGCTACCCCTCATTATTTTGTTTGAAAGAATGAGGGTGGGGTAGGTGAAACAAGACACAGAGGCAGAACAGAAATTGATTTGTTTGGGAGGGATTGGCAGGGAAAATTGTCATGGCAGTGGGCACAGGGACTGGAAAAAGATAGGCAGAGGGCCACACAGAGGGTACAGGCTGCAGTTTGCCAAGCTCCTGCTTTTTAAGGATGGAAATAATAATAAACAACATCCTTCCCATGTATCACCTCTTTAAGGAGAGAAAAAGAGCACGGCAAACTTTGCAAAAGTGTTGATGTATCCACTTTTCTGACTGGGACAAGATCATTTATTTTAGACCTCCATTCCTTGTCACTCCCTCTATTTATAGTGTTCAGGGATAAGTAGTGTTGGCTTAGGTAGGAAAAATGGCACCATCTAGACAAAACAGAAGTATCAGTAGGCTTGGAGGGACCCTGAGAAGTGCTGAAGAAGATAATTTTAGGGAGAAGGGAAGTGCAGGGTAACTCCCCTCAGCCACACAAAGACTGGCTGGATATGCTTTGTGAATATAGGACCTTAATTGATTTTAAGAGAGGTAGGTAAAGAAGAGGGGAAAAACTGAGGGGGTGGAATTGAAAGGAGCTTGAAAAGCAACAAAATTTTGTTCAATACTGTTAAATCATTGAAAAAGCACAGCTTGGCCTGGTGTTCCTGGCTGAATAGATATTACAAAGTGCTTTCTTTCCCTGAGGGAATCTCTACTCAAACGACTCTTCACAAATTTCATTTTGATTCTCAGCTTGACAATCAGGCTCACTTCTTGTTCTGTTTGTGGTCCATGCTCTTTCAGCAACCTTTCAGATATATTTTTTTTAAATTATTGGCCAAGCAGCATTTGATAGAAGTATGTCATTAATCACATCTCACTTATTCTACCTGAAATAAACATAGTCTAGAAAATTCCCAGAGTTTGCTGCTTTGTCGCAGTGGCTGAGGTTTTGATTTACACAAGTGTCCACAACTCATCAGATTTTGCTGATCTATGGATCACTTTATCTTAGGAAACCAGTAAAACAGGGCTGGAGAATGTGCAGCCCTTCAAGTTTTTTTGGAAACATCTGGAAATTGACATGTTCTACAACCCTACCATAAAATCTAGAAAGTGGTGATTTGCCTGTAGTCATGTCACATGCAAGTGAGAAGTGATCTTACTGTGTAAAATTATACAGTGAATGATGACTTCCCAGTAGGTGGAAGATTTACCACTTGTCAAAGCTGCTGGGATTTATCCACACAAAGCTCTTTACAAATGGGCCAAAAAAGCAAATACCTGCACCACCCTTTACATCATGGTTGCATGTACTGTGACCACATGCAGTGAGGGAATAGGATTATCATGGCAGGTCCCACCCTTCACCTATGTGGTTTCATTCTGTCAGTTGCAGAGTTCTTATATGCTTAATTGTATATCAATAAGTCCTGTTCAGCCGCTTATGAATTATGCTGAATCAACTTACAGAAAGAAGGGAAAGCTAACCTCACCCTCTCAGTTTCTAGTTCCAGCACTCTCCTCACAATGGTTGCATCTACACTGTAGAAATAATGCACTTTGACACCACTTTAAGTGATGTAGCTCCATCCTATGGAATCCTGGGATTTGTCAAATTACAAGATCTTTAGCCTTCTCTGCCAAAGAATGCTGGTGCCTGACAAAACTACAAATCCCAGGATTCTGTAGGATAGAGCCATTGTAGTTAAAGTGGTTTTAAACTGTATTATTTCTCCACTGTAGATGTACCACTAAAGAGTGTTAGGTCTGAGAAGATCCATGCAACCAGAAGCCTGTCTTCTACAGGTCTATGCTTAGTGGAACCTCTCCTGTTCAGATCCATTGCTCTACACGTGAGCAGAGCAGTTGTACTAACAAGAAAGTCAGCAGGTCTAGCATGTTCCCCCTTCACACATTTCATCAACTCGATTTAAATAATATCTGGATTTAGCTGTAGTGACTGCAGACACTTGATTGAATTGTGGGCAGGACTGGACTTGATCCCATGATCCTATTCTTCCTCAGACACCTTCACCATATGTTCAGTGGCTCTGTGGAAATGTTATAGAAATGCAACCCACCCACAGATGTTATTTATTAAATAAATATTTAAATAAATAAATAAATAAGTAAACTATCACTTTTCAAGACATATAGATGAAGTTCCTCCCCAGATCTGCTCTGAAGTGGAACTATCTAATCATAGAAAAGTAGGGTACCAACTAAAGCACTATACTTCACATAAAGGAAACTGTGGTATATCAAGTTAGACCATTCATCTCTCTGACTGATTCTCTGCATTTACTGACAGCAGCTTTTCAGCACTTCCCCCTAAGCCTGTATGGAGCTATCAGGGATCAAACCTGGGTTCTCCAGTGTATAGCACTGTACCTATCTTCTAAAACTGAGCTATGACCCAGTCAAATGTGGCCAGTTGGGATTCCATCATTCTCTTGAATTAGTGATTGCATAGAAATGTATAAAGATGTATAAAAAAGAGGTGTTCATTGTTGTTTAGATGGGATTGCATACTGATAGACAACAAAATTATATTCAACAGTCTGATCTGTATTAAAATGAACCTGTTCATGGTTCATTTAGCATAAGAGCCATGGATCTTTTCAAAAATAGTTTTACCATTGATAACTGTTGATAAAATGTGCTGATGATGAATATACAGCTTACAGTCCATGAAGTCAAGTCATCAAGACATCCAGATCTTCAAGCAAGCTTTCTTTTATTGCAAAATCAGCATGAGCAAAAACTAATAATAATAATAATAATAATAATAATAATAATAATAATAATAATAATAATAATACCATCTTCACTTTAGCCAGAAGGCTAAACAGGAACAAAGCCTAACTGCTACATGATTCAAAATTGGTTAGTTGCAGCATCAGGAAAATATTTTAATTAGTCCATTACAGCTTAAAGGTTAAAAGACAAGTGACAAACTTTTTAGGATCACAACGTTCAGCCCCCAATTCTCCACCCATTTGGGTGTAGCCCTTTCAGACTGATTGGTTGAAGTAACATGACGTGCGTTAGCCTAACCTTTAATTACCATATTAAATCATGTGACTGCAGTTCCCATAACATTCCCATGTTTATGAATCCTTTATGTAAACAAAGCTCTTTCTCACAGAACTGTAGCTCGTTAACTGCTTGTTTTGGCTAAAACACACCTGGGCTGATAATTGTGAAACTGGCCTCAGAAAACAACTTTTCTCAGCAAGGAAAAATACAGACACACATCTTTACATTTCAACATTTTAACATTGACTATATGTCCCATCACATTCTGACAATAACATGTTATTGCAACACAGAGTATATTATATGGAAACTTTAATCATTGCCATTTATTTTCATTCTGTTTAGAAGATCACGAAGACAAACTGAAACGCCTGCACCAATTGACTGTCAACTAAGCCAGTGGTCAGAATGGACTGAATGCTTTCCTTGTCAAGGCAAAAAAGTAAGGCTCCAGTTTCCTATATTCAAGTATTCTTAATTTCTGCCTACAATGAAAGTAGATATCAAATATTGTGGCTGCATTGGAAGACAGATGTAGGTTTACCTCTCTTAACCCCACAGAAATCACTGAGCATAAATTCCAAAGCCAAGATCATATTGGTACTTGGCAGAGTGTTAAATTGCAGCAACATACTTACGCTGGTAGTCTGGAGCTGCAGCTGTACTGCAAAATAATTGATACCACTTTAACTGCCAAGGCTCAATGCTATGGAATTCTGGGAATTATATTTTGTTGTGGCACCAGAACTTTCTGACAGAGAAAGCTAAATGTCTCCCATAACTAGTTACCAGAATGCCATAGTACTGAGCCATGGCAGTTAAACTGGTGGCGCAGTGGTTAAATGCCTATACTGCAGCCACTTAGGGGGGTTGCAGACTGCCAGAAATAGTGCAAATTGAGTCCACTTTTAGGGTTAGGGTTAGTGCTAGGGAATCATGGGAATTGTTTTTTTTCTGAGACATTGAGCCTTCTCTGTCAGAGAGCTCTGGTGCCACAATAAAATACAATTCCCATGATTCCCTAACTCTAACCCTAACCCTAAATGTGGACTCAATTTGCACTATTTCTGGCAGTCTGCAACCCCCTTTACTCATAAACCACAAGGTTACGAGTTCAATACTAGCCAGGGCTCAGGCTTGACTCAGGCCTGCATCCTTCCAAGGTCGGTAAAATGAGTACCCAACTGTTGGGGGGGCAATGAGCTTACAGTTGTAAACCGCTTAGACATCCCATAGTGCGATATGAAGTGGTATATAAATGAAGCTGCTTTGCTTTGCTTTGGTGTCAAACTGGATTATTTATGCAGTGTGGATGCAGCCTGGGTTTCTATTTCCACCCACTCTGTGTATGTGGTGTGTGTGCTGCACAGAGATGTACTGGATACTCTCGCCACAACATCCCCAACAGTACTTACACCACTGCAAACCTTAGTTTTGCTCCAGTTAAGCATCTACTGGATTCTAGTCCAAATTGGATTGTGGTTTCAGCAATAGAACAAATCATGAATCCAGCATAAGAATGTAAGAAGACTTACATTCTGGATTAGATGCAGCTTCACATATGCAATGTAAATGTACAGACAGAGCTGTCCCTATATCTGAAATACCATTGTGTGCTTATTCAGACTGTATAGATGGAGAACCAGTTATAGTGGTTTGAGCATGGATTATAATCCTGGAGACCAGGATTAAATTCTCTGTTTAGACATGGAAACTCACTGGGTTAGAACCTTGGGTTAGTCTCACACTCTCCGCCCCAGAAAAACCCATATTCTTCCCCAAATGAGCTGTTTGTTAAGTAGCCAGTTTTCTTTTTAAGGTGTGTAAATACTCTGAGGGACTTGAAAAATCCCTGTAAACCAAGCTTCACTGTAGTCATACTATGCCATTGCTAACTAAAATTTCATCCCTCCAAGCTTCATCACTGTACACATCAAGCTGTGCTTTAAGTAATTTTTACTGTCTTGATAAAGGCTTAATTTGTTTTACATTTTTAATCTAAATAATTAATGTTTCCTCTTAGTAAGTTAAATTATTGTATAGATCTGTTTTATTGCCTCTTAATTTTTAATTCAAATTTTATCATTTTAGATATATAATTCATGACACATCACTATGTCCGTTCCCCCCCCCCCCCCCCCCATACATGTTATAGTACAGATATAGAACTCTGCTGCAACCATCCAAATATAAGGGACACATGTGCATTGGCAGCTATTGGGAAAAAGTGGAGTGTGAGCCAACAACAGGGTGTACTATAAATCAAGACTGTGGAACTGATTTTAAGTGTCAAGCAAGTGGTGAGTATGACTCCACCATAGATGCATTAAGTAATGCCAAGCTCTTTCAGCAGCACACTGTCCACAGGAAGAACAGTTCATGCAGCAAAACTGAAATAACTCTCCTTGGGCATTCTGAGAATATGAGCCCAAAGAGAACATGCAGGTCCTGCATCCCATTCTAGATTAAGGTGCTTGGGGCCCTTGAGAAGTTCCAGAACCAAACCTCACTTTCTGCATGCATGTGAGCCTCCTCACTGTAGGGCCAGTTTCATGTTTTGGCAAATCAGGTTTGTGGTGTGGCAATAGGCCAAGCCAGTCTCTTCAAGTCTCAAAGAAAGAGTGTCTATGGGCACCACCATCACCAAGCGTTATCTCAGTCAGTGTACTTAAGCCAGTCTCAGCACTGAGAGAGAGATCTACTGCCCACCCTCCCCAGAAACATTTCTGTTTTGGCACTATTCAGTAGAAAAAGCATCTGCCTGTCTGTGCAGTCTCAACAGTAGAATGGAGCTTCTAGTTATGAAGAATCCTGGAATATTTGCTCCATTTTTGCTGGCAGTCCTCCACTGTTGGTTCCATTGTCCTCCATACACAAAAGATCATTTTTGGCAAGTCACTTATATCTTTTGGGGTTCTCTACTCAATTTAGTTCCAAAACATGCAGAAAGCCTCCCTATATACAGGAAGTTGTCCACAACATGTGGAAACCAGTGAAACTGGTGGTAGAAGGTGGCTGTGCTAGCATGCTCTTCTTCTTCATGGGTTTATTCTACAGATTTTCAGAATTCCTAGATTACTAATGTGATGCAAAGAATAAAGAATTTGCCTAAAGGTCTGCTAAAGCCATTTCTACCATATCTTTTATTGAAGCATATGGAAGGTTAAAACTTAGGGCCTCTACAGACGGCCCAAAGCGCCGTCTTGGATACAGGGAAGGGGAGGGGCAGCCACATGCCGGGCACCCCAACCCCTTCCTGAGAACGTCATCACAGTGCGCGCTGCTATGCACAGCGTTGCTGTCAGGACGTCTTCCTGGCAACAGCATTTTTACATGCTGCGTTGGAAGAGGCGCAAAAGAGCCACGTGGCAGCTCTTCATGTGCCCTATTCGCCACCTGGGAATGGAGCAGTGTTTCCCAGGCAGCAAAAGGGAAGATCGGGGTCAACGCATCTGGCAGCCTCGGCCTCGATCCTCCATTTTCCGGGGTGGCCCAGGGCTGCCCGTCTGCATCCCCCCCCAAAGTTAGGTTCATGAGGAATAGAGGAAGGCAAGCTCTTATGTCTCATTGCTGCTACAGGATTTTGTCATGTATTGATTTGAGCTGGTGAACAGAACATTCAGACTACGTTGC
The DNA here is from genome assembly GCA_026167975.1 of Phrynosoma blainvillii. Lineage (NCBI taxonomy): Eukaryota > Metazoa > Chordata > Lepidosauria > Squamata > Phrynosomatidae > Phrynosoma > Phrynosoma blainvillii. The sequence goes on along the minus strand of JANUYF010000004.1, from coordinate 221,790,996 downwards.
AGGCTACAAAATATCTTGACCAAGAATTTGAGAGATGCAGAACAGATTCGCATGCCTATTTTACAGCATGAGAAATGAGTATAATGATGATACATTGTACATACGAGCAAGTCAGTTAGTCTTGGATTTGATTTTTGAATTCAAAATTTTCTCTGGGCACATTACCATTTGCATTTGCTTCAAGGTTGTAGCCAAAATAAAAATTAGTTTGAGATAACAAATACATGCTTGTATTAAATCAGTGGTTTCCAACCTTGGATCTCCAGATGTTTAACTATGGCTGCTGCCAAACTGCACAATTAATGCAGTTTGATACTGCTTTAACTCCATCCTATAAAATCCTGCGATATGTAGCTTGTTTTTACACCAGAGCTAAATATCTCACGAAACTACACACTCCAGAATTCCATAGCATTGAGCCATGGCACTGTCAAACTGTATTAATTCTGCAGAGTTGGTACAGCTTATATTTCCCAGAAACCATGACAATGGGTTTTCTGGAAGCTGAAATTGAAAAGCAGGAAAGAACTAAATGTCTCCCTCCATCTGCTGCAGTCCTGATCTGGATCCAGACACAGCTGTATCCTAGGGCCTAAGCAGACTGCCAGAAATAGTGCACATTAAATTGAGGCACTGCCCTGGCTCAGTGCTAGGGAATCATGGGAACTGTAATTTATTGTGGCACCAGAGCTCTCTGACAGAGAAGGCTCAATGTCTCAGAAAAAAGTACAATTCCCATGACTCCCTAGCACTGAGCCAGGGCAGTGCCTCAATTTAATGTGCACTATTTCTGTTAGTCTGCAAAGGCCCCTAGTTGTTAAAAGCAATGGGCATTTCATATTGTGTGCATGTTCCTCTTGTTTGAAGTGTTGTGACTCTGTCTCTATTGTACACTACCGTACTTTGACATAATTTCTTTTGGAAAACCAGTGTGAAATAGTGGTTTAACTGTTGGACTACAACTCTGGAAACCAGGGTTCAATTTCCAGCTTGGCCATGAAACCCACTTGGGCAAGTCACATGCTTTCAGCTTCAGGGGAAGCCAATAGAAAACCTCCTCTGAACAAATCTTGCCAAGAAAACCTCATGATAGGTTCGACTTAGGGTCACCATAAGTTGGAAATGACTGGAAGGCACACAACAATAACAAATATAACTTTCTAAAATAAAAAAAATGAAATAAATTTCACTTATTTGTTGATGAGGGTCAAAATCACATAAGCTGACCCTGCATTCTAAATATAGAAAAGCTGTAGTTCCTAGTAGCCTCCTTGGGGAGTACAGGACAATTATTGATTGTGTGCTTCTACTTTTGAGTTTGAATGGAAGTCACAGGCAAAGTTTTTTCTTCCTTTTTCAAGGACACTTTCTGCACCAGTACACTAACACACTAATTTGAGGAGACGAGAAACTATTTCTAAAGAGAAAGATGCATGCATGTTCTTGCCTTGGAAATTATACTGAAACAAACTTCCAAAAACAATTTCTTCATTGTGTGACCCATTCTATAAGTTGATGGGTTTTGTTTCCCAGCAGCAGCAAATTATAGCTGCACAGCTGTTTTTAAAGACCATATGTGTGGATCACAACTGCATTATAGGAGCACTGACAAGTGAGCCTGACATGAAGAAGCCCAGAGTATATTTGTAATCCATTATTTAGATATGAAAAGCTGGCCAGATAAAAATTTTCCAGTTGTGCTGCAGTGGCAATCAAAAGGGGACATTTCAAAATCCCTGCAACTAACTTTGTAGGCACATTTTGAACAATACACTTGCATTCATTTGTAGATAATCAGTATCTGAACAGATAAGGCACAAGGTTTTTTGTCCTAGGGATTCTGGTTATGAAACAGGCATAGCCTCCTAAAACAATCTACCACCTAACCAGAGCCCAATTTCCCATATTAGGTCCAACATTTTTTAAGGGTGGGAACTCCCCCCCCCCCATGAACATTGGATCAGGAAAATGACCTTAGGGTGTTCTATCAAAAATCCCAGAGTAATCATTCCTTCAGAAACTACCATTCAAGATGGATCCTTCAAGCTGGTTTCATGCTGATCTTGTTTGATAGACAGAGGGAAGTGTTGCCCCAACCTTTCCTGTATACTCCTCCCATAAGTTAATATTTATTGTATTTTAACTAATGCTTGGCTACTGAATTAGATGTTTGACCACCAGCCTGACCCCAGGTGAAGAGCTCTGATAGGTAGCATCAACAAGTTGCAGAACACGATCCATTAATGTCTGAGTTGTTTCTGAAGTTATAAAGTTCAAAGTTCCACTTGTTTTTCACTAGTACTCTTAAGATGCTTCAAGTAAAAGTGAGTGATGGATTGTTGGAGAGGAGGAAGAGAGAGAAGGACATGTTTCATCACTTTGTATACAATACCTTTTTGCAACATCTGAAGAGCAAACGAAATGCCACGCTATACACAGAAAGCCAATTTCCACATCAAGATATCCCTCTTAGAATAGCCTCCATAAATGCCTGTGTTGCTGCTTAAAGGTGATAAAAGCACAACCTGAGCAACAACATGAAAGAGCTGTCCCAAATTATCTGTATGGATTTGTGCAAGTGACTATTAACTCTCACCTTATCTAGTTAGACCAAACATAGCTTCTAGAAATAGATAGCAAAAAACCTAATCAATATCCTCACTGCAGGTCGCTGCATTAAACGCCACCTTGTATGCAATGGAGAACCAGATTGTAGAGATGAGAGTGATGAGGCTGACTGTGAGGATGCTGAATCATCCTGTGATCATATGGACCCAATCCCAGGTGTTGCAAGACTAGCACAGGGGTGAGTTACAAATCTTCATACCATGATTCTTTGTGCCTAAACATTAGGGATATTATTCCTTTTAAGCCATCCTGTGCCAGGAAGTGCAAAGTTTACAAATTCTTACCTAAATAGTGGAAGCAGGGGAATTCCATGAATACTATAGCAGAAGAGCTACCCTTGCCCTTTTATATCAAACTACTATTTATAGAGTTGAGGTCAACAATAACAAGACAACATTTTTCCAAAAAAAATTCATCCAGTGTAAAATCTCCAGGTTGTTTCAAATAATAAGGAAGAAACACTTGTTAAAATGAAGAAAGATAGTTATAATTATACTCAGACTTAAAAGGAAGGTGTTTTTTTCCATCATTATATACAAGGCACAGAAAAGTTTGCATTGTATTCTCAACCTCATCTAAAAATATCAGATGAATTATGCCTCATTATAACCATTATAGATACCAGAAGAGTATGTGCAAATGTAAGACATGAAATGAGTAATACAACACACCATTTGCATTTGAAAGGAGAAAGATTTGAATCCAAAATTGAAGCTGAATCTGCACTGCAGAAATAAACCAAGGTTGACATCACTTTAACTGTCATGGCTCAATGCTATGGAATTCTGGGAATTGTAGTTTTTTGAGACATTTAACCTTCTCTGTCAAGGAGCTCTGATGCCACAACAAACTACAGTTTTCATACTTCTATTGGATTGAGCCACGACAATTAAAGTGTGTGAATCTGGATTATTTCTGCAGTCTGGATTCAATGAGATCCTGGCTTAGACCCCGGTGGTGGTGGTGGTGTTTTGTCAAGTTGACTTCAACTTATGATGGCTATATTGACTTCAAGGTCTCTCATTCATAGGGTCACCATAAATAAAACTTGACTTGATAGCAGTTAACAACAAGAATCAATGAGAGTCTACCATGAGCCTGGACAACAACAGCCCTGCTCAGGTCTTGTAAACTCAGGGACATGGTTTCCATTATTGAATCAATCCACCTGTAATGCAGCCTTCCTCATTTCTTGTTGCCTCCCACTAAGCATACTTACATTTTTCAATAAATTTTCTCAGCTTGGTCAGTGTGAGTCAATTATTCAAACAGCGTGTAGCAGAATAACTGGGAATGGTGGTGACAGGAAAGCTATCTCCATCAGAAGATAAAGCTGTTCTCTCAGTCCATGAGCAGCTTAGGAACCACCTCTGTCACTGCCCTCTCCTACACTATTGTATTCTACACCTTGGACTAAGAATGCAGTTAGTCAATTCAGGTTAGGGATGGAAAGAATATCTGAAAATATTCAGAAAATGGGCAAAAACATGTTTTGGGAAACAGTGATGAGAAGAATCCTGGCATGATGAGAATCTTTGCAGTTCAGGAGTTATTCTGCCCAAAATTCACATGTGGTTGTGTGGAAAAAACAGCATTCTGTGCATACAAAATAATATTTCAACACAGGACTATTAATTCCAACACAGAAAAAAATGTCATTTTCTACACAGAAAAAAATAACAACCCTGTAATTGGGAATTTGTTCTGCGTTAAACCCACACATGATTAATTTGTATAGAAAAGAGCATATTCTGCACAGAAAATGACATTTTATGTGAGGAGTTAATAGTTCAGCATTGAAACACTATTTTCCACACAGAAAATACAATTTCATGTGAAGAAAATGCTGTTTTCTGCAAAAGCCATGTGTAAATTTTTGACTAAATAAGTCCTAAATTCAAAATAGCCTGTGAAAACTGCATGATTTTCAACTACTTTCTTGCTGAGGGAAGAAAATAGCTGAAATTACTACTTTCAAGAAGAAATTTAGTGAATAATTACATCCCTAATACAGGTATCTGTGGAGGTTGATTTAAAAAGACATAAAAGCAATGTTGCAGGAGTGAATTTTGAGACCAGGAGAAAGTCACAAAAATGGGTAGTTTTGAAGTTTCATAGAATTTATTTTCAGGTAAAATGCTCAAATTAAAAAAAAAAAAAAAGACTGGGGAGGAGATGCTGTACTTATATGACTTTGTGGATGTGGCTACATCGAAATATGTGACTTATTTGCCCTGGAGAGAGATGATTTTATACCATCTGAAAGCGGTACTTTATTCTCTGAGGTTTCATCTGCTCCAGCCTCTAGGTAAAGCTACCCAATTTGGCTTCTATTGACTTTCTTTACCTAATCCAGCATCTAAAATTATCTCTAGCCTTGCCAATATAAAGACTGCCTAGCTACTCTCTGTTTTCCACTGATAAATGAACCTGTAAACATCATCCAAGTTGGAGTTTACAGAACAAGTTTGTATTTTCAAAACTAACTTTTTTGTCTTCCCTTGCTGCCAGTATGCTTAGGGGGCTACTTAAGGTGAAAACTAATGCCATGGCATCACTAGACAGCCTCATCCAAGTCTCTGCAGATCCTTCCTTCTCTACTACATCTTAAGAGACATAGCAATACAGGTCTAAGAATAATTCTTTCCCCTTTTCCAACATATGCTCTTGTAACATCTTGCCTAATTAAAGAAATTTCAAAAGCTTGCACACATATTGTCATTTCCTTTGCCCTAATAAAGTTATTGCCCTAATGTAGAAGCTGGAATTTGTCATACAACCAATGTGACTTTTTTGCTTTAAAATTTAAAATGGCAGTTCAGGAGTCTTAAGAAGGTGATTGCATGTTTATTCAAAAGCAAATCCTCAGTGTAATTTATTTCCAAATTAAGTGTGCATAGGATTACACTATAAATTCGCAAAAACTGCCAAATGCAAAAGATTTCAGATTGCATCAAAACATAATGGGATGCTCTTCCTCTGGAAATATTAAAAACCAACAGTAATTCAGATTTGCCTCTGACCATAATTCCTTAAAGCAATTAAATATACCCTAAAATAAGCAAACATTTGAAGTACTGCTGAAGTTCATATATTCCAAATGAGAATGGCATTTAAGACTTCATTCTGAATTTGGTAGTTGATACAAAGTAGCCAGAAGCATTCATGTTCTTTACACATTGTAAACAGAATCAGGTGCTGTAGACTATATTTCAGAGGAAAGACCTGATAGAACCACCTCTATTCTTTGCCTAAGGAAAAAAAACTATGAAATTTATGGGGGCACACACATGCACACATACACATCCTTTTGGGTTCAGCTGGACTTACACTTAATTAAGTGAGTAAAGAATTACAGACTTAATTTGTCTTCAAAGACAGCCTTCTGAATCACCGTCTTGAAGAGTTTCTAGGAAGGAAAGCAAATTATTCTTTGGGGGCTGGGGCTTGGATAGCAAATGGTTGTATAAGATGGTTGCAAATTGCATTATTCTCTCCAGTGGACTCTCTATCTGCCTAGTTTTCTTTCTATCTTTCCTATCCACCTTCTTGGAAAAGAATTCCATGAACCTCAAAAGTTTTTTTTGCATCATTTATAGATTTCAGCTTGGTGTAACAGAGACAATATGTTCCTGTTTTGATCTCACTGCAGTTTCTCTATCTTGCTAATAATAAGGCTTTTCATCAATCCAACAGCACCTTTCTCTTGAGGAGATAGCTTCCTCTGATTTCCAGAATTTGCCTATGAAACAACACTCTGGGAGAATTGAGAAACAGAATGTTTCTCAGAAGATGCTGACTATACTTACATGGCTGTTCATGTATCTCTTCATTAAAGATACAACATCCTTACACAAGAAGTAGCAGCGATAGTGTATGATCCTACTTACTATGGGGGCCACTGTGAATCTGTCTATAATGGAGACTGGCGAGAAGAGAAGTATGATCCTGTATGTGAGAATCTGTACTATGGAGATCATGAGAAATATTTTCGACAGCCATACAACGTTCATTTCTATCAATTTCTAGTAAGTACCTGTAAGCTCAAAGGCTTTCACAGCCGGCATCCATAATTTTTTGTGGGGTTTTTGGCCTATGTGGCTGTGTTCTAGAAGAGTTTATTCCTAACACTTTGCCAGCATCTGTGGCTGGCATCTTCAGAGAATGCTAGCATGGAGGTGAGTGGGGTACATATGTACAGGTTAGAATGCACAGGGAAGCCATTGAAATCCACAAACACCTAGACAACTTCAACAGGAAAGAAGAAACCCTTAAAGTGATGGCTACCAGTCCTGAAAAACACCAAAATCAAGACCCAGCAAAATGCAAATGAAAATCACCCAGGATCAGGGTTTTTCCCAGCAGACAGTGGATCACTAATTAAATAGACACAAATCCTCCTTACATATCCTCCCACCTGAGGGCTTGCCATTCAACAACAGAACAATACACAGATTAACATGAAATTACTGCTCCCAACCTAGGATCACATAGTATATATGTCACACCCCACATTACTTGTAGTTATTTTTTTTTTATTGCAATGGCTGGGACCTAGATGAGTTATATCAAAGCTGTAACATAAGAGAGGGATAAATTGGCTTTCTTTTCAATATAACTGTAACTGTTTTAGTTACTTTTGTTGTTACAAAGGTGTGTGGCCTGGGTATGGTTTGTACCACAGAACATTAGCTTGTAGCGTTCTGGTGTTTTAAAAAGTAGCTAAAAAACTAAATCAATTACTTTTGATCAACAAGAAAATATAGAGGTGTTTTTAATGCATAACTGTAATGACAATTAACAATTTTGGAGGTTCTTAGAACTCAAAACTGTAACAAAATGCTTTCAAAAAGCTATTTCTCATACTCTTTGGGTAATCTAAAGTATCTTGGTCTGTTTAACTAGTTTGTTTCCCTTTTTATTTCAGGCCTATGCTGATTCTGGTTTTTCCACAGAATATTTTGATAATGCCAGGGACTTACTGAATGCTGTAAAAAAAGATACTTCTTGGAATGCTGGTTTCACAGTTGGCGTAGGTTTTCCAGAAGTACCTATTACTTTAGAAGTAGGCTTTAGGTTATCAAAGGGAAAAGGAACCCTAAGAAATACTACAGAATATGCATCAAAGGTAATGAAAAAAGCAATGTCCCCCATTCTTGTTCTTTTTACAAAATAGTCCAGTCATTCCATAATGGATCACACTCTATTCCCCATACCCACATTTCCCTGCAGATACAATAATAATCATAGCTGAATTAGTTCATGTAACTGCATATGTCTGATGATTAGGAATTCTATTTGTTTTCTGTATTACACTGATGCAAACAGTATAATCATGGTGGAAATGATATTGAATTATTATGCAAACGACTGTTTGGTTCCCCTACCCATCCTCTTTCATAGTGGCATTACATATAAGTGTTTTCGGGGAGGGGGATAGGATGTGGGGACATAAGTAATTGTTCATCAGCAATATTTGTCTTTGGAGAATAATGGTGGCTGTGTGGGTGTGTGCACATGCGTGTGTGTATTTATGATAAGAAATTGCTTACATTACTGCAAACTACAAGAAGCTTTTATTAGTAATGGTTAAAATATTGTGGAAACACAGAGATATAAACAAAAGTGGGTTTGACTGTGTTGTATTTTTGCTTTGTGTTTTTTTTTTAAACCTATGAATAATTTGTTGAGGGCAGAAACATTTCCAGAAGGAAGTGGGAGGAGGAGGGAATACTTTGTCTGCTGTGTATAAATTCTGAATGCTCCACTCTGAGTTGCATTTCTTTTTAACCTTGTCTAGGTTTCTCGGGTGGGTGGGCTTTAGATGACTGATGTAATGTGGTGTCAATCTACCCAGCTCAATTCCCTTATTCTGCAATATCTTCATTTGTCATGTGGCATTATTCCATAGTCAACGTTCATTGATTATGGGATAACATTACTGTTTTCAGAAAGAAAAAAACAAAGTTTTTTTTTATTTCCATGCAGAAGGATTCTTAGCAGACATAACTGTCATTTAAGCTATTTCTATTGACACATCTTCTTCTTTTAAAGGAGGAGGAGCCCTGCTTTCTTTTCCATGTGGCCGTCCTGAGAGGAAAGGCCCTAAAGAGGCATGAGATTACAGCTGTGAATTCCAATGAGCTGTCATTTCAGTCTGGCTGTGTTGCTTTGCAGAGCCATCAGAATGTAGTGGTTTGCATGTTGGATTATGACTCTGGAGACCTCAGTTTGATTCCCAGCTTGGCCATGTAAACCCACTGGATTACCTTGGGCAAGTCATATGCTCTCATCCTTAGGGGAAGACAATGGCAAACCTCCTCTGAACAAATCTGGCCAACAAAAGCCCATTTTAGGTTTGCCTTAGGCTCGCCATAAGTCAGAGATGACTTGAAAGCACACAACAGCAAGAACATTTTGCTTTAAGTGTATTCTGATGAAGTAACCTGGGATTAGACAGAAACATAAAGATTTGTCTTGCCATGATGAGACAAAAAGGAGTGTTCTTTTTTATTTGCAGAACTTAGGATTTATCCGTTCTCGTACCAAAGTACAAACAGCTCGTTTCAAGATGAGACGAAACAATATATTCCTAGATGAGCACATGCTTCAGTCTCTGATGGAGCTTCCAGATCAATACAACTATGGAATGTATGCCAGCTTTATTAATACGTATGGCACCCATTTCATGACATCTGGAACTTTGGGAGGTATCTTTGAATACATCCTTGTTATCAACAAAGACAAAATGAAGAAAGCAGGTATGCATATTTCATTTACTCTGCCTACAAGGGCATTAGAATCTAATCTCCTTGTAAAGTCCATAAATACACATCAAGCATATTGACCAGCAGGAGGTTGCAATTTGTTGTAATGACCTGGGAACCTGAGATCACTATTCAGTACACTTGTTCTTTGTATTCAAGAAGGTAATGAGCTTTAATTCCCAGATGAGTTTCCTGGAGCTAATATACATGTTTCCTTATAGGTACAGCAATAATACAGCAGTGATAACCCCAGGAATTTCTTCTCCACTAGATAAAACCAGAGCCTTGAAAACTTGCCAGAATGCAAAGCACACAAGGCAGCATCCTGCAGGCAGACCTAGATAAACTCAAAGGCATTTGTTCACTCTTAACATGTAAACAAACTGTGCTTTATACTTGGCATTACATCTACCATTTTGCATAGGGTGGCTTTTAAGCTATGGAAAGGTGTTCTGGCTTTCAGCAAATGAAGATATGTAGGAAAGAACAGTTCTGTGTAAATCATATTAGGGAATATAAGCATCTGCAGTTATTTGCTTTGCACAGCAGTATCTGGATAGTGTAAGCATAACACCTTCCAATCATGAATGGGAAATGTAGTACTGTAATAACAACTCTACTACATTAATCTGATTGTTCATTTTTTATTTTTTTATTTTTTTATTTTTTGGAAAGCCATTCATTCTGCTGTAAATACCTATGCCTTCTATGATAGCCATAGTCTTTGGTCCCAAATTCTCCTTCTATAGTTCTTGTACAGTAATTGCTTCTGGGATTCTCCAATATGTCTCCCACTATCTTAATAGATCCTGAAGAGAGAGTTTGCTACTACCAAATTAAATGTTATGAGAAAATGATCTGGCTATGATGACATGGTTGTTGAAATTACCTCAAACTAGATCATCCTCCACCCACCCAATAGCAAAACCCACATCCAGGTTTTGTTCCATTAGCTTCTTGTGTGTGTATGTGCTAAGACTATTATGGCATGTGGTTCTCTTTTATGGATTGTAACATGTAAACATTTTGTAATGACTGTATGATTTTGCAATCTAAGGTAGTCTTGGAAAAATATGTGACCCAGGAACCACTAGAGTTTTTTTTTTTTTCCTGGTGCTCATAATGAATGCACCAGCGAGCAGAGAGAGAGAGGAAAGACAAAAGGATCAGTAAAGTCCTGATATTGTGTAACTAGTGTATGAGGCACTGCTTCTGAAGTCAATCCACATGAGCATGTCATATTAAAAGTGATTGGAAGCCAAATATTGGAGGAATGAAGAGTTATAATTGTTTTTTTTTTTTTTTGAGATCTTACATGAGAATTCTTCTTCAGCAATAGGCATTTTCACACCAACAATATGCTAACATCTTCCTAAATTTATATGGCCAGGTGGATCAGCCATTTCTCTTATAGAAAAAGCTCCCCATACAACAGTCTAGACTGTTTTTGATTGTTTCAATACCATTTTGATTGTTTCAAATATTTAATTAGTGAAAGCCTGGTACATGATTGTATCCAACCCTGTACAACTGTTAGCAACTATTCAGTACACTTGTTCTTTGTATTCAAGAGGGTAATGAGCTTCAATTCCCACATGAGTTTCCTGGAACTAATATACATGTTTCCTGTTAGCAGCTGTGGGCTCTCTGGTGATACTGAAAACACAGCTAAATATACATTTTCAACCTTCCTGAAATTGTGGATATTCCACAAATAGTTTCTCTGAATTTAAAACTTGGAAATCTTAATCAAATCATTCTTATTATGAGGTTTCCCTCTCTTGGATTGTGTAGGACCTTTGAATGTTCTTATGGGTAGCCACTCTTTCTGTATCTCCCATTCAGACAGGAACACCTAGTAGTGCTTATCATTACCAGCATTGTTTCTAACCTTATCACTGGATGTTTATCAAGGTTTTTATTGTCTGCCTAACAAATCTTTCTGAGAGCTGTTTCTTGTAGGAACCAGACTCCCAAAACTTGATACAGAATTCTTTTGAAGATTGCTTGTTCGTTGACTCCTACTGGGTCAAATGGCCAGAACTTGTGACAGATAAAACAATATATCATGGATACTGGTGTACTAAGGTATACAAAATAATATATTCTGGTTTAGCTGTGCATTTTAGTGCACACACCATTTATATGGGAGCATTTGTTTCACACAGGTAGGCTGGCAATGTCCTCCTGTCTACTACTACTCCTAACCGCACACTTAAACTATATCTTATTTGTGCAAGGTCTTCCATGATAGAGATCTATGTAGTAGAAATGCATCTGAGTTGCTGTGGCCATGGAAATTGGTGGCTGCATTTTTTTCCCTATGATACAATCACAGATCACAACCCTGACTGGTAACTGCAGGAACAGGGTATTAATGTATCTGTCTTTAATCTTTATGGGATGGTATCTTTCCTGGACTCAAAATCTGAATGATATAGAGACAATCTTGCTGAGAAAGGCTTCAGGAAGCATACTGCCAAGTGAAGAGGAAGAATGAATTAGCAACATCGAGACACAGCCATTATTTTTACTTTATACTTTGCTTACTGTATTTCAGAAATTAGGTGATTTATCACAACAAACACAGCCCTGCTATAAGGAGGAGGGAGCTGAAGTTCTTAAACAGACAAAAAATGTGTCCCAGAAGAGAGATAATTTTCACTTTTATGTAGGATACTTGCATAATTTCCATCTACAGCACAGACCATAAAAAAGAGGATGCATTTATCAAGCTGGTGCTATGGTTAAGTGCTATGCTGAGGAAGAAGAAGCATATCAGTGGCTCAATGAATGTCAGCCCTTTGCTTCACTACTGCCAGATTCTGAAAGCAAATGTTTTCTCCAGAATTATGGGTTTGTTTTCCTTCTAAGAATGCTGATGATGGATGCAACTAATATCCAGCATGGATAGCCTGATAAAATACTGCAAAATCAGCACAGGGGCTTCACTGCTGAGATTTACCTGGACAGTCAGTAGTACCTACTTGCCACATTGAAACAACAATCCTACATCCACATGCCCAGCAATAAGCATCATTGAACTCAATTGTACTTCAGTTATCATTGATTAATCTTTTCTATTTCGAAGTCCGAGCTTGGAAATGTCACTGACTTGACACTACCAGAATGCTCCAGCCAGAACGAGCAATCTGGCTGAAAGATTCTAGTCCCAAAAGTAACTTTTTTGAGCTCTTTTGGGCTTTTTTGGTTACAACTGATGGCAGGAAAGCATTTTGAGTTTTTTGATGTGTTATACAAGATCCAGCACACTATTAGGCCATTTAATACAGTCTCCAGGTCAAACATGGACCTGGATGGTCCTGGGACATAGTGGCTCAGCGGTTAAGATGCTGACTTCTGATGATTGCAAGATTGGCAGGTTGGCAGTTTGAGACCCAAGTGCCATGTGATGGCGTGAGCCAGCTTCTGCCAACCTAGCAGTTCAAAAGCATGTAAAAGTGCAAGTAGATAAATAGGTACCACTTCGATGGGAAGGTAACAGCATTCTGTACAGTCATGCTAGCCTCATAACCACAGAGTTATCTTTGACAATGCTGGCTTTTCAGCTTAGTAATGAAGATGAGCACCACCCCTTACAGTTGGACATGACTTGACAACCTTGTCAAAGGAGAAACCTTTACGTTTACCATCATCAGGTCAAAACTGAAACAGACTATCTTGCCCCATGGTTATGACCCAGATGCTTCTCTTCTCCACTGCTGGGAAAGATAAAAACAAAAACCAGCCTTCATTCACCACAAGAGTAGAGAAAAACACAGGATTGGATCATAGAATCATAGAGTTGGAAGAGACCTCAAGGGCCATCATCGAACTCCCTGTCATGCAGGAATACTCAATCAAATCATCCCCGACAGATGGCCATCCAGTCTCTGTTTAAAAACCTCCAAAGTAGATGACTCCACCACACTCCAAGGGAGTGTGTTCCACTAATGAACAGCTCTTATCATCAGGAAATTCTTCCTAATTTTTGTGTGGAATCTCTTTTGCTATAGCTTGAATCCATTAACATTGCACTGTGTCTGAATCTCTGGAACAGCAGAAAACAAGCTTGCTCCATCCTCAATATGACATCCCTTCAAATATTTAAATAAGGCTATATGTGACACCCCCCTCCCATAACCTTCTCTTCCCCAGACTAAACATAATCAGTTCCCTAAGCTACTTCTCATAGGGCATGGTTTCCAGACCTTTCACCATTCTGCTCAGCCTACTCTGGACATGCTCCAGCTTGTCAATATCCCTATTGAATTGTGATGACAAATTGGTGTCAGATATATGAAAAAGAAGCCAGGGATACACTTGTTTCAGTTTCACAGGTTTGTGTGGCAAACCAGGATATCTGCACTTAAAATCCTGAAAGATAGAACACAGGTAATGCTACCACCATGTGAATGTGTAATAAGAGTTAGTCCTATATATGAAAGAATCCAGCTCTGTACATTTATGAAAAAGACAAACTCCCACTCAGAGCTTCCTTAAAAACCAGTTTAGTGTATTTCTACTAACACACAGTCAGAGCTTTATGAACTAACTTGAAGATTGAGTATAATGACAGGGGAGCCACCATGGCATAGTGGTTTCAGTGTTGGACTGCAATTCTGGAGACCAAGGTTCAAATCCCCACCCAACCATGAAAACCCACTGGATGACTGTGGACAAGTCACACACTTTCAGCACTCAGAAAATCCCAGGATAGGTTTGCCTTGGGCTTGCCATGAGTCAGAAATGGCTTGAAGGCTCGCACCAACAAGGATGACAGGAGGAAGTCATCACAACTGAGCTCTTGGTAGGATATTGCACTGGCTACCAGAGAAACATCTTACTACTGTTCTAGCATGGATGGCTTAATCTCATAATTACAGTCTTCTTTGTTGCAATTAGACTTTCAGACTCTTCAGCTAACGGTTAAACCAAACTATAGCACAAGAAAGAAAAAGAGTGCAGTTTTCAATTCAATATCTTTATTAAAGGGCTAAGCAGAGAGAAGCTGATAAATCATCAGCTGCTTTTGAAATAAAAGGAATAAGCAAAGCATTTATATAACTAAATTTATCAGAATCCTAGAAAGCACTCGCAAAAGCTGTTTTGAGGAGAAGGATACTGCTAGGTCTCCTTAGCTGCTGCTGCTGCTGTGTGCCTTCAAGTCATTTCCAATTTATGGCAATTAAGGCGATTCTATCATGGGGTTTTCTTGGCAAGATTTGTTTAGAGCTTTGCCATTGCCTTCTTCTGAAGCTGAGAGCATGTGACTTGCCCAAAGTCACCCAGTGGGTTTTATGGCCAAGCAGCAAAGCTTTAGGGTGGTCTTATCTCCTTCTTAGCTACATGAAGACAAAAGTATCTCAAAGACCAAAAATATTTTGGGGAGGGGAGGACTGGGCAGATCCTTGGGAGGGCAGGTCAAACTGGCCCTGAAGGATTTAGTCATGATTTCTCCAGTGCTTCTGCATATATGTGTGTACAATAAGCCTGAGCTATGAGTCATGGAGATCTGTATTGTTTTTGCATTCATGCAAATATTCTTTATTTGGATGCATTTCTTTCTTTCTTTCTTTCTTTTTGGATTCATTTCTGAAAAAGAAGAGCGGGAGGTAGGATCCAGAGCCCTTGGGGTCCCTTTTTACCATCTGAGCAGTTATCTGTTACAGCAATGCCATTCCCTAGAAACCATGGTGTGACAGTGCAGCAGAGAGTAGGCTGATAGGTGCCTTCTGTGGCAAGTCACTGTGGTGGTATAGGGGGCACAAATCTCTGATCCCACTGCTAATGTTTTCCATTTAAGGCTCTCCAGACATTGTTGAATGGGACCCTGCAGCATTATTCACCATGAATAATAATAATAATAATAATAATAATAATAATAATAATTTTTATTAAGTTCCTCTGCATAACACAACTGGGGCGGCTTACAACATTAAAATATACATTTCATATCCCACAATCCCTTAAAATACTATTAAACAATGACAATTTAAAAATACACTTAAAGTAATAATACAAATAGACAAATAAACAATAACTGCAGCAGAATCAGGGGAGCAGGTTGGGCTGTCTCTTGATGGCTGGGATATCTATTCAGGAAAGGCCTGCTGGAAGAGATCCATCTTAACAGCCTTTTAAAAGCTTTTTACATTGGTAATATGATGGATCTCATCTGGCAAGCCATTCCATAGTCTGGGAGCGGTTGCTGAAAAGGTCCTCTGGGAGGTTGCAGACAGTCTAGTTTTTATATGCTTCAGCAGACTCCTCCCAGAGGACCTGAGTGTGCAGGTTGGGTTATATGGGAGGAGGTGGTCCCAATGATAGGTTGGACCCAAGCCATTTAGGGCTTTAAAGGTGATAACCAACACCTTGTACTGGGCCTGGAAACTAATGGACAGCCAGTGAAGTGATCTTAAGATCGGTGTTATATGGTCTCTTCTTGATGTTCCTGAGACCAGCCTGGCTACCATATTCTGTACTAGTTGAAGTTTCCAGACCAGGTATGAAGATAGCCCCATGTAGAACACATTACAGAAATCAAGATGAGAATGCATGCACCACAGTTTCAAGGTCTCTAACATCCAGGAAAGGAAGCAGCAGGCCTATCAGCTGTGGCTGAAAACAGGCACTCCTGACCATCACAATTACCTGATTTATCTTCTAGAGTGATGAATCCAAGAGCACCCCCAGACTGTGAACACAGTCCTTAGAGGAGATTGTGACCCCATCCAGGACTGGAGATTACATCCCAATACCTGGTTTTGGGGCCACTACTGTAAATACCTCTGTTTTATGTGGATTCAGCCTCAATATTGTAGAGCAACTGTCCCTGAGCATCACCCTCTAGAATCTGCCCGAGAGGAAGGAACAGAAGCATTGCAATGCAGTGCCTCCAATTTCTAACCTCCTCAGGCAAGCCAAGAGGATGTCATGATCTATTGTATCAAAAGCCGCTGAGAGGTCCAGTAACACCAACAGGGTCCCACTACCCCTATTGATGCCCAGATTAAGGTCATCAGCTAAGACGACCGTGGCAGTCTCAACTCCATATCCTGTCTTAAAGCTAGATAATTGGTTTCCTGCAAGACAGCTTGGAGTTGAAGAGCAACCACCCTCTCGATCATTTTGCTCAAAAAAGGTAGTAGCAAAACTGGCCTATAGCTGTTCATGTCCAGAGGGTCCAGGGAAGGTCTTTTCAGGAGTGTCCTAACTGCCGCTTCCTTCAAACCAGATGGAACATAACCTTCCCTAAGGGATACATTAATGATGTCTCTAAGAAACATCCTCAAGGCATCTCCCCCCCTGGATGGCCAGACATGAAGGGCAAGGATCAAGAGGGCACATTGTTTTCCTCACTCTATCAAGAAGCTTGTCCATGTCATCAGTACTCACAGATTGAAACTGAATCAGTATAATTTCATCAATTGCTCATCAATTGATTCTTTACAACACTGGAGTAGAAGTAGTGCTGATTGGGGTTGCCATCAGATGCTCAACAGCATCTAAAAGGACACACAATTCTTGCCCTGATTAAAGGCATTTGTCTTTATGGATGTGGGACAGATAACAGAACAATGGAATTCTCTGGAATGCACAGGGCAGCTCTTCCTTGCTCCCTGTTTAGCCCAGTGTTAGAAGTTATATAATACAGACAGACACTTTCAATAAAAAAAGAAAGAGAAAAAAAACATGGACGACAGAAATAAACAAGCAATAAAGAAAATAAGTAAAACAAAAGGGAGATAGGAACAAACTAAGAATTATGAATGCAACAGTACAACGGCTTGTGTGGAAAGATAAAGAAAATTACTACAACAATCAATGCAGAGAAATAGAAGACAACAACAAAAAGGGAAGAACAAGATATCTATTTCACAAGATCTGGGGGCTGTAATCCCGGGCCCGGATTAGGATGGGATTTGGAGTTGAGACTGCCTTGGTTGCTCTGACCGATGACCTCCGCTTGAGCACCGACAGGGGAAGTGTGACCCTGCTGGTGCTCTTGGACCTCTCAGCGGCCTTTGATACTATAGATCATGCCATCCTCTTGGATCGGCTGAGGGAGTTAGGAATTGGAGGCACTGCTTTGCAGTGGTTCCGTTCCTTCCTCTCCGGCAGATCCCAGAGGGTGAGGCTTGGGGACAGTTGCTCTTCTAAAATAGAGCTTAATTGCGGCGTCCCTCAGGGCGCCATCCTGTCTCCGATGTTATTTAATATTTATATGAAGCCGCTGGGAGAGATCATCCGGAGGCATGGAGCGCAGTGTCTTCAGTACGCTGATGACACCCAGATTTATTTCTCCATGACCAAATCATCGTCTCAGACCTCCGATGGCATCTCTCCTCTCAATGACTGTCTTAGAGCGGTAATGGATTGGATGAGGAAAAACAAATTGAGGCTGAATCCAGACAAAACGGAGGTGCTCACGGTCACAGGTCCGAATCCGGGCCCGGGATTACAGCCCCCAGTCCTGGATGGGGTCACACTCTCCTCCAAGGACCATGTGCGCAGTCTGGGGGTACTCCTTGACTCGTCGCTTCACATGACCAATCAGGTGAATGCGACAGTCAGGAGTGCTTGCTATCAGCTTCGGCTGATATGCCAGCTGCGCCCTTTCCTGGATGGGAAAGACTTGGAAACCGTTGTGCACGCACTGGTAACCTCACACCTGGATTACTGCAACGCACTCTACATGGGGCTCCCCTTGTGCCTAACTCGGAAACTTCAATTGGTACAAAACATGGCAGCCAGATTAATTACCGGCACATCTAAGAGGGAGCACATTACACCTGTGCTCAAATCCCTCCACTGGCTGCCAATTAGTTTCCTGGGGCAGTACAAGGTGTTGGTTTTGACCTTTAAAGCCCTACATGGCTTGGGCCCAACCTATCTTAGGGACCGCCTCTCCCCATATGAGCCCCCCGTGCCCTTCGGTCAGCCGGGAAGAACCTACTCCAGCAACCGAAATCTAAACTTAAACAGACCTCGCAGAGGGCATTCTCTATTACCGCCCCTAAATTATGGAACGGCCTGCCGGATGAGATCCGTCTCATCACAACACTCACTGCTTTCAAGAAAGCAGTTAAGACGGATCTCTTTCGGCAGGCCTTCCCGGATTGATTCCCTCACAGGAAGAAATATTGAATCCCCTCCCTATGCTCTCTGTTGTTTTGCCACTATCATTTGATAATTTTGTTTTATTTTATTGATTTGTTTTAAATTTCTACGTTTAATTCTGTTTTAAGGGGTGGGTGGGATGGGTGGAGGGATTGGGTTTTTAGAATGTATCCTAATTACTGTATTTTAATTGTTGTGAGCCACCCCGATTGCTATGCAGAGGGGCAGGATATAAATAAAAATTTATTATTATTATTATTATATTATTATTATTATTATTATATCTGAGAAATCAAAGGAAAATTCAAACCAAGAACTGGGATGCTCTATGACAATAAAAATAACATAATTAAAGACCAGGAAGGAATAAAAAGATGTTGGATGCAATAAACTGAAGAATTATACAAAACAGATGACAAAATGAAGGACACACGGGATGAAGAGCCATATGAAGATGAGCCCCAAATTAAAAAAAAAACTGGAATAAAACTGCAATAAAAGAAATGGCGAAAAACAAATCACCAGGAACAGATGAATTCCAATTGAACTGCTGCAATCCACATTGACAGAGGCAACTCCAGTGCTGACCAACTTACATCAACAGATATGGAAAACAAAATGATGACCAACAGATTGGAAGTGGTCAATATATATCCCCATCCACAAAAAGGGAGACAGAAGACACTGCAGCAACTATAGGACTATAGCATTGATCTCTCATGCAAGCAAAATTATGCTCAAAATTCTGCAACATAGACTTCAACCATACATGGAGAGAGAAATCCCAGAGGTCCAAGCGAGGTTCAGGAAAGGAAGAGGCATTAGGGTCCACACTGCAAACATACGATGGCACCAGAGAATTCCAAAAGAAAATCAGCATGTGCTTTAGCAAAGCCTTTGACTGCGTAGATCAGGGATCAGCAACCTACAGCCCGCGGGCCAGATCCGCCCCCCCGAGGCCTTTGGACCAGCCCCGCCAACCCCTGCCACTGCCGTGCACGCCGCTGCTGCCATTTTGTTTTCCAAAATGGTGGCTGCGACTCGTTTGCGCATGCGCAGTACTCCTGCACATGCGCAAATGAGCCGTGGCCGCCATTTTGGAAAACAAAATGGCAGCCATGACTCAGTGCATGCCATTTGTGTGGCTTAAAGTTGAACACAAAGAAAACAAAAATAATGACCACCAAGGACCTTCACAAGTTCAACCTAGACAATGAAGAAATAGACATAGTAAAATAATTCTCATACCTGGGATCAAACATTTATAGAAATGGGGACTGCAGTTGGGAAATCAGAAGATTAAGAATGTGAAGGTTGTCTATGAAAGAACTAGAAAATATTTTAAAATGCAAAGATATACAACTCAGCACAAAAGTTAGAATCATACAAGCCATTTATTCCCTATTACCATGCATGGATGTGAGAGCTGGATAGTTAAGAAAGATGATAGGAAGAAAATCAACCCCTTTGAGATGTGGTGCTGGAGGAAAGTGCTGAGGATCCCATGGACAGCCAAAAAGACAAACAAATGGGTCCTAGAGCAGATCAAGCTGGAAATCTCCCTGGAAGCCAAGATGACCAAACTGAGGCTTTCTTACTTTGGACACATCATAAGAAGGAAGGACTTGTTCGGTGGTGGAGGAGCAGGTTTATTTGTAAATACAGCAGAGTTTAACTTGTAGCAGAGAAAACACCACACAGAGCAATCTCTAAGCTTCTAGTAGTAGGCTTTATTATAGAAAACATATGTAGAGTAAAAACTATAAAGTCCAATAAAACATCACATCAGGCAGATGTGGCTAACAGGAACAAAACTATAAATCTTTTAATGTTACATTGTGAAAAAGTTAGTCATGCTATAGCTCCAGCAATAATAAAGAAAAACTTAATCCATTCCAATGAAAGTTCAGAAACAGACTGACTTCTATGCCTGATACACAATTTTCTCAGCCCAACCTTTCTCCACCTCTTGGGTGTTAACCTCAGGTTAATTGGTTGTTGTGTACATGACGTATGTTAACCCAACCTCTTGTTGTTCATCCTTTACCATGTTTTCTACTTTCTCATAACAACTTTTATTATTGTTTTCACTGTATAAACAAGAACACTTTCCCATCTATTCCATCTTGTGGTTTCCATTTTGTATTGTCTCTTTGGACACCTGGACTGAGTTGTTGTGTTCGGCCTAGAAGCATGTTCTCATGGAAAAATACAGACACACACATCTTTACATTTCACCATTGACTATATATCCCATCAATACTCTAACAGGACTCATTCAAAAAGACATTAATTCTAGCCACTGTAGTCAAATAAAATATTAGTCTACCAAATTTAGTCTCTAGTTCTTCTTCTATGTTCATACTTAATAAGTATCGCAACGGATCTTTTTAAATTTTTGTATTTATTATTTTTTCTGTCTCTTCGTGAATCTTGTTCCAAAAGCTTTGCCATTGTTTGTTGTTGTTGTGTGCTTTCAAGTTGTTTCTAACTTATGGTGACCCTAAGGCCATAGTAGGCAATAATTATTAGGAAAGATGAAAGGTTCTGCAGTGGTGTGTTTTTAAAAAGCAACAAATCAACTAGTTTTTTGAACAATTTTCATCATGTTTGTACATAGAAGACAGGATTGGTTGTTTGCTGGACTGTATTCCAAATAAACATACATATTTTATTTAACATAATTACTCTGCTAATCATGGGCAAACAGAATATGTTGCATTCAAGAGGTCCAATCCTCTGTTCCTGACACAAAGCACTTCCTGCATACCTAATGGCTTAATGGATAGCTACCAAGGAATTATGCTTAGGGTCATCATAAGTCAGAAATGCTTACCGTAAAGTCACACAACAGCAGAAGCAGCAACAACAACAAAACTATGTCTCCTTGGGAAACTGACATATGTTTTGTTGACCCATTTAAACATTTGTTGACCTATACCAGTTGAAACTAAGAATTCAGTTCACACCTTTGATTTTATTGCTGGCATTTGACATCACTTTAATAATTTAACATTAGAAATTTAAAATCTTGCATCTTTTCCAGCTGTTTTACTTGTTCTTACCATAATATTTGGGATTTCATTGAGTGTCCTCCTTTATATTTTAACTGCCCCAGTGCTTCAATCATTGGGTGGTATATAAGCTTTTTGAAATATATACAGTGGTACCTCTACTTACAAAATTAATCCGTTCCAACAGCCATTTCGTAAGTAGAAAATTTCGTAAGTAGAAGCAAATTTAACATTGAAAAGGCCTAATCCATTCCGCAGCTTCGGCCATTCGACCCTGGAAGCGGGGGATGGCTCCGCTTCCAGGATCGGCTGCCGGCTTTCCCTGGGCCGATCCTGGAAAGGGAGCCATCCCCCGATTCCAGGTTCGGTGAAGGGAAGGGCCGAGGCTGCTGGCTGTTCCTTAGGCTGGTCCTGGGAGCGGAGAAGTCCTCTGCTCAGAGGACCAGCCCATAGAACAACACCGAGGCTGGGGTTAAAGGGACGCCGCTGGCGTCCCTTTAGCCCCGGCCTCGCTGCTTTCTGGGCTTGGTCTCCCAAGCGGAGAAGTCCTCCTCCGCTCGGAGGACCAAGCCCATAGAAGAGCGAGGCCGGGGCTAAAGGGACGCCCCGGTGTCCCTTTAGTCCCGGCCTCGCTGCTTTCTGGGCTTGGTCCCCGAAGCAGAGAAGTCCCAAGCCGAAGCCTCGCTCTTTTATGGGCTTGGTCCTCCGAGCGGAGGAGGACTTCTCCGCTTGGGAGACCAAGCCCAGAAAGCAGTGAGGCCGTGGCATCCCTTTAGCCCCGGCCTCGCTCTTCTATGGGCTTGGTCCTCCAAGTGGAGGAGGACTTCTCCGCTTCGGGGACCAAGGCCAGAAAGCAGCGAGGCCGCGGCGTCCCTTTAGCCCCGGCCTCGCTCTTCTATGGGCTTGGTCCTCCAAGTGGAGGAGGACTTCTCCGCTTCGGGGACCAAGCCCAGAAAGCAGCGAGGCCGGGGCTAAAAGGAGGCCTCCTTCCAGCCGCGGCCTCGGTTGTTCAATGGGCGGTCCCTGGAAGCGGAGAAGCTTTTCCGCTTCCAGGGGCAGCCCATTGGAAAACGCAGCACCTCTGCGGCTTCGGCTTTCGTAAGTTGAACACTTTCGTAAGTCGAAGCAAAATTTATCCAGAGGCACGTTTCATAAGTCAAATTTTTCGTAAGATGAAGCATTCATAAGTAGAGGTACGACTGTAAATGAATAGGTCACTTTATTTAAGATAATAAAGTTGAAATTCTCATGATCTGAAATCTCTTGCCCCAAAGCAAATGCTGTACTTGCTTTCATGCAGAATAGCAGCTACAGTACTTTTAATCATAGCTATTGGATGCATTTTTAATATAATTATTATCCCTGTGATGCCTGCAAATATATTTTGATTCTGATCTTGGCAGCTAAGCAGGGTCAACCCTGATTACTTGGATGGGAGATGCCAACAAATACTAAATGCTGTAGGCTATATTTCAGAGGAAGGAACATGCAAAACCACCTCTGAGTATTTCTTGCCTAAGAAAACCCTATGAAATTCATGGGGTCACCATTAAGTCAACAGATGACTTGACACACAGACACACATTGGCATCAAAAGGAGGGATGGACCTTCAGGTTATCACCAAAATTAGCTTTTTCTTTCAGAGAAAATAATTTTTGTTTTATGATTTCATTGCAAAAAAGTGCAATTGATTTGTGATTTACATTTACCCAGAAAAAGCCTTTCCCTTATTGTGACTAATTAAAAAAAATAAGACCATAAATCCGTATTGGATCATATTTAGCTCATTGGAATTACATTGGATGATAAGCAAACTTTTTGGCTCCTTCTGCATATTGCCAATATTTTGTACAGTCATCATTTTGGTGTTTCCATCATGTACCATTGATCAAGCATTGAGCCACCTGAAATTCCCTTGTGGCAACCAGTAAGAAATTCTATCGACAGGCCCTTGCTGAAAAATAATTACTTAACAGGAACAATAATATATCAAATAATCAACCTATAGTTCAACTTTAATTTTATGGTACTCAAACAGTGAGAGAAAGCAATAATTCCTTTTGCTTACAGTAAATAATTTTCACTTGTTAGTGTTGTTAACATTTGTGGGATAGTTAAGTACAAGCAATTGAATACTATTGGATTTATTAATGGATTGTCAGTGGGGAGCTAATGAATATAAATTCAGCAATTGAGAGAGTTGGTTCTATTAGTTATGGTGAAGGAGAGACCACATTTTAGCTTTATTGGAAGCAGTGCACACAAATAAAGAGATAGATGTTCTAACATCTCCAAACAACATGTTCGCCACATACACTTTCCTAAACCTTACTCAACAAAGACCTCGACATGAAGACTTTTAGGACGCACATGGCATTTCAGAGTCTGATGCAGCCATCTCCCAGATTATTTTTCTGTTAGAATCTGGAGGAATTTAGGCTAGCCTTTGCTGTGGAGCCACCTGATTTCTATCTATAGTGGAATGATTTTGACATCAATATATTTCCAGCAAATTGAAAAAATCATGGCTGTCAGGACCACACAAGATCCAGAATACAGAAATTTTGGCATAAGTGAGAGACAAGCAGTGCTCATAGTTCTTCCCAATATTGCAGAGGTGTGTTTGCCTGCACTGTTGGTTTCCATTTTGAAAATTGTTTAAGCAAACAGTGGCCCTGAAGTAATGGAAGGCATGTCTCAAGATGTTCAAAAGATGTTTTTTACCAGTAGAAAAGCCTGATGCATTTTGCCCAGTACATATACTGTATATACTCAACTATAAGTCGACCTCATGTACAAGTCGAGGGCACATTTTGGGCCCAAAATTATGGATTTTGATATGACCCTTGGATAAGTCGATGGTTCAATTTAGGGCCCCATAACATAGGACATAAAGGGTGAAGCAAAGGAAAACAATGCCAAATAACTTACAAAATTCCAGCAGGCATAAATGTGCTCAAACTAAAGGCTGGTTGGATGAGAGAGTAGAGGTGTATCAGTGCTTCCAGGACAGATTATACTCTTGCCTTTCATCAGGGGATTGTTAAAGTACAGTACCAACATTGTCCTGTGGATAAGTTGACTCTGGTTTGGGGTGTGTGTGTCAATTTTTTGGCTAAAATTTCTAGACTTATACATGAGTATATACAGTATTATCTCAAGGCCTTTCTCAGAGGTTATATAAAATCATAAAAGAGCAACACATAAATGCATGATATTGCATTACATAAAATCATAATAGCATAGGTACAGTTCCTATGGTTTGTACATACCATATATACTCAACTATAAGTCAACCTCATGTATAAGTTGAGGGCAAGTTTTGGGTCCAAAATTGTGGATTTTGATATGACCGGTGTATAAGTTGAGGGTAAAACTTAGGGGCACATAGCAAAGGAACTAAAATATGAAGCAAAAGAAAACAATGACAAAGAACTTACAAAATTCCAGGAGGCATAACTGTTTGTGCTCACTCTTAAGGTTGGATGGATGAGAGAGTAGAGGGAGCTGGTGCTTCCAAAACAGATTATACTCTTGCCTTTCACTTGGGGATCATTCCTTTTTAAAATAAGAGTTAAGATACAGTATGTTGTACGCCGCCCGATTGCCTGGCAGAGGGGCGGGATATAAATAAAAATTATTATTATTATTATTATTATTACTTACATTGACCCATGGATAAGTTGATTCAGTTTTTTTGGGTATTTTTTTTAATCTAAATTTCTAGAATTATACATGAGTATATACAGTATGTTTAGAACTTTCAGGACCAGGAACTCTGAAACTGTTTACTGGACAAATGAAAACATGTGAGAAAAGGCAATGTTTCTTGGATGCTCCCCAGTATCTGCTTCATAATCACACTGTTAAGCATTACTTAGAGCCTCTGCAGACAGGCGGCTTTGAGCCGCTGCAGGAAGTGGCAGATCGATGCCACAGCAACCCCACGCTGTGGCCCCGATCCTCCCTTTTGCCACACAAAAAGAGTAGCAAAATGCTGCTCCTTTTCGGGGTGGCAAAAGGCCACCCTAAGAGCCAGTGCATGGCTTTTCCTTGCCCTTTTGGCACAGCGTGCCAGAACACTGCACCGGGAGGGTGTCCTAATGCCACCCACCATGCATAATGGCACGCGATGTCAGGACAGCATCGGCATGGGGTTGGGGCACCTGGCATGTGCTGCCCCACCCCAACTCTACCTCTAGTCTGGCCCTTTGGGTCTGTCTGCAGAGGTCCTTAGAGCACTATTAGCCAATATATAACTGATTGCCATTTTGGATTTTCCTAGTTTTTCTAGATTTTCCTAGTTTTAAGTATGGGATGTGTGGACAAAATATACTTATAATGGTAGAGTATAACCAAATCCTCAAAGCATTTTTATTAATGGGACATGAAAGTGGGTGTTTTTCAGCCCAAACAGTAAGAAGCAAAGGTATAATGGCAAGGATGGTCAAAATAGAGCTCTCTAAAGTTTGATCGGAGCTGATGAAAAGTAGTTCAGTGGAAATTATGCATTATGTGTTGTGTATATATTGTACATGGATGAACATCTAAAGAGTCATTGCAAAGGTTTTAAAAAGTCCTTTTTTATCGCTTTCCCCCAGTTTCCCACCCAGCTTGTCAGTGTCTATGCTGACTGGAAGTTTCTAGGAGTTATAATCTGAAAAAGTAATGTTTCCAGGCTCTGTGTAATCCTTTAATGTAAAATCTATTATTGCCTCCCTGTTTTCTCTCCCCTTCCAGAAATTAAAAGGGATGCAATAAGCAGCTGTTATGGAGGATCAATAGGTGTGAAAATTGCTTCAGAATTAGAAGTCATTGAAACAAGTGCCAAGCTGTCATATGATTTCTGTAAGAAGGAAGCAGGCCAAACCACAGGTAAGAAACAAATAGACATTTTTTCAAAACATTGTTGGTCATGCTCATACCAGTGACTATCTCTAACTGTCCCATTTTGGCAGGGACAGCTCTGATTAATCCTCTGTCATCCCATTTTTTCAGCTGCCTTTAAGTTTTTCCAGTTTCTTCCTCCTCCTCTCATCCCCCCCCCAACTTGGCCTCAGATTATTTCAATTGTTGCAGACTGAATTCAAACTATCAAAAGTAGAATCATAGAATCATAGAATCATAGAGTTGGAAGAGACCACAAGGGCCATCCAGTCCAACCCCCTGCCATGCAGGAACTCCCAATCAAAGCATCCCCGACAGATGGCCATCCAGCCTCTGCTTAAAGACCTCCAAGGAAGGAGACTCCACTACTCTCCGAGGGAGTGTGTTCCACTGTCGAACCGACCTTACTGTCAGGAAGTTCCTCCTAATGTTGAGGTGGAATCTCTTTTCCTGCAGCTTGCATCCATTGTTTCGGGTCCTAGTCTCTGGAGCAGCAGAAAACAAGCTTGTTCCCTCCTCAATATGACATCCCTTCAAATATTTAAACACGGCTATCATATCACCTCTCAGCCTTCTCTTCTCCAGGCTAAACATCCCCAGCTCCCTAAGTCGTTCCTCATAGGGCTTGGTTTTGAATTGTGGTGCCCAGAACTGGACACAGTATTCCTGGTGGGGCCTGACCAAAGCAGAATAGAGTGGCACTATTACTTCTCTTGATCTAGAGACACTATACTTCTACTGATGCAGCCTAAAATTGCATTGGCTTTTTTAGCTGCTGCATCACACTGTTGACTCATGTTCAACTTGTGGTCTACCTGGATTCCCAGATCCCTTTCACATGTAGTCTCATTCTTTGTACTTAATGAACTCAGCAGGGGAGGTAAGGAAAGGAAGGCATAATCTTGTCCTTCCTTGTAGACTCAGGCGAAAGCAAACATCTGCAGCTTCTCTTAACTTGTGTATTCTTCATTAATAACTTTTGTCATATTGAATACAATCTGATGTTGCTTGGCTATATCTGTCTTGGCTTTCATCTGTGAAATGTTGGAGAGTATACCAGTGGTCATGCTGGATGAGGGATTCTGGGAATTGTTACCCCAAAAGGTGGGAGGACTTGGAGTCCCTGCCAAGCAATGTCAATGTCTCATTTGAATGTTGGGGAATTAGCTCAAAAGGAGGCATATGAGTGCTGGGCACTTTGATGATCAACACCTATTGATACCAGTACTAACCACAAAAAACTCCAGTTCTGAGTAAATAAGATGTTTACTCAAAACTGTGCAAGGGAGTACTCAAAAACAGAAGAACTGATTCAGCAATAAGACAAGGCTACAGAAAGGGAAGGTTGAAAAACTGGACAGCAGAAGATTAAGGTTTAAGAAGGGATATATTTATCAATCTAGGAGAGAAATGTCTACTGGAGACTTGGACAACATCTGATGGTACACCAAAAAAAGTGAACAATATGGATGAGGTTTGAGCAGGTTTTATACCCAACCCCTGCCCTTGGGGTATGTGTTGTCAGTGGCGTTCCTAGGATTGGTGTCACTGGTACAGTAATTCATGGTGTCACTCCCCACCCCCTCCATTGACCTTCTCCCATTTCACACCATACAGAATCCTTAGTAATGCTTTTTTGCACTAATGCTACTCATAAATCATAATTCCCATATACCACTGAATGTAAAGCTAATAGTTATAACATAAACAACTAGCAAAATTAAAAATTATACCTTCAAATTATAATATCATACAAACAACCAAAATGTGTTGACATATATGTAGTTAAGATTTGGTAAAACTGTGATGTTTTAAAATAAGAGTTTAAAAGAATAAAATTATTTTTAAAAAAAAATTAAAAATTTGAAATTTGAAATTTTAATTTTTAAAAATTGTGGGGCCTCTTTTTCTCCTCCCACTGAGCTTCACCCCACTCCCACCATCTCTTAAAACATTTTAAAGGGAAGCAGGCACATATCACAGCCCATTTCTGCCAAAAGGTAGGTGTTTGAGGAGCAGTGGTGTCACTACTTCCCTTAGGGTGTCACTTAGTGTGGTCCACATCCCCTAGCGACACCACAGTGTGTAGTATATCCAAAAGGTGTAACAAAGGCTTTGATGATCTTCTGAAGGAATAGACAAACTGGTCCAGAAAACATAAGGATTTTTAGCACCAAGGTGTCAATGAATTGATGAAATCTAAAACAAACCTTTGATGATCAGACCGGTGAGGAAAATGTAAGGACTTCAAAGAGGGAAAACAAAATATAGTCTTTGTCATTTTGACAAATATCTTCCTTTGTTTCTTTTCCCATGGGAAATGCAGAATAAGCAGGTGGGAGGAATGTGTTATGTTTAGCATAACCCATGATGTTCTTTTGTTCTAATCTACGTTGGGCATGCCCTAGGTCAAGTGACCTGACACTGATGTATTTTAGCTTCTGTGGGTCATTGTAGTAATCAAGAACTCATATCAGGTCATTGTGACTTTCAGTCCTGCTCCATGTTAGATATTAATTATGAAAGCTTCATGTTCATTTGGAGGGGCGATAGGGTAGGCCAACAGAATCATAGACCAAAGGAGTGAGTTACCCAAATTTTGTTTGAAATGGATGTGGTTTCCCCACTTTCATTAAGACAGAATTATTTCAATTAAACATTTGTTAGTCATCACAAGAACAATAAATGCAATACAATGAGAGCAGAAAGCTACAACTCTGGTATAGAGATAGGAAATATGCAGTCCTCCATATATTGTTGGACTGCAGCTTCCAGCATGCCTTACTATTGGCTATGCGTGATTTGAAAGAGAACAAGAATCAGTCAAACATTATATCTGTTTGCAAAACAAATAACAGTGATTAATGAACATTTTATAAGGGGTGTGTGTGTCATTTTATGTATTGCATTTTGAAGTGGTTTTTATTTTTAAATCCAATAAACAAGTAACACAGCAATTGGAGCACATTAACTATGTCAGCAATCAAAAGGCAACACATTAACAACTAACATTGTTATTCTTCCCTCCTAAGTAATGACTAACAAATTATTTTCTTTTAAAATAATACATATGTCTCAGTCTTTTCAATAACCTATCTAGGGGCCTTTACAGACTGCCAGAAATAATGCAGCTTGAGGCCAGTTTAATTGCCCTGGCTCAGTGCTAGGGAATCATGGGAACTGTAGCTTATTGTGGCACCAGAGCTCTCTGAGAGAAGGCCCAGTGTCTCAGAAACACCTACAGTTCCCATGATTCCTTAGCATTGAGCCAGGGCAGTTCAAGCTGCATTATCTCTGGCAGTCTGTAAAGGATGTAGGTTTGGGTCAGGTTATGGTATGGAAAACTGACCAACCGGGAATGGGGAATCCTGATTATCACTGTGAGAGGGCAAATGGAATAGAGCAGGTTAAAATAAAAAGGAGTGGGATGGGATATTAAAAACAGATAGATAGAGCCATCCAGATAGGTCATTTATTAATTCATGCTGAGAAATTCTTTGACAATGTTCCTAAGGACAGTGGTGAGAACTGGCTATAGACATCAGTAGAGAAATTAAATATTTTGAAATCACTGGAATGGGCAGCACTGTGTCTAGTGTGTGTGTGTGTGTGTATATATATATATATATATATATATATATATATATATAATTCCCAAAGAGAGTGGAGTAAAATGGAAATGAAAATAAAAATAGAAAAATGGCCCAAAGACCATGATCAGCAGGCATGGAGGTTGGGCACTGGGGCAGGGGGGGCAGGAGGAGAAAAGAAAATTTAAGGTAGGAGAAATAGAATGGAATGGAGTGTCGAGTCCTGAATAGAAGAACTCCATGCTGTAATATTTTGCTTCTAACCCTCTGTAAAGGGGGAAACAATAGGAAAATATAGATTGAGTCTCCCTTATCCAAAATGCTTGGGACTGGAAGTATTGGGATTTTCTGATTTTAGGAGATTTTGGAATATTTGCATTTACAAAATGAAATATTTTAGAGATGGGATGCAAAGTCTAAACATAAAATTCATTTATTTTTCATATACACCTTATAAAGATAGTCTGATGGTAATTTTATACACAATACTTTTAATAATTTTGTGAATGAAACAAAATGTTTGTGTATGTTGAACCATGAGACAGCAAAGGTGTCACTATCTCAGCCACCCATGTGGACAATTTTGGATTATTTCAGATTTTGGAAGTCAGGATATGGGAGATTCCAACTATATAGAACAGGAGTCAGCAACCTACGGCCAATGGGCCGCATCCGGCCCGTGGACCCCCGCTTACCAGCCCCCGCCGACCCCTGCTGCCGCCGCTGTGCATTTTGGCCACCACACGGCCGCATGCGTCATGGCCGCCATTTTGGCAAAACAAAATGGCAGCTGCCACTCATTTGCGCATGCGCAGTACTCCTGCACATGTGCAAATGAGTCATGGCCGCCATTTTGGCAAACAAAATGGTGGCCGCAACATGCGCGGAGGCAGCGGGAGCGTGCACGGTGGCGGGGGTCATGCATGCCGCTATTCCCCCCCCCCGGCCCACCGGAAGGGCCCGCTGCAAGGGGCCCCAGGTAAGGAAGGGTTGCTGACCCCTGATATAGAATAAAAAAACACACGAAATAACATTAAAACCTTGCAGTAAAAAGGGAATTCAATTAACTCACCTTCTAAAAAATGGCAGTGACAAAAATGGGCAAACAGCATACCAATATAAGAAGGAGTATGAGAAGAATGGAATAAAAATGTCAAGACAGTGTTCAGTTCTCAAGGGCTGTCTGGGAAAAAAATGCTTACAAAAGGCCAACACAGCTTTATTAATTTCTAAGAAGAGAGTACCATGGAGCTGGGGATAAAACAGAAAAGGTGCTGCTTCCCACAACATGAAACATAGCTTCATCGGAAGATCCTAACTTCTGGGTGGTAGAGTTGTTATACATGTGCTGACAAGGGAGATGTTCCTTAAAACAAGCAGGACTTAAGGTCATATCAGTCATCATCCCAATTCATGTAGCTGCGCTGTTAGAGAGAAGCAACCTTCCTCAAACATGTCCTGCATGAAAAACTAATGCATGAACAAACTGGTGCTGTCAAAGTTGTGAGCGTGTAGCCTGGTAACAGAGAAAAGAGAGACTAAAGAGAGTAGATTAAGAACCCCTTCCATATCCAATAGCAATAGATACAATTGCCTGTGCTGGTTTTTTATTTCCATGGCTATGTACACATAATCCTGGTTGCTGTGAACTTGTACATTTAGACAGCAGTCATTCTTTTAGCAAGCCAGTAAGATAAATATCATGCCCAACACTAAGGATGACAGGCTGAGGATTCAAGATAGCAGTTTGCCAATGGAAGCCTGGTGAGTTCATAGCAAAGGTACTCTGTGAACAAGAGTTAATCTGCTTCTGCTGCTAATCACAGAGCCTAGTGTTCAAACCTTTCAGGTTCAAATTTGAAGGGGATGTAAGCATGAGATGAGCTGCTTGATTTTACTAATGATGTATCTATAAGGCAGAATTAATGTAATATGATACTGCTTTAAGTGCCATGGTTTATTGCTATGGAATTCTGGGATTTATAGTTTTGTGAGATATTTGGCCTTCTCTGATGGAGAGCACTGCTGCCACAATAAACTACAAATCCCAGGATTTCATAGGATGGAGCCATGGCAGTTAAAGCCGTGTCAAACTGCATTAATTCTGAAGGATGGCAGCAACCTTTCAGCACAATATACAGTGATAGCTGTCTTACTAACTTGAAGCCCTCTAGATGCTGCTGAGTGGCAACTCCTCTCATCTCTTCATCATGACAGTGCTGAATAGGTCTGAACAGGATTGCAGTTCTAAAGCATCTAGGGGACCACAAGTAGCCCAGCTTTGCAAAACCGATCACAGCTGAGACAGGTCTGTTTTAAGAGGTATTGGATTCTCTGTTGTCTGGATTTTCTAACATGGATAATCTACTAAGGATATTGTAGAAATGGATTCCTGCATCAGTTTGAAGATGTTGAGGTGCCCTCCTAGTCAATGCTTTTAATCCTAATGCAACAGCATGTAATGACTGGATATCCAAAGTGTGGCAGTGGTTCTATTAACAAAGTTGTAGGTGAGGGTAAGAGACGGAGGACATAGGAAAGAGACATGTATGTTATGCTATTTATGTATTACATTTGTTATCGAACCAATAACAAGAGTTGTCTATGTACATTTTTTCACAACTGAACATGTACAAAACACAATAAATGCACTAGTAACAATAATCAGCACAGGATATTAAAGCAGTATGAAATATACAAAAGGAATCACATTGTATTTCTAGCAGAATTGTGTAATTCTATTGATTTTTGTAACAGGAGATGCAATATTGACGTTAAGTGATTCCCCACCACCACCATCATACTTTGTAATGTTTGACATGGTTTTCATTTATTGTCCGGTGGAGTGATAATTCAGAATAGATTAGGTTTGCATATGCTCTTTGATAAAATAATGAATAAAGCGTTGGACCTATTCTTTGTCATCTTTGAAGTACACCCACTGTAATCATAATTTACTTAAATCCAATCTATTTCAGAATGTCCATTGTAAATACAGTATGATTAAGTTTGAAGTCAACCAACTAACATTTGAAAGATGAAAGGGAAGAGAGATACATTGGTTTATAGGTCGGTCTTAGCTGAGCTTACACTAGCTTCCTTGTCTGTGTTTGTAACCTTTATGCACCCATCTATGCATCATCATGATATATTATTTAATAAAAAGTTTAAGTTGTGAGGTGGCTGCTACACAAGTCTATAAGGCACTTTTAACATCTAGAGCTGAAAGTGCTATGCATGTGATGGCATTATTATTGTTATTACCCTTATCTCCCTAAGTGGTCTCACAAGCACAAAGGTAGCATTAAAACTTCCTTTGCTGACTTTCCAGTATTAGTCTCAGTGAGGCCATATTCTTGTAATAGCTACTTACTGGCAAATGCCTTCCTCTGAGTCACCTCGATGGACAAATTTTGACAGGACTAGTGAATTCTTAGAGCTGAACACTAATCTGTTCTATTGTCCAACTTTCCAGACTCTACTGCCATTGAATCAATCATAGAGGATATTATTCCCCGGGTTCAAGGTGGAGACACAGCATCAATTGCCAGACTTATGGGAGGCTCCAGCAGTAGTACATACCGCTACTGGGGGAGGTCATTAAAATTTAATCCAGCCATTATTGATTTTGAGGTAAGCCTTTTCTTTCAGTTGTAGCAACTCCACATCTCTAAAGGATTGAAGTGTACTGGACCAGATCATTTTATATTTTTATTGTGATTTCATCTTAGAACAGGATTAAATGTAATGGGCCACTGATCTGGTGACCTTCTCTCCATTTCAAAATGAAGGAATAGTTTTTGGGGTTTTTTTTAAGCAATGACTTTAAAGCAAGGAAGAAAAGACCCAGAGTCTAACTCTAACACTGAATTTTGAACTTATTTTGAATGCATCATAGCAGCGAGCTTGTCAAAGTAAAACTTTGAACGTTGTCCTTTGGAACTGAAGAAGTTGTAGTTTTAAAGAAAGCAATGCAGTTCTGCAGAAGG
This sequence comes from Phrynosoma blainvillii, assembly GCA_026167975.1. Lineage (NCBI taxonomy): Eukaryota > Metazoa > Chordata > Lepidosauria > Squamata > Phrynosomatidae > Phrynosoma > Phrynosoma blainvillii. The sequence goes on along the minus strand of JANUYF010000004.1, from coordinate 221,756,997 downwards.
ATTAAAATAAACAGTGAGAAGATGCAAAGATAAAACAGGAGGTATATGAAATGGAATATTATTAGTGTCAGAACTTGGAAAAGTTATCATTTTGAAGAGAGAGATTGTTTGTTGGGATATGTCTCTCTGGCATGTAGCTATTATAAGTGTCCTGGTACAACCCCTCACCACCACTTTTCAATGTGGCAGCCCCTCAAAAAAGCTGTTCCTGTGATGTTGGCAAGCAGGAAGAGCAACTGAGAAGCATCCCACTGTTTTCCTTTAGCTGGACACACTATGACAGCCATTGTCAGGGACCTCCCAGGCATCCTCACAAATTCTCCAAGGGTGAGATGAAGCAGTAATTTCTAAAAGCACAATCACAAACAATTCCATGGGAAAAGAAACATGAGAAACATATGAAAAAGCCAATGTAGTTGCACAGTAAACTTGAAGTGGAAGTGAAAATAAAAAAGCATATATAAAGAATGGAAGGAAGGATAAATCATCAAGGAAGAACACAGATGTGTAACCCAAGCTTTCGGGAACAGTGTCAGGAAAACTAAAGATCAAAATGAGTTGAGTGTAAGGAAAACTAACAATGAAAATTTTGTTGCTGTTAGACAAGCAAAGAGCAACAAAAAAGGGTTTTTTTTAAATATGTTCAAAGCAAGAGAACAATGAAGGAAATGGTGGGCCTGCTGCTCAGCAAGAATGGTAAAATACTAACATATCAGAGTGAAAAGGCAGAACATCTCAATGCCCATTTTGCTTCAGTTTTTCTCCCAAAAGTGTGTGCTTTCATTCATCACCAGAGCCCTTGGCAAGGAATCTAGGTTGTAAATCAAGATTGATAAGGAATTAGTCAGGAATCACCTACTTAATTTAAATTAGTTCAGATCTGGAGAGCCAGATGATCTGCATCCAGAGTATTGCAGGAACTTGCTGACATTACTCACAGAACCACTTTCCACAATTTTTTGAGAAAGCTTGGAGAACGAGTGAGGTACAAGAGGACTGGAGATGACCAAACATTTTCCAAAAACGCAAAAGGCAGATCCCTCAAAATAGACTGCTAAAATCTGTGGCCATACCTGCTTCTCACTCCTTGTACTTTTCTTGTCCTTGGGTTGACACTTAGAAGCTGGACAGTTTGTGAAACCTGCCAGTTTTCAGTTATTCACTGTTAAACTAAGGGTATAATTACCACTACCTCTCTTAGCCTTTCAGTTTGGAAATTTGCAGCTTTATGGAGCAAGCACCTTAGCTCCCATTCACACACACCCCTTTCATGCTTAAAGGCTGCATCACTTAAGTTAGCAATCAATGAACTTGAATTACAATTCCTCAAATGCTATGCAATGTAATAGACCTCTGTACATTTCTTATTAATGAATAACATTCCACAAATGGGGAAGGAAGAGAAGCACGGGGCTGAGAGACAGCAGGCAGTGATTCTCAGCCCCCCCCCCCCCCCCCGCTAGTGCTTCTGTGTTTCTTGCTTCATCTATCAGTATACTGCAAAAGAAATGAAGCTTTTCTGGATTGTTTCATAGACCCCTTCATTCTCTTTTGTCTCCCATTTGACTCAAAGTAAATCAGCTTTCTGACTTTTGGCAGCAGAGTAAAGACATATCAGCTGGAGACAGAAATGTGCCTATGCGATTAGCAGCACTGATGGAAAACAGCATCTTGTTTGAGGATGCATATGTTTGTATAGTGAGGTGGGGTGGAGGTAGTGGGAGTTTTTAATCTGTGATAATGAGAAATGATTCTCAGACATTCCTGGGTGTTCTCCACACAAATCTCCATTAATTCTAGATGAAACCCACTATTACTTGCTTGTTGCCCAGTCTATAACCTTTAAATGGCTGCTTCAGGAGCTCTGCTAATGCTTATGGTTTTGGAGTGGATTCAAGCACCCAATAATTACTTGTGTCCACTTGAATGTCCTCTTATCTTGACACATGGTTGTTTGCTAAAGTGTCTTGTGCAAATATTGTTTCAAAAACCCAATTTTCAAGGCCATGTGGGAACTCTTATGTGGAAATCGCTAACGTCCTTGTGAATTACAGGAAACAAAGCCACAGTAAACAGACTGTCCTGTACAATATGTCAGTGGTTTTGAGAGTTCTCGATCCACCCACCCACAGCCACACTTTCTCTGTCTCCTGTTCAGAGCTGGCTCAAGATATTTTGCTGCCTGAGGCAGAGTGGCAGTTGCTTCCAATAGTATCAATGACTGTCGAAGTCATTTTTGCACTAAAAATCCAGCCAAAATAATAAAGTAAATATTCATCAACTTGCTTGCCTCTTCATAAACTCCAAAATCAGGTCCCTGAGGCCTCTAACTTACTCTGCCTAATGAGTATAGCTGCCCCTAGAATCTCACAGCTTCTTTTGCTTTTAACTCAGCCATGTAAACCCACTGGGTGACCTTGGGCAAGTCACACTCTCTCAGCCTCAGAGGATGGCAATGGCAAACCCCCTTTGAAGAAATGACTTGAAGGCACACAACAACAGCGAATAAGCATGATTAGAATTAAGGAAACATGTCTTATCAGATGGTTTGCTTTGGCTTTCCCCAGTCATGGTTTTTGTCCTCATAATTATCTTCCTTTGATTTATATATTTTTTCTTATAGGAGCTCAAGGTGGGTTAATCAAACTTCTGTTACTCTTAATATCTTAATATCACTCTGACACTCTTAATATCTCTACTGTTTTCTTCCAGAATTTATCCCTATTAGGAGCTTATTTAGGCATGTACAGTTGCAGGGATTGTTATGTTGACCATATTGTAGTAATACTTTTATTAGGCCAATGAAAAAGGCACAACATTTTTGCTATACAAGCTTTCAGCTTGGGCAAGTCACACTCTTTCAGTCTTCTAACCTCTGCAGAAATTGCATACATTGTGGTATCCCCAGCTGTCTGACAAGCCCAGATGCCACCATGCTTTTCCAAAGTAAGAAATATCTCATCTCTGCTGCCAAAATGAGCTGTAGAATTCAAAGCCAGCTTTTACAGAAAGTGTGAAATGCCACCAGGATACTTTGCTTCATAACTTAATTCTGAATGTATATGCATTCCAATGGCACATAACTGTTTAATTTTGTTTTGTGCAACCTGCACTCCATTCTCCAGGGTGATAATTTTCCTTTCACACTCTTCCTGTCTATCAATAGTAGCAAATACTGGTTTTGATATGGCAGGGAGGGGAACTGCTGGGGTGGCCAGTCCAAACTCCTTCACCAAGTCAGTAGACAACCACTCCAAACTCCTGCACCAAGTCTCAGATGTGCCACCAGATCATGTTCGCTACCATCTTGTATCACTTCTCCAGTGATGAACAGAAAGGTTAGCAGGCTTTGGCAGCCCATCCATAGGCCCATCAATATTTATTTATTAAATTTGTACTCCACCATTCTTCCTATTCCTGATTGGGATTCAAAACAGCAAATTAAATACAGTTAAGATATAAAGCCTATTAATTAAAACCTGATCGTTTAAATACAGTTAAAATATATAAGGATACAAGCAGGACCCCTTGTATTAAAAATCCATTATGCAGCCAAGTATAATTGTCAAAGCCTTATCTAAATAAATAAATAGAAACTGATTGTCTGCTACTAGGACAACAGGAGGGAGGCTAGTCATGGTAGGGGGTGTCTTTGTTATGAATGGAAATAGTATTCCTGACTGAAAATTGGTTTCCTGACTTGGGAAACTTGGTTGGGAAGAATAATATAGTGACAAGCCTGCTATTGACACATTCTTTCTTGCATAGACAACAGCAATCTTATACAAAACAAGATAAAATAAAATATGCTTCAGGATGTGTGATTTACCAGGTAAGAACTGTGCAGAAATATTTGGGGAGAGAAATTTGGAAATTATTCATTTTCACTTGCAAGGGCAAAATAGTCAAATATTAACATTCCCTAGTTATGTATGTCACGAGAGGTCTCAGGTCACCCATCAGTCATTTCTGCCATATATAGCTACCACAATGGTTTCTAAGCTACTGTCTAAGTATTGGTACTCTATCCCAAACTGGTGCTCTGTCCCAGCCATATATTTGAGAGTAAGACTCCAAGCATGACTAGTGGCTAGGGTTTCTTGATCTCAGGGTCTGGATGCTCTTTTCCAGTCTTCAGGGTGAGAGTGAGGAATCTGAGGGCAAGAGCATGAATACATATTATCTATTTTCCTCATTTCTTAGACTTGGATTTTTTTATATGAATGGTATATACTCAGTACAATTGTGACTGATGCTTATTTACATCACCAGGGGCTGCTCCATGTAACATCAACTTTGTAATACCATTAGTGCCTGCCATCCCTGGTGACATCACAAGGGATCATCCCTAGGTCTCAAGATTGTGCAGCATAGTCTCAGGGCCTGGGATGGTCTTGACCTGCCAACCTTACCATTGGCTGCTTTGTTATGTCTGCTGGTTGTTGTTGTTGCTATTGCTGTGTTGTATGCCCTCAGGTTGTTTTCAACTTATGGCTGCCTTAAGGTGAACCTTGTGGTTTTCTTGGCAACATTTGTTCAAAGAAATGCAAAAGCAACAATTTATTTGGTTTTGCCTTTCTATGAGGCTGAGGCTGAGAGAGTGTGATTTGCACAAGGTCACCCAGTGGGTTTCCATGGTTGAGCAGGGATTTGAATCCTGGTCTTCAGAGTTCAATGCTTAAACTACACCATTCTGGCGTTATGTCTGTACATTGTACATACTGCACCTTGTGTGTTATGTCTGCACATTATATTTTTTCTTTAACTAGTCTGCCAGTTGGTATAAAAATAACAATAATGACTCATTAATCCAATTTCCCTTTCACAGCTACAACCTATACATGAAATACTGCGTAGGACTCCACTTCGCCACATGGAAATCAAAAGGAAAAATCTGAAAAGGGCTTTGGATGAATACTTAATGGAGTTCAATGCCTGCCGCTGTGGCCCCTGTTATAACAATGGTGTACCCATGATGATTGGGTCTAGCTGTGTTTGTGAGTGCCAGAATGGTGCCAAAGGCCCAGCATGTGAAAAAACAATGAGGACAGGTAAGGTGAAACCATAAGAGAGAAACATCTGTAGAGTACAACTGTCTGACCATTGCCAATAGGTGTGTCTTTAGATCTACCCATCAATCATCCCCTCTTTTCAGTGCCTTTGATCACCTTATGTGCCAGGCAGCTGGAGGAGCCTTACACAGAAATAAAATTAACAACTCAGCTGATTACTGTAAGTAAGCCAGGTTAAGCAAAGAAGATTTTTAGAGGGAGGAAGCATCCCAGGGTCATAAATCTTGCCACAGACTGCAAAGACAGAACCTAAGCATGACATCAGTTGAATATTAATGTCCAGGACTTGGAGCTTCTTCCTATAGAGATCTGGGCATTCCTTTTGATTTATTTCAGTGGAGTATGATACACCAAACTGCACACAGGATGAGACCAGTTTTTCCAGCCAGTCAACAGAACTTCAGGCTGGTTTTCAAGATGCTTTGTTCTTCTTTATCACTTTATCACATATTGATCTTCTAATAAAAAAATGCTGATTCAAAGCTGTTACCCCTTCCCCATTGTTTTCCCTTGTCATATGCTTCTTGTTTTACACAGAGGTTGAAAAAGTTGCTTTTTGGGACCACAGCCTCCAGCATGCCCCAGTTAGCACTCTATGCCGGGTTTTTTTAAAACTTTTATCAATCTCTGGTTCCACTAAATTAGATTTCCCTAACATGGCACCTCTATATGGTTCAGGCTACAATTCTTTTCAGCCCTTGTCAGCATAGTCAACTGCACTGAATTATCGGAGCTATAGTCCCAAAAAAACTGGAGACTCAAAAAGTCTCTACACACTATCACTTCTACAATACAAGCTACCACTATATTACCATCACCATTATCATTGTCATCTTCCCACCTTTTTCCTGCTCCAGGCAGCTGACAACAGTTACAACAGTTACAGCTTTAAAATTCATAATATACAAAGGCCTGCCAAAATAATTGTTAAAAAAAATCTTTACCTGCCTCTGGAAAGACAATAAGGAGGATGCCAGTCTAAGTTCTTTAAGAAGAGAGTTCCAGAACCTGAGAGCAGCCACCAAGAAGGCTCTCTCCTGTGTTTTTACTAGATAAATCTGTGGCAGGATGGGACAGAAAGAAGGGTCTCCTCAGAAGACATCAAAATCTGGGCAGGCTCATTTGGGAGAGTATAGTCCTTCAGAATTGGACCTGAGCCATATAGGGCTTTATAGGTCACAAGTAGCAGTTTGAATTGTGGCTGGCAACAGGCTGGCAGCCAGTGGACCTGTTGCAACAGAGAGTTATGCGCTCCCTGGAGTCAGCCCTGGATAACAATCTAAAAGAGTGTGGAGGCCTTCTTTCTTGGGGTAGTATTCATTCTCTTGGTCATGATTATAGTTAGCCCTTCATATCCATTGATTCTTTATCCACAGATTCAACCATCCACAGCTTGAAAATATTCAAAAACTATATATAAATTCCAAAAACCAAACCTTGATTTTGCCATTTTATATAAGGGACACCATTTTACTGTGCCATAGTATTTAATGGGAGTTGAAAAATGGGTTTTGATATGCACGAGTGTGCGTGTGTTCCTGGAACTAAATCCCAGTGGATACTAAGGGTATACTATAAAGAGCAGGTGAAGAATTTACCAGATCAGGAAGAAGTGAGAACATTTGTACCATCTCTCTTCCTAAAACCCTTATTTATTTAAAACGTAGTTATATCACTCTTCATCATATCACATTTCAGAATAGTGTGCACCAACAAACAAACAAAATCCTGTTCCATAAAACCACAAGAAACTTTAAAATAGACTAATATTTACTGTCTTTCTGGAATTTGTTTCTGATAGACAGCAATGTTTCACAGCTCATCACTGGTAGATATTCTGAAAGGAGCTGAAAGGATTCCAGCACTATATAACAATCAGTGAAGTTCTACAGCAGCTGCCTAATTATATACATGTAACACAGGGTGCATTACATTATTGAAACAATGAAGTCTGACTTTTGTCCTACCCAGATTCTCCTTTGGGGTCTTTCCAAACATTTGTTTGAATCATTTCCCTCCTGAATAGGAGGGAAAGCTGAATGGATCTCCTTCACTGACCCATCTACTGGATCTTAAGGTGGGCTAGGGAGGCATTCATGTAGTTTTACAGTAAGTAGTCACTGAACACAGAGTAGTTTGGGATCCAGCCATTCTAATCACCAGCAATTATTACCGTCATCACCAGCATTTTTGCTACCAGTGTATCAATGTCAGCTTAGAAAAGGAGAAGTTTTGATTTATTTGCTTGTTCCTAAATCATAAATAGAGAACCTGTCCTCCAGATTTTGCTGGACTCTAATTCCCATCAGTCCTAGATAATCTAAGGAGTGGTGAAGAATGACAGAAGTAGTCATTCCACAGCATCTGAAAACTGTGGGAGTCACCCTCCTTGTCCCAAATCCTGGATATATGGATGGTAGTGTCCTCTGTCACTTTTAATAAGAAATTATTGTTTCACAGGTGGCCACTCTGATGGTAGTTGGAGTTGCTGGGGTTCATGGACTTCTTGCCAAGATGGATCTAGAAGCCGTACAAGACAGTGTACAAATCCAGAACCACAAAATCGTGGAAGAACATGTCCTGGCCGGAACACACAAACATCAGCATGTTAATAGGTTCCTGAAAGTGGATTATTGGATCATGGTATCAAGCAGGAAAGTAGAGGAGTGAGTTCTGATTTATGAACACTACAAAGCAAGCATTGGACAATATATATAGGTAGATAGATAGATAGGATGAGCCAGTGTAGGTGCCCAACAGGGAGAATATAAAGCAAAAAATTACAATTTCATAGGGGATTAACTGCATATGGCAATTATCAATAGGATATAGCAAGGGTTTTTTTTTTTTTGGCTAAAGGAACTACCTCTATTTGTGGTACCAGAAAGGAGTAATTTTGCCCTTCACCTGGAAAACGCCCCCCCACCATGCACCCTCAAAACCTGCTCTGCTGGGAAATCTGTAAGAAACAAGGTTTTGGTGAGAAACAGAGCTTTGTGGAAGAGGAGAAACAGAATGCTGCATCTTGTCTACCAGACATCCATTAGCCTGAGGCTGGATTTAGGCCTGTGGAACCTAACCTATCCTGGTTTTAATTCATAAGGTCAAAATGGAAAGAAAGATTTTTCTTTAAAATCAAAATCAGAAGGGAAAGGAACTACAATGAATAGTGCCTGTCTATGGTATTGATGCTGACCATATACTGTAGGGCAGTTCAGAATATTCCCCCTCCATGTGTAATAATAAAGGAGAGTGTCCATGCATCTGTCTCTGTGTTTGTATACTGATTCCAAGTCCTAGATTATTCAAACTTGGCATGCCTACTACAGAGACTCTAGGAGTGTAATTTTTGCATTATATTTTTTAAAATAGGAAGGATTGTGTACTTTTAGATAATTAAAATCTATCCATAGCCTGCAGTATCATTTTCCGTCACTAGGAAGTAGAAATGCCTAACCAGTAGAGAGGTCCCCTCAACTATTCCATGCAGGTCAGGAACACAGTAGGGAAAACAAATGCCAGGCACAGTTGCTGCTTTCCTTTATGGACCCACACACTCTTTGACAAAGATTCTGAAGCATGTGATGACTAGACAGCAATGTGGCATTTTCTTTTCATATTCTATAAGGAACTATTTCAAGCTCGGTAGAGCACTCACATTACCTGTGCTGACCCTAACATGTTATAGTGGTATTTTATACTTCTGCTAATTGCAAAGGAATCCACTAGCTCTGCTAACTGATAAGTACTCTAGATATCAAATCTCTAGAACACAATTGTGCTTCTTAAAACAACAATGCTTTTAGACAATATATGTTTCATTTTTAAAAAATGAAATGGAGTCATACAAACTGGATCCTGATCACAGTTCAATGGAGTTGTTCTGGCAGTCAAATCAAGGCACACCTATTAATTCCTCATATGCAATTCTAAAATGTTGGCAATAGGTTTGCATGGCTTTACAGAAAATGGATCAACCTAAATTGTTATCAAATAAAATCATTTTTAAATTAAAATTGAGGATGTCAGTACTGATCACATTTACTCAGAATGTACACAGGAGAAAAGGTGTGAGTGCTCATAGACTTGGTGACATGATGGATTATCTATTTGTATAAATAGTGATCACAATCCATTACTTCTGTGAGACTCACAAAGACGTATGGCAGAAAGACTATTGGTGCACTTTGTGGGAGTAGACTACATCATGGCTCTGGTGAAGAGCTATCTAAAATATGTCAAATTTAAATTCAATTAATTTTCATGTTTTCTTGGAATATCAAAATATTAGAGGTATGATGTTTCAGTTTTCTTGTGTGGTGCCCTCAAGTCTACACCATTGCCTTTGCCATTGCCTTCCACTAGGCTGAGAAAATGTGACTTGTTGAAAGTCACCTGCAATGTTTCCTTGGCTGAGTGGGGATTTGAACCCTGGCCTCTCAGTAACCTAGTCCAACACTTAAATCGCTATATCTGAAAATCTTGAAAGCCACATCTGGATTTGCACTAGGGTGGTAAGTGGTTTTAAAACTCTAGGTTTTAGTTTAAAAATTAAAGGAGCTGTGCCTGGTAATGATTTTTCCCCCCCACACACCTTCCCCCAGATTCAGCATCTTGGATAGCTCTTTTAAAGACTGATACCTCAAGCAGATTTATCACCCCACTGAAAACAGATATCTTTTGTTTATACAAATCAATCTCTGCCTGCAGTTCCATTCACTTCACCAAGAACACAGCTTTCCTGTCATATGGGCATTTATCGGTGTGAGTCTAGTTTGAACATGATGTGCCTAAGCTTTCTCCATAATGCCATTTCTTCCTTGGTTCATGGAGTTGTCTTTTTTTTTCATTGCAGAGAAAATGACATCCCCTATGATTTTGGTCATCTTGATAAGCAGGTCATGCTCAGGCAAGTCATTTCACATTAGAGTCAGATAGACAGATATCTGTGAGATGTTCTCACCATGGCTTAGCCCAGGGGCAGGCAACCTTTTTGAGACCTGGGCCGGTCTCCCTTAGCCCAGGTCTCGGCTGGGCCGGGTGGGGGGGGGGGCGGGGGCGCGCGCGCACGCCCTCCTCTGCACGCATGCACACCCTCCTCCGTGCGTGATGCGCCCCCATGCACCCTCCTCCGTGTGCAGCACGCGCGCGCGCGTGCCCACAACCGCCACGGCACATAAGTCACACTCTCTCAGCCTCAGAGGGTGGAAATGGCAAATGGCGGTCAGCTCACTGTCCTGAGGCAAGTCTGCTTCGCTTCCACAGGTGTCCTCAGTCCTCCCTCTTCTTCCCAAGGGAGGGCTGAGGACACCCGTGGAAAGTGAAGGAGACTGGCCTCAGGAGAGCGAGCTGAGCGCCCGGCCGGCCAGGGTCCTCTTCTGAGGCGTTTCTTTCGCCTCCTTGGCTGTCTCCCTTGGGGAAAAGAGGGGAGGACAGCCAAGGAGGCGAAGGAAACGCCTCAGAAGAGGATCCTGGCCGGGCGCTCAGCTCGCTCTCCTGAGGCCAGTCTCCTTCACTTCCACGGGTGTCCTCAGCCCTCCCTCTTCTTCCCAAGGGAGGGCTGAGGACACCCGTGGAAAGTGAAGGAGACTGGCCTCAGGAGAGCGAGCTGAGCGCCCGGCCGGCCAGGGTCCTCTTCTGAGGCGTTTCTTTCGCCTCCTTGGCTGTCTCCCTTGGGGAAAAGAGGGGAGGACAACCAAGGAGGCGAAGGAAACGCCTCAGAAGAGGATCCTGGCAGGGCAGTGAGTTCGCTGCCTGAAGCCGCTTTCCTCGGCTTCCATGGGTGTCTCCCCTCCCTCTTCTTCCCAAGGGAGGGCTGAAGACACCCGTGGAAGCCGAGGAAAGCGGCTTCAGGCAGCGAGCTCACTGCCCTGCCAGCAAGGATCCTCTTCGGAAGCCTTTGCTTCGCCTCCTTGGCTGCCTCCCTTGGGGAAAAGAGGGAGGACAGACAGCCAAGGAGGCGAAGCAAAGGCTTCCAAAGAGGATCCAGGCAGGGCAGTGAGCTCGCTGCCTGAAGCCGCTTTCCTCGGCTTCCACGGGTGTCTCCCCTCCCTCTTCTTCCCAAGGGAGGGCTGAAGACACCCGTGGAAGCCGAGGAAAGCGGCTTCAGGCAGCGAGCTCACTGCCCTGCCAGCAAGGATCCTCTTCGGAAGCCTTTGCTTCGCCTCCTTGGCTGCCTCCCTTGGGGAAAAGAGGGAGGACAGACAGCCAAGGAGGCGAAGCAAAGGCTTCCAAAGAGGATCCAGGCAGGGCAGTGAGCTCGCTGCCTGAAGCCGCTTTCCTCGGCTTCCACGGGTGTCTCCCCTCCCTCTTCTTCCCAAGGGAGGGCTGAAGACACCCGTGGAAGCCGAGGAAAGCGGCTTCAGGAAGCGAGCTCATTGCCCTGCCAGCAAGGATGACGCTGTACAGGGGGCGGAGCTTGCCGAGAGCAACCCGGCAGCCATTTTATGTTGCCGGAGAAGCCGGCAAAAAACCCCGCAGCGGCGGTAGTGCCGCGGCGGCGGCGGCGGCGGCGGCAGGAACAAAACGGGGCCGGTAACAAGGCCTCTCTGGGCCGGATCCGGCCCGCGGGCCGTAGGTTGCCGACCCCTGGCTTAGCCCACCAAGATGAAAGATGAGAAGGCAGATGGGACAAAGGTAGGTTAGCAGATTGATCCAGATGTTAGTCCCTTACTAGAGTAGGCTCAGTGAGAGTCTACTTTATTTTGAACCAATCAACAGGAATCCAGTCTGTGTCTCACTCTGAATACAGGAGGGCTAGTAATGAGCAAATTTCATTTTGAGTTGACATAGGGGGGTTGCAGACTGCCAGAAATAGTGCAAATTGAGCCCACTTTTAGGGTTAGGGTTAGGGAATCATGGGAACTGTATTTTATTGTGGCACCAGAGCTCTCTGACAGAGAAGGCTCAATGTCTCAGAAAAAAATACAATTCCCATCATTCCCTAGCACTAACCCTAACTCTAAAAGTGGACTCAATTTGCACTATTTCTGGCAGTCTGCAACCCCCCATAGTTTTTGGAAGTGATTTGAAATGGGGGGGGGTGCTTTTCTAGAGAAAATATTGATCATTTCCAGGCCCACACAAACTCCATTCAAGCCTTGAGGAATCGCTATAGATATCAAAAACAGAAGCAACTGATCTAAGGATGTATTTAATTGGATATGTTGAAGAGGAAATGCAGACCTGACTCACGAGCTGAGAATATGCTTGTGCTGGGGTTCTATGCAGGAGCCATTTCATACATGCAGCCTTGAGAGGTATGCATAGAAAAGGAAATGGATCCTGAACAAATGGTGAAATTGGATTGATGATCCAGGGCCCTTAATGTTGCCTATGGCGATGCTTGTGCACAGTAATCAAAGTATACATGCATGCACACAGTGCATGCACGTGTACACACACATATGCACTCACACAAGTTTCTTGTACTCTGATGCTGTCAAGGGAGAAATTCTGGGTTAAAGGAGATTTCTCTTCTTACCCTTCTCAAGAGTTAGTAATACTCGTATTTTCCGGCGTATAAGACGACCCGTGTATAAGACACCCCCCCCCCCCATTTTTCCAGTCAAAATACAGAGTTTTAGCACCTCTATCCTCATTATCCTTATATCCGGCATATAAGACGACCCCCCCACTTTAGCCACAGATTTTGCAGGTAAAAAAGTAGTCTTATACGCAGGAAAATAAGGTATTTACTGCCTACTCTGGCCTTGTTTCGCAGCTGTTTCCCAAGTGAAGGGATGAGTATTGCATTTGAGATCATTGAACTTGTGGCTCTGGCCTTTGTTAGGCTGGCTGGGACAATGCATGGTGGGGCACTCTGTTTTTGGAACTACTTCAGAATTTCAAACATCCTAATCTGACCTTGATCCTGTCCACTCTTCATGAACTTATTTCAAATGATACATTTGCAAACTATAAGTTGAATCCAAATTTAGGCCACCATACAATTGTGCTAACAGGAATGGACCTTTTCCCCATGGCAGTGGTTACAAACCCAAAGATTACACTAAGGATGGTGGGACTTGGTTGAAGGAGGTGACCATTGGTATAAAGACAGGAAAGGGATTTCAGAAAACCAGTCAGGTGTAGTTTCTATAAGTGAATTCCTTTCATCCATAGAAGGTGTCTCCTGTCTACAACAGCTTTTTTATTACTGACACAATCATAGAATCATAGAATCATAGAATCATAGAATCATAGAGTTGGAAGAGACCACAAGGGCCATCCAGTCCAACCCCCTGCTATGCAGGGACTCCCAATCAAAGCATCCCTGACAGATGGGCATCCAGCCTCTGCTTAAAGACCTCCAAGGAAGGAGACTCCACTACTCTCTGAGGGAGTGTGTTCCACTGTCGAACCGCCCTCACTGTCAGGAAGTTCCTCCTAATGTTGAGGT